>JASXTE010000012.1:14065000-14477500 GCA_030280995.1 Hemileia vastatrix
AAGATAAGAGGTCATCATCTACTTTGACACATAAAAGGTCTAATAAAACCCAATGATTAGCCAAAATAATTGCACAAGATCTTTGGGGTAGAAGGATTTTGATCTGCCATTAATGTAATGGCAGATCAGTCAACTTTGATACCCCCCTAATTAAATAAGTAATCAATTACATGATAAGTTGATGTTTTGACTTTTCATGTTTTGTAATTATTTAATTATAAATTTTTAATCATCAAGTACATAAAAAAAAAAAAACATACTAATCTTTTTATACAATACAATTTTTATATTGTATTTAAAATATATATACACATTATATATATAACAATACAAAATTGATATAACAATTGATTTAAAACATATCATTATATATATATTTTTTTATTTGAATATAATGTTTAATTTGTATATATTTCTAAATCCAAATTTTTTTTTTCTTATTATCATTTAACATAAGATTTGACTTGCCTTTCAACATAGCCCTGGTTGACACTTTCCCTCTCCTTCCTCACACACACACACACACAAATACCTCATACCCAAATCAAATCCTATCCTTCTCTCTCTCTCTCTCTCTCTCTCTCTCTCTCTCTCTCTCTCTCTCATTCCATTCAAAACAAAACACAAATCTTTATTCTACATACAACATCCCACCACCTACATTAAGCCTTGTACATACATCATATCTATACACATACATACCCCCCCCCCCCCCCACTCCCCCATCCACATTGAAACTTGCACATACACATTTTGAATACCTCTTTCCTTCTCATTTTTCTTCCACTTCTTTCTCTCCCTTCCCAATCCAAAATCCAACCCCCCCCCCCCCCCCCTCCCCCTCAGTACCACCACCACCAAAAAAAATAGAAAAAAGAAAAGAAAAGAAAAGAGGAAAAGGATATTAAAAAAAATTAAAAGACTAAATTTTAAAAAAATAACACCCTAATATCTATCTATCTATCTATCAATAACAACAACAGCATCACCATCAATAATAAGAAATACCAAAAAGGAAAAGAAAGAAAAACAAAATAATAAAAATAAAACAACCTCTCCCCTTCCTTCCAACTTCACCGCCCTCCAATTATTAATATTCACCCACCTCCACAAACCCACTATCAGTTTCTCTCATCCAAAGGGCATCAATATCCCGATGGCTAGGATGAAAATACTCCATTGAAGACATCCCCACCCCACCACTATTCCCACTTTCCCCATTTCTTAATCTATTCCTCCTACTCCTGCTGCTACTACTACTACTACTACTACTACTACTACTACTACTACTACTACTACTGCTACTACTGCTACTACTACTACTACCACTACTACTAGCACCATTACCGCTATTCGTTTTCCTATTCCTACAACACCGACTACCGACACTATCACCAACACCAATTTTATAATCTTTCACCATATTCATCTCTTGACACTCACTAACTATACCAACACACTCTTTCACCATCGACCGATTTTCATAATCCTTCTCCTTCTTCTTCTGTTTCTGCTGCTTTTGGTGGTGGTGATGATGATCATGATCATGAAAATTATCCATATCATTGTCAACAATATCATTAGATTCTTCAGACAAATCATCCAGTCGTCGACATTGATTCATCACATCAGATGACGAAGGTAAAAATAATCCATCATCAACTAAAACTGGTTTATGTGAACCATATTGATCATCCTCTTCCTCTTCCTCTTCGCCATCATGATTTTGTTCTTCGTCTTCAATCCCAAACCTTTGAACCATCCGACTCAACCGATTAAAATTTAACCCAATCTTACTTGAGCCAGGAGAAAAAAATGGTGAACAAATTTCCAAACAAGGAGATGACGTTAAATAACGTGATTCAAACCTTCCAGAGGCGAAACCAGATCCAGAACCAGAACAAAAATTAGAATCAGAAGAATTAAAAGTAGAAGAACATGTTGATGATGATTCAACAAGGGGCTCCTGTTGCCGTTCCGAAACGCTACTATCTGCGGTACTACAGAAGCAAGTATCAGATACCTGTTGATTTTCCAAACTTCTACTACTAGATGCAGAAGATCGTGAGAAATAACCAGTCTCCATTTTGACATGATGTTCTTGTTTCTTCGAAGAAATCGATGAAACTTGAGTTGCTTGAGGGGACGATCCAATCATATCAAATCGACCCAGAAAACCAGTAGTAGCGGTACCAGCAGTGACATCAGTACCATTAACAGTAACAGGGACAGTTTTTTCATCTTCATGATCATCCAAAGAACCAAACTCGAATTCCCCACTTTCTTTTTCTCCAACTTGCCCTTCTTCTTCTTCACCTTCGGTACTTGAACAACAGCTAGCACCAAAAACTTGAACTCCTGACCCTGACATATCATCATCATCTTCCGTCACCTCGCCCGCATCATCTTCCATCACATCGCCTACCTCATCCTCCTCCAAACTTCTAGACAAAAAATGATGACTACCGCTACTTTCTACTTCACAGGTAAAATCTAAAGACGGTCGATTTTGAAACTTTTGAATTTTCATTTTCCCCATTTTTCGATGATGTCTTCTTTGATTAAATGATTCATCAGCATTAGCATCAACATCAACATCTTCTTCTTCTTGTTCTTCTTCTTCCGGTTCGCCTTCCACTTCTTCTACATCATCATCGTCGTCATCATCATCTGGACTAACCAAATGATCCGCAACAAACGATTGAACAATCGATTCACCATCCGCACTCAAAACCCTGACCAACTCCTTAATCTTCTTAGGTCTTTTCCTTCTTCTTCTTCTCCTCCTCCTCTCACCACCATGACTTTCACCTTCACAACATGAATCATTCCCATAAAACCAGTTAGATTCACAAACCTCTCCAATTAATCTAGCCAAACCGATTCGAACACCTGATACTCTATCAACACTTAACCTCATCAGAATTTCATCATCTAAATAGTCATTTTCAAACGTTTCTACCGAGATTGGTAATCGAATTAAATTTAAAAGACAAGCCAGGTAAACCATTCGTGTTCTATAATCTTGATCGTGTCCCAAACTTTCCAAGATTGAAGATAACTTTTTATTATTTGATGCTGTCGATGATGATCTCAGACTTTTTTCAAGAGGAGCAACCTGTTTAATTATTATTATTATTATTATTATTTTTTTCAATTTAAAAAAAAAAAAAAAAAAAAAAAAAAGTTGATGATAATTATAATAATATAATTTAAAAAAAAAAAAAAAAAAAAAAAACATAATTAAGATTCTCTCTCTCTCTCTCAGTGCTTTTTATTTTTTTTATTTTTTTTAAAATACTCTTTTTTTGAAAAGAAAAGAAAGAATTGAAGTATAAAATAGCTTACAAACTTAACCCCAGCTTCTCTTACAGCAGCAGCAGAATCCCTAACACAAAGTGCAAATAACTCTTCAAAATGGGTATGATGTTCCATAATATCACCAGCACAACCAGAATCAGAGGAGATAGGGCCAAAGCGTTCTAATAAAATAGGAAGTAAAAGTCCAATTTTTTCTCTTATCCTCCAACTAAGAATTCGTCCAGAAACCGATGAACCCGGTTGAACGTGATCAGTCAAATGATGATTAACTTGATTCGTTTGATGAAGATGAGGATCTAAACCCCCCCAAGCATATTTCAAAATTCCCAAATACTCCCAAGCCAATGTTTTAGAAACTCGTCCAATCACATTAAAAATCTCGAATAAATGTTCAATGATGGGTTCGATCACTTCATTTTCAGGTTCAGTTAACAAGAAATAATTTAATACAGATTGACAATCGTCGAAAGCCAATTTTTGATTTGTTGTTAGTGTTAAGGGTGTCGGTGTTGATGATGTAGTTGTTGTTAGTGAGTCTTGTAATGTTGAAGGAGTGGATTCAATTGACATTTGAAAAACAAGATACAAAGAACAAGCCAAACTCCTTCTGACACTAATAGGATAACTTGAATCGGTCGCTAACCTTATAAACAACTTTCTGACCTTACTCCAATAATCAATTACACCCAGCGTAACTAATACACCAGGAAAATTAAAAGCACAAGCCATGGCTCTTTCAGTTTCTTCTTGAGAATATAAAGATATAAAACATGAAAAATTTGAATTCATGTTTTGGTTACTTGAAATAGGTTTGATCATTGAATTTGAGATAGATGACATGTTGGCAGTATTGGCTGTGTAGTCATTTAAACTCGATGTGCAAATAGAAGTAGAAGTAGTAGTAGTAGTAGTAGCAGTAGGTGGAAATTGATCAGGAGAAGAAGAAGAAGAAGAAGAAGAAGAAGAAGAAGAAGGACGATCCTTGGAGGAAAGACCATTTAAGTAATGGGCTAAAATATCTTCAGGCACCCTCTCTTTTTGAAGTTGTTGTTTGATCGTCAAATCATTGTCGAAATCAAAATCAGGGTGAAAACAGTAAATAATTTCACCTAAAGCTGAAACAGCTGTAGCTCGAACATCCTTGCAATCATCATTAGTAAATGCGTTAACCATTTCACAAGCCAATTCTTGACGAGTTTGAAAATTGTTAATTCGCCTAAGTAAACTAGGTAAGCAAATGCAAGATTGTTTTCGAATTAACCAATTGAGATCATAGGCTAAAGTTTTGAAGCATGGAAGGACGACATGAATGATTAATTCTTGATCTTGCAAAGTGTTGCCCATCCAATTAAGAAGAATATTTAGTGTGGAGACAGCTTGTTGACGGACATGAATGACTTGCTCGATTTGAGATATTTTGACAATCTCAGGTATCAAAGTAGTTCTTAAGAATTCTGTATCCAGACAACCACATGACACAATGGAACCGATGAGACTTATACCAATCTGCCTACTTGTGGATGTGTCTTCGAAATTAGAGTATAGGTTGTTTGGATAGCAACTCACATCTGATTGAAAGAAAGAAAGAGAGAGAGAGAAAAAAAAAAAGAGGTTAGTTCAGTCAGTCAAAATGATAAAAAAAAAAAAAAAAAAAAAAAAAAAAAAAAAAGAATAGAATAGAATAGAGAAAAAAGCGAGGTTGATAGTACCCTGTTTCAAAGATGGCTGATGCGTAGTAGTAGTAGTAGTACAAGAAGAAGAAGAAGAAGAAGAAGAAGAAGAAGAAGAAGAAGAAGAAGGATCAGAAGATTCCAAAGAAATTTCATCCCAACCAGGAATGGGAGTTCTATCATCGACAATATTATCATAGGGAGTTGGACGAATCAAACTTAAAACGACACTCTCCAATATTTCCTGACTAATAAGGTTTTTAATTCGTTCATCAAGAATATACTTTTCATGCTGATGGGTTTTACCTGGGTTTGCATGGTCATCAGCTTCATCTTGTTTAGGGTTGTCTAGTTTTTCATCATCATGTTTGTCGACTGCTTCTTCTTCTTCTTCTTCTTCTTCTTCTTCTTCCAAGTCATCGTCAAAACTTTCAATAGGCCTATAAAGAGAGACAACTTCAGGAATCAATTCAGAATCATCCACTTTTCCTTTGCCCAACAGCCTAGTTAAAAAGATGAGTAAGCCGTATCGAGTAAGAAGAGCAGCGTTATCATCAAGGTCGGTAATCAAAGTTTTCAACAAGGATGTAAAGACTGAAACTGAAATTTTTGGTCTGGGAATCATTGAAGACTTGGACGATGATGAAGAGGTTAGAGGAGGGGAAGAAGGTGAGGATGAAAGTTGCTGAGAGTTTCGACGTTCTGAATCGGAATAAAAGGATGATGAAGCCGATGATGATTGTTGGACTGAGAGATCTTTCTGAATAGGATTTGATTGGAAAGGGCCAAGATGGGACTGGATGTGATGATGATGACCCTTGGCGTGTAGAGTAGTAGTATCGGATGAATGACGATCATCGTCAGATGAATCACTGTTTGAGAGTGGTTCCAGTTGAGAAGATAGAGGAGATGTATTATAGAGTGGAGAAATGAGATTAGACTGATTGAAAAGAGGACGAGGAAGAGTTTCAAAAGAAGCATGAGGGGTTGCGGAAGGGTCGAGATTGACATCTTGGTCTTCTTGTGCTTCGTAGAGAGGACACTGGGTAAAAAAATACCACATGATATTACATAGAGAAGGGGCGAAAGCTTCACGAATTGGTTCATCTAAAGAAATGAAAGATGAATTGAATAGATCTGATATGAGAACGATGCTAATGAACATCTAACTGAAACAATCGACTTACCATCGAGGCCGAGACCATTGAGGAGAGGCAAAACATACTCGACAGCTTCGCATATATCGACATCTTCTAATAGTTCGGGAAGCCTCTGTGAGACGAGAATTCTGAGAGAAAAGGTAAAGATGCAACGTGAGAAGATAAGAAGGATTGGGAAGAAGAGGGGAAGAAGAGCCAACCTATGATGAGGATTTTGACTTTTAGCGAATACAAAGATTTTTTCCATGGTACTGAGACCATGATCATCCTCATAAAGATCATCACATTGAGGATCAATGTATTGATCACTGGAAGGAGAAGATGAGAGATGGTGAAGAGGATCGAATTGGAGGGAAGAGTCGGAGATATTAGGAAGGGGAGATAATGAAGAGGGAGCGATATCTTTCCATTCAGCAGCTTTACGTTCTTCTTCCTCAGGAGTTTGATCCACAAACGTAGGGGAAGATTGCAAGGTACCAAAGAGAAGAGGAGCAGGATGAATAATTAAAGGAGCAAAGTGGGATAAGTTTTGATCGCCAGGATGGCAAGGAGGAGGAGGAAGAAGATCGTCAGAGAGGAGGATAGGAGGAGGTGGATTGGCAGTGAGGGAGTGACTACGATTTCTTCTAGAAGCGAAAGACAAGTGGGATGGAGGGGTTGGACGCTCTGAAGAAGGAACCGAGGGATCAGAGGGAAAGTTGTTGATGAGCGACCATGGCGGAAGAGGGAAAGAAGAGACGGAAGACATTCTCCTGTGGACGTGGAGCGGAGGAAGGGAAGAGGAAGAAGAAGAAGAAGAAGAAGACTGCCTGCCAGAAGGACCCAACAAGTGGGACGGAGACGAATCGAGTGGCATGCCAACGCCTTGGCTGGATGACGGTCTATCACCTCCTAATTGTTTAGATCTTCAACTAACTTCTTGCCTTCTTTTCTTTATGGACTGATACTTGAGCTTCGATAGATGGCAAAACAATCACTTATTCTACTTTGCCATTTATAATCAATCATCTTTGATTTATTTCTATGTCACTAATCCTTTTCTGTCTACTTTTTTTAATGGCTCCCGAATGGGTCCCTGTCAAATATGTCTGTTAATCTTTTAACTGGATTACTAGATAACTTGTCCAATGTGCAGTCCTCCACAGTGCTTGCCCCAAAGAACGGAGAGGAGGAGGAGGAGGAAAATAAACTAATAAATTAGTTTTAATTATTCTAAGAGAAAAGGTAACAAGGATTCCTTGGGACTTGACACAATAATGAGGGTTATTAAATTATAATCTATTTATTTAGCAAACAATTACTATTATTAATAGACTTACTGAAACCTTAGAATCTTTATTTACTTTTTAAATTAGACTTTTAATACAAATAAAAATAAAATAAACATTGGCTGGGGCCTTTGTTGTGTGTTTTGGCACTGTTTGTGCATGTCTTGATTGACATCTGTTGAAGAATTGGGTATTTTTCTGGTTTTATTCCGTGGATATTGGGACTGCGGGTATGTGGGTACTATCATTGGATAGCCCCGGTTTTTCTATATATTTCATGTCTTGTTAATATTTTTCATATTCTAAATTTTAAGGGGTCATTTCCTCATTCTTCAGTTACAAAAGAAAGCTGCTTAATTTTGTTTTTCATGTTTTACGGACTAACCTTAAGTCTTAGGGTTAAGTACTTAGTACCATGGGATAGGGCTAATTTAGCTCTATATTTCATGTCTCAATGTTGTTATAGTGTAATTCCGTGTTTTAAGGGTTTTAGTAGTTGTATCTAATTTTTCTAAGTAGATTAGGTGTTTTTATTGGTTTTCTGGCTTCAGGGAGGCCGGGCCGCTTCAGGCGGCACCTCCGACATTGGGCGGCCTGCCTGCCTCTGTTTTAGAAGGTTGGGGAGCGCTTCTGGAGGGTTTTTATTCAATTTGGCTGGTACAGGCACCAAATTCGTTGGTGTGCATGGGCTCTTAGATAGTGGTCTATGTGTACATAGTGAATAAGACAGTTTAAGGCAACTTTAATTATCATACAACCATCTGGAGATGATATCCTTGTTCCTCACTCAGTTTTCACTGTTTTCTGGCCACAATTTGGCTGTGTTTGTTGCAAGGTGAGTTCTTCATTTAACTCAAATTTGGCAACTTTTCTTTCTGGTGTAGTCTTGCAAGCTATATCAAGTATTATTGCTGTCTCTGGTGTGGATTTGTAACATACATCAAGTATCTTTGCTGTCTCTGGTGTGGACATTGGTCTACATTTCAGCTCTTTGGTTTGGTAGTCTGCCTGGAGACTACTTTCTTGGCTGATCAAGCAGTCAAGTATATTGGAAAAAGGCTTTAAACAACAGGAACCAATTTACTGTAGCAGGTAAATCTCACTTATATTTTTCTAAAGGGACAGGGGATTTTCTCTCTGGTTTTTCTCCAACTCCCTTGGTCAAGGCCTATAGCTAGTACTATAGGATTGTCTACATTTCTGGCACCCAACATGGGGTAGAACTTGCTAGTTCTTTGGAATCTCTGTTTTCTTTGGTTGGCTCTTTTTGGTGTTTTGGTCTGGAAGAATGGCTTCTGGTTCATCTATTCCTGTGGTGACTGTCTGTGAGGGGGGGGGGGGGGGGGGGGGAAGGTCCTCCTGCTGTGATGATTAGGGAGTGAGGATTAAAACTCGGGATGGTAACAAGTTTAATGGGGAATATGTGAAGTGGTTTCTGGAGATATATGAAACTGCTGATGGTGTGGATGGTGCTTCTTACCTGGACATGGTGAAGCAGATCATTTTCTTCATTGGTGATAGGGCAGTGGAGAAGGAGATTGTGGCCATGTCTGGCTACAAGAAGAGGGATTGGAAATTGTTGTGTAAGGAGATGATAGATAGATGGGGTGTCAGGCTCACTATGGTGGATCTGAACAAGGTTGTCAGTGAATGGCAATCTTATGATGGTGTTGGTAACTTGCATAGTTACAGAAAGTTTCTACTACAGTTTGATCCTGTGGTGGAATACTTGGTGGAAGTGGAGGAGCTGGCACATGAAAATGCTGCCAAGGATGTTTTTTGGTCTGCCCTGGCTAGAGATGTCAGGATGGATGTGTTGAAGGAGCTGTCAAGGAAGGACTTGATGAAGACTCTTTCTAATGGGGACCAGAAGTTGCCTGTGTTGGATAAGGTGAAGGAGGCTGTTGAGGCCCATTTAAAGCTATTGGCTGTGGACACCTATCAGGAGGGGTGTGCCAAATATGTCAGCAGAGTCAGTGAGACTTTGGCTGAAGAGGAAGTTAGGGAGAAGAAGGAGGAGAAGAATTTGGTGCAGGTTCCCAAACAGGAGAGGGACCCAGTGGTGGAGCAGTTGGATGATCTCACAAAACAGCTGCATATTTTTGTTCAGGAGGCTAAGAAGGTCAATAAGGCACCTTCTCAGCCTAGAGATTTTGATAGGAGGGCTGGTAGGAGTGATCCTTGGGTCTGCTCTTATTGCAGCAGGAGGGAGCACAAGTCCAATGATTGCTGGGCTCTGAACAGAGATGTGTCAGAAGGAAAGGTGGAGTTTGATGGCAGGGTGTTCAAATTCCCTGATGGTTTATTTGTGAAGCCCAGTGAGAGGCAGGCTCCTGTTGATTTGGTCAGGAGAAGAAATGGTCTCAATCAGAGGAGGACAAGGTTTGAGGAGATCCCTGATCAGGGGAAGTCTTCTGCTAAGGCAGATGAAGATGTCAAAGGAAAAGGGAAGGAGGTTAATAAAGTCTCTTTTTCTACTTTCTTTGGTGGGTTGGAGTTGTATTCTTGTGGAGGACAGTCAAGTGGTGAATACTTGGCTGGTGTCTATGATGTTGAAGCTTGAAAGGTGGGAAGGCCTAAGAGCAGTTCTCAGGCCCAACCAAAGCCTAAGGCTTCAAAGGTGGATCCTAAGCTGAGTGCAGCCAGGAGGAAGTACAGCAAAGAGGAGCTTTAGAAGATGCAGAAGGGGATTGCTGATTTGGGCCCCCCCAGTTTTGGTGCATTGGACATGAATGGTGAGCCAATGCCAATGGATGCTGATTCTGACTCAGAGGAGGATGTTCCTTTGGCTTCATTGCCAAAGCCTGCTGGAGTTAGAGGCTCTGGTGAGTGATCTGGTTTGATTCCTGTTGATAGAAAATCTGTTGATGGTTCTGGTCCTCAGGAGATTTCTAGGACCAAGGTAGTGAAGCCAAGGGCTCACTTTGAGAGGCCAGTAGTTTCTGGCCAATCTAATGTTATGGACTCAGTTCTGGAAAGAATGAATCAGGGTCAGGTTTCCCTATCTTATGGGGAATTGTATGCTATAAGTCCAGGGTTGGCTGATAGACAAAACAAATTGTTGACCAGAAGAAGGGTTTCTTCTGGGGAGGTGGAATACATTTGCAATTCTGCTGAGAAAATTGGCGAGGGGTTGGAAACTCATTTTTCTGCTCCTCTGAGTTATGTCAATGTCACTCTGAATGGCAGGGAGGCAAGGGCATTGGTTGATTCAGGTTCTCAGATTAATCTGATTTCTTTGTTTGAGGCTACTCATCTGGGCCTCCCCATCAAGACAGGAATTGATGGCCATGTCACTGAGTTGATTTGGACAGCTGAATTTTTAAAGCTGGATGTCAGTAGAGCCTCTGGAAAGGTTCATTTTTACATTGCCAAAGGTAATGTAAAAGCTGTTTTGGGTGGACCATTCTTGATGGATTTCCAGGCAAGAATTGGTTATCAGTTTGACATGGGAATCAGTTTGGAGTTGACCGGTGAAGATGATAGGATACTTCACACGAGGTTTTCATCTCCTGGAGATGATGGTTGAGAGACAAGGACTGGCTTGTCTTCAATGTGCCAGTGCATGGATTGTTGCAGCAGAAGAAAAGAATCGGGTTCCGCCTCTGGTTTTCTGGAGTGTGGCTCAGGCTCTAGTGAGAGTGTGTCTTTTTTAGAGTAGTAAGAGCTGATCGCCCTAGTGCTACAACCTCTCCCCAAGATGAGGAAATCCCAGGTTGTAGTAGGTCAGCTCCCTTGGAGATATACCAAGTGGATTTTCAACTTTCTCTTTTTAATGTTTCTCTTCTCTGCAAGTATTCTTCATGTTTTTTATCAAGTATCTGTTCTCTCTCAAGATTTTCAATTATTTATAATTCAATTTTAAAAATGAAGATTGGTTATATATCTTTATTGAAAGATATGCGGAAAAGTTTTGGGGTGGTGAGATGGGGGTCTAAAAGTAAGTCTTCCCAATTTTGCACTGCTAGGGTTTCTTCTACACCTTTCAAAAACATTACCTGGGCCACACCTGTGAGCATTGGGGAAACCCCTGGTTATATTTGTAGGTCAGAAGAAAACTCAAGAAAAGAAGATAAAAATTTCAAGATAATTCAAGATAATTCATGAAAAAAATCTGAAGATAATGAAGAAAGAAGATGCAAAATATTTTTGTGAAGATTGTCAAGATCAATTTTTGGGCCTCCAGCATGAGGTTAAACTGCAGAAAATTATGAAGAGAGAAGATCATCAAGATCAATTTTTGGGCCTCCAGCATGAGGATAAACTGCACAATTTTAAAAGAATTGATTCTGAAGATTTGGAAGACAGAAGTGAAGATGAAGATTTGGAATTGCAGAAAAGTTTTGGAGTGGTGAGATTGGGGTCTAAAAGTAATTCCTCCCAATTGCGCACGGCTAGGGTTTCTTCTACACCTTTCAAAAACATTACCTTGGCCACACATGTGAGCAATGGGGAAACCCTTGGTTTTTGTTCCAGGTCTGGTGGTGAAGATTTCCTGAATATCCCTCAATTTGAAGGTGGAGCGGCAAAGTATAAGAAGGTAGCGCAGAAGATTAGGCCTGTCAATGAGCCTATGCCTGTGGGTTTGAATCCGCCCTTGAAGAGACCTCCTTTGTCAAGAGATCCGTACTGTACTCCTTTGGTGAAGAATCCTCCAGAATTTATAGAGACGGCTAGGGTGACTGTGGAAAGGTTGAAAGTTGTTAATTTTGGTCCTGATGGGTGTTTGTCTGATGAGGAAAAGAAGTTGTTGTTGCACGTTATTGTGCTCCAGGAGAAAGCGGCGGCATTTGTTGAAGAGGAAAAGGGTTTGTTGAAACACTCTTATGGGGAACCTTACTTGATTCCTGTGGTTTGTCATGAGCCTTGGCAAATCAAACCTATTCCAATCCCAGCTGCTATCAGAGAGGATTTTTTGGAGATTGTTAGGGAAAGAGTCAGGACTGGGTTATACGAACAATTGACATCCAGTTACTCAAGTCTGGTTTTCTGTGTAAAGAAGCAGAATGGAAAGTTGAGGGTGGTTCATGATCTTAGAGCCTTGAATAGAGTCACTATCAAGGACACTGGTATGCCACCAAGTGCAGAGGATTTTGTTGAAGCTTTTGCTGGAAGGGTGTGTTATGGTTTGGGTGATATTATGGGTGGTTATGATGAGAGGGAACTTCATATGGATTCAAGGCCTCTCACAACTTTTGAGACTCCTTTGGGAAGATTTCAGCTCACTAAGTTGCCTCAAGGAGCAACTAACTCAGTAGCAGTATATCAAGCTCAAATGGCTTGGATTTTAAAGGATGAGGTTCCGACTCATGCTGGTATTTTTATTGATGACGGTGGAATTAAAATACTTTCCACTGATTACAAAAATGAGGTGCTGAAGGAGAACCCAGGTATAAGGAGATTTTTTGGGGAATATGCAATTACTCTAGAGAGAGTATTGTTTAGGATTGAAGAGGCTGGTTTGAACATTTCTGGGTCAAAGTATTGTTGTTGTGTTACTGCTTTGGAAATTCTGTGTCATGTCGTATGTAAGCAGGGAAGGATTATGGCAAAGAAGAAAGTTAATAAAATTCAGTCATGGCCAAGGCCCAAAAATACTACTGAAGTTAGGGGATTTTTGGCAGTTTTTGTGTATGTCAGGATTTTTATTAAAGATTTTTCTTTGTTGGCTTCACCCTTGAGAAGTTTGACCAGGGAAGATGCAGAGTGGAAATAGACTGAAGAGTGTGAAGAGGCTTTTCAGAAATTGAAGAAAGTGGTAGGTGAAGATATCATTCTTCACAAATTGGATTATGGAAGGGAAGCTGGAAAAATTTATCTGGCAGTGGACTCAAGTTATATTGCTTCTGGTGCTGTTTTGTCTCAGGAAGATAAAGCTGGGAAGGTCAGGCCAGTAAGGTATGAGTCTTTAGTTTTTAATGAGGTGGAACCTAGGTATTCTCAGCCAAAGTTGGAATTGTGTGGTGTAGCAAAAATTTTTGAAGAAGCTACAAACCATTTTGTGGGGGCAGCATTTTGAGCTGCAGGTGGATGCTAAATCTCTGGTTCAAATGATCAACACACCTAGTCTTCCAAATGCTCCAATGACTAGGTGGGTGGCATTTATTCAAAAATTTTCTTTTGACCTGGTGCACAAGCCAGGTAAGACTTTTACAATTCCAGATGGATTATCAAGAAGACCACCTACAGATGACGATTCTGATTCTGAAGAATTTGATGAAGATGTTCCAGTGGTTAGGGCCAGTGCAAAGGGTGCTGAAGATTTTTCTCTCCTCCCCCAAGAGGCTAAACTGGATGATTGTTCTAGCCTCCACCAAGAGGTTAAACTGGATGGTTCTGATCTTGATTCTGGTGATCAGGATGTTTTTGTTGATGAAAATGGGGCCGTTGTTTGGGATGGCTCAAAATTGGAGAATGGTGTTTTTGTTGGTGAACTGGATTCTCTTAAGATTCAGTGGAAAAAAAAGAAGGTGCCGAAGTTTAGGGATTGGTGTCCTGGATGGGCCGGTCGTGTTTCTCATGTGTAAACTGGAGATTTTGATGACAGGGTTTTACCCTTGAATATTGTTTTGTTGGATTTTGAAGATGAGACCTGGGGTCAGATTGGGGTTTTTTTATTATGGTTGAATATCTGTTAATCTTAGAAAGGCCAGATACTTGTGATGATGATACTTGGGTGGAAATCAAGAAGAAGAGTCCTGGCTTTTATGTGTCAGGAAGGAGGTTGATGAGGAGGAGACATCCAAATCCTCAAATGGTGGTGACTCAGAAGAAGGGTCAAGAATTGGTTTTGAAGTCTTTGCATGAAGAACTTGGTCATAGAGGCTTTGGGGAGACTTATACAAGAGTAGCAGATAGATTTTGGTGGCCAGGTATGAAGTTGGCTGTGCAGGGTTGGGTTCAATCTTGTGAAGAATGTCAAAGAAGAAGTCACTTGAAACCTAAAGAGGTTGGCCGTGCTACTGTTGAAACAACTGTGTTTGGAAGAGTCAGTTTGGATGCTGTCCATATAAAAGAGGGCAGGTATAAATATTTGATTGTTTCTAGGGATGATTTGTCTGGTTGGGTTGAGGTGGTGCCTCTGGTTAATTTGACTGCCAAAAATGTGGCAGAATTTTTGAAGAAAGAATAGGTATTTAGGTATGTGTAAATGAAGTTGGTGACTGTTGATGGTGGGCCAGAGTTTGGAGCTGAATTTAAAGAATCTGTGGCAAGTATTGGTTCTAAAGTCAGAGTGGCTACAACTTATTATCCTGAAGCTGAAGGCATGGTTGAAAGAGGCCATCAAGTTATCAAAAATGCTTTGGTGAAGATGTGTGGAGACAGTGCTGAAAAATGGAGGCATTATTAACCTTTGGTGTTATTTTCTGATTGGGTCACTGTGAAAAGGACAACTGGCTATTCCCCTTATGAATTAATTTTTGGGAAGAAAGCTGTTCTACTGGTGGATTTGGGAAGCTGTCTCTTATCTTGGAATTTATTGGGATGATATAAGCTCAACAGAAGATTTGCTCTGTGCCAGGATGCAACAGTTGGAATGTAGAG
The DNA here is from genome assembly GCA_030280995.1 of Hemileia vastatrix. NCBI lineage: Eukaryota > Fungi > Basidiomycota > Pucciniomycetes > Pucciniales > Zaghouaniaceae > Hemileia > Hemileia vastatrix. The sequence goes on from JASXTE010000012.1 coordinate 14,079,965, forward strand.
AGGAATGTCAAGAGAAGGCATACTCTAGAATGATGAAGATTAGAAATCAATCAGTCAGATACTGGGACAAGAAGTTGGCTCATAGACTCAGGAATCCCTTGAAACCTGGTTGTTTGGTTTTGGTGTATAATAGAAGTTTGGAGAGTCAGTGGGGAAAGCTGTTTTCTGACATATGGAATGGACCTTACAGAGTCAGATCTCAGGTGTCTGGAGTTTCTTATGTTTTGGAGGAGCTAGATGGCGCAGTCTTAAAGAAGAGAGTGGCTGCAAATCAGGTGAAGAGATTTTATCCTAGAGGCACGAAAAGTGAAGAAGATTGACTCCACATTGAGGGTAAACTATGGACCATTCTTTAATTTTGTGTTTTTGTGATGCTGTGCATCTGTTTTGTTGGAAACTTTTTGTTAGAAGGTACCCATGGGTGGGGCTTCTAGATTTTATTTTGGCAAGTGTGGGGGTGACTGATGGGCTGGCTTCTCTATCAACAGTTACCCTAGATTGTCTGTTTCCAACCCCTTCTCTTAATTTGGTTGAACCCTAGTATTGGTTTTTCTTCACAGGTTTTTAGTCCTCTATGAATTTGAACTGGAAATTCTTTTGGTCTTCAAGTGCCAGACTCTTCACACTTATTGGTTTTGGTTTAATGTGTTGGATTTTGTGTTTTGTTAGAAGGTACCCAGGGGGGGCTTCTAGATTTTATATTGGCAAGTGTTGGGGTAACTCATGAGCTGGCTGCTCTGTAGAACAGTTACCCCATAATGTCTGTTTCAAGTATTTTTGTTTGTCCTAGTTGAATCCTAGTTCTGGTTTTTGTTATTCAGGTTTCAAGTCCACTCTGACTTTAAACTGGCTTACTGGCTTGGGACAGTCTTCTTTTGTCTATTTGGTTTAGTGGGGGATCACTGGTGGTCTCCCATCATTTTTACTTATTGGAGGGAGCCCACCCAGTGATCATTTCCTTGGACTGGACTTTCTAGGGAGCTGGATTTTTTTTCTTTTTCTTTTCTTTAATTTTTGTGTCTATAGTTCGATAGTAGTTTTAGATTATTTTATTTTTTTCTCTTTTTTTTCTTTTAATTTTTTATGGGAGTTATTAGGATATAAAGAGGGAAAAATCACAAAATTTTATTATATGGTGTCACCACATCAGGGCCACCTGGATGTGGGAAAGCATTGGTTGGGAAAGGCTCATCAATTGGCCGGACAATGCTATTTTATTTCTTTTCTTTCTCTTATTATTCTCTCGATTTCTATTTATTTCATCTTTGTTTTTTATTTCAATTCATTTAAAAATTATTGAACAGTGTATCCACATCAAGGTGCACTTGGATGTGGGTAAGGTATCAGGGGATCAGCTCATAATTTGGCTGGGGGATACCATTTGTAACTATTATTTTTCTCATGATATTATAATTATTCATTTCATTTTAATTTTTCAACTCTCATATTTTTGGTTAATTTTGTTAATTATTTTCAAGTTTTTTTTTAGTATTTTAGTAGTTTAAAATAAAATAAAATAAAATAAAATAAAAAAAATAAAAATAAATAAATAAATAAATAAAATAAAAATAAAAATAAAACAAATTTTTTTATATAAATTTCTGTTAATTATTATTGCTCTCTCTATTTAGTGACTTATTAATTTCTTTCTTGTTTATTTTAATGTCTGGAAGAAGAAGCCTCCGGAGGTTGGTCCAGATTATGGTGGGGTTGTTGCTTTTTGTTAGTATTGGAAGAAGAAATGTGTTCTTTGTGGTGTAGGCGGCTGGAAAGAGTATATGGATTGTAATGGTCAGGTACCAGAGTGGAAGGTAATTTTTGGGAAGAAGTGGAAGAAGCAGGGATTGAGTGTTGGAAAGTGTGCTTGATTATTCTAAACATCTTCCAGTGGTCATCAAGGAGCTTTTTCCTCAGATTATTTTCAAAGTCATTCAATTGACCATGGAGGGCAAAGGCCTTGAGCATGTTTGAACACATCATGCTTAGGTGTTGTTTCATGTTGGCATAATCCAGCGTTAAGGTAGTTTATAGAGGTTGGCCAATCCCAATTGTAGTTTCAGGAGTCTGGGTTCCAACTATAAAGAAGAATTAGATCAGTAATTGTTCTCTGTTAAATAAATTGGATTTATTAATTTGGTACTTACAGATTGGAAGTTCATCAAACTTGTAAGCTTCTGGGATTTGAGCTGTTGAAGAAGGATCAACCAGATAGAGGTATGGAATCTCATGATCATTCTCTAAATGGTGTTGAGAAGATGAAGGAGAAGAAGGGAGTTCTTGTGGCCTGGTTGGAGCAGCAGAGCTGCTGTTGTTGTTGTGAATATTATTATTTTTTGGCCCAGTTGGGTTGGACACTGGTGGTGGAGAACCAGGGTTGTTGAAGGAAAGATCAGGAGAAGGTGACCTGGAAGCTGATTGTGATTTTCTGGATGAAGATCTAGAAAAAAGGGACTCATCAGAGGAATAATTGGCGGCCAGAGGAGAGGTGTATTTAGTTCTTCTTAAAGTAACTGGAGATTTTTGTTTGGAAGCAGCGTTGAGTGCTTGGGTGTTTTCAGAAGGTCCTCTGGCAGGTTTTCTAGAGTTTTTGGAATTTTTGGGGATGTCTGGGGAAGAAATTTGGTGTGTACGCTTTGCTCTAAGAGTAATAGGAGGTGGTTTCATGGAGTTGTTGGTGTTTAATGGTGTATTTTGGCTGTTATCTGGCTGAATTTGGGAGTTTTGAGCCTGATTTTTACTTCCTGGCAAGGCGGGCAGGCTGCCCAACGTCGTGAGGGCCGCCTGGACGCGGTCTAGCAGCGTGGGAGATGATTTTGAAGCTGATTTGGCCCAATTTTCTGAGATAAAAGCAGATTCTTGAGAAGATAAAGAAGATCTTTTAGGGAGTCTTTTGGGAATAGAATGGCGTGATCTTCTGGAAGAACCAGAAGATAAAGAGGAAGAAGCAGGTCCAAGTTCTAGTGGCCTGGTAGGAGATCTTGAAATATATTTGTGTGAAGGTGAAGGCAGAGGTATTGGATAGTTGGGGTCTCTGTCACATCTTTTCTTTTTAGAGTTGCAAGAACCACAGGCTCTGTTATAGAATTTGGCATGAGGATTAGGAAGAGTGAAGGTACAAGGCCTGCACATGTGGATGCACTGTTTACAAGAAAAGTCCTTTGGAGCAGTGAAACAGGGAAGGTATGATGGGTAAAAGTCTGGAGATTCAGCCATGATCTGTGAAGGAAAAATAATTAAGAGAAAAGAGATGAATGAAAATTTTGTCAGTGATGTGTAGATAATGAAGAAAGAGTGGAAGTTCAACAGGTTGGCTGTGGAGCACTGTGCATGGAGGTGGCTCCGCCCTTATATGCAAAATGGGTTATAGTCTTTCAAGACTTTAAACTGAACACTGGAAGTCCTCCAAGACTTAAAACTAGCTGGTTATTTAAAGATTGCTTCAAGATTTTTATTTTTTATTACTAATGTGGATCTGCAGTCCATCAAGACTTTAAACTGAGAAATGGTACAGTCCCCCAAGACTATAAACTGAGGATGGTTGTTGGTTGAGTCCTTCAGGACTATAAACTGATAATGTGGATTTTGTGTGATTCTGGAAGAGGGCATCCAAGGGGGAGTCTCTGAATTTTGTTAAGGAAAGTGTGGGGGTAACTGATGAGCTGGCTGCTCTGTAGAACAGTTACCCCAGAATGTTAGTTTGTTTCTTTGGTCTTTAATGTTTTGATCTCTGGTTCTGTATTTTTGATTCAGGTTTTGAGTCCCTCAAGACTATAAACTGAGGATTTTTGAGTCCCCCAAGACTTATAGTCTTAGTCCCCCAAGACTTAAAAATTAGGATTAGTCCCCCAAGACTTTAAAATGAGCAGTTTTTTATTTATTTTAATTTATAAATCAAGATTTTTAGGCAAGAAGTAATTACAGAAAGGAATCAAGTGATGTAACAAAATGTTCAGCATTGGCTTTGAACTGGTGGATGAGGTTCTTTCTTTTCTCAAGGTCCTGTGGGTTCCTGGCAGGAGTAGATTGGAAGTAATCTAGGATGAGATGCTTCTGTTGAGAAGAATGTTGTTGGAAGTTGTCTTTGATGGTTGGCAATGGATTAGGCGGGGGTTCTTCAATGGTTCCCACATTTTCATCATCACTGTCTGGATGGGAATGAACTGGAAATCAGTCAGATTGAATTTCAGTATGAAGAAGTATTGGGCTTACCATCAGAAGGACCAGGGATGGAAAATCTTGTGTTTGTAGCAGGGTTGGCACTCTTTTTTGAAGGGTGTAGTTTGTTGACCAGTCTGAGGATCAGGATGGATGATCTGGATCTTTTGGTGCTGGTGGAAGGTGGATCAGGTTGTGGTGGAGAGGAAGATGTTGAAGAGGACAATGGAACAGGTCTGAAACAAGTCTTCTTCCTAGAGTGACAGGCATCACAGGAGGTTCTGTAGGGATGAGCTGGAGGTGTTATGGTACAGATTAGATTGTTGTCAATGCAGTATTGGGAAGGACCCATGTCAGTAGCAGATTTGGAGAGGAAGCTGAAAATGGTGTTTGTGATGAAGGAGAATGTGGACATTCTCTATTGGAGGGAGGATGTGGTCTTCCAACATTGGCAGAGCACTTTGTTGGTCTGTTTGGCGTTGTTTTGATATGTCTTAAATGGCAATGTTCAATAATTGGGTGTTTTCTGGAATTATTCAATGAATATTGGGACTCCGGGGATGTGAGTATTACCATTGGATAGCCCCTGTTTTTCTCTATATTTTATGTCTTGATGACATTTTTTATATTCTAAGTATTTGAAGGATTTTTTATCATTTTTCATTTTAAAAGATAGCTGTTTAATTTTTTTTTTTCGTGTTTTACAGGCTAACCTTAAGTCTTAGTTTTAAGTACTTAGTACCATTGGAATGGGCTAATTTCTCTCTACGTTTCATGTCTCAATGTTGTTGTAGCTTAATTATGTGTTTTAAAGGTTTTAGTAGTTGTAGTTTATTTTTCTAAGTATTTTGGGTGTTTTTGGAGGTTTTTGGTGGTTTTATGGCTTCAGAGCGGTCCTGCCGCCTCAGGCGGGCAGACCGCCCACCTTGGTGCTAGAAGGCTGGGAAGCTTTTCTAGAGGGGTTTTATGCAATTTGGCGCTCAGAAACGCCAAATTTGTTGGGGTGCATGGGCTCTTAGATAGTGGTCTGTGTGTATATAGTGAATAAGACAGTTTGGGAAAACCTTAATTATCATACAACCATCCGGAGGTGATATCCTTGTTCCTCACTCAGTTTTCACTGTTTTCTGGTCACAATTGGCTGTGTTTGTTGCAAGGTTAGTTCTTCATTTAACCCAAGTTTGGCAACTGTTTTCTCTGGTGTAGTCTTACAAGCTATATCAAGTATTATTGCTGTCTCTGGTGTGGATTTGTAACCTACATCAAGTATCATTGCTTTCTCTGGTGTGGACATTGGTCTACATTTCAGTTCTTTGGTTTGAAAGTCTGTCTGGAGACTACTTTCATGGCTGATCAAGAAGTCAAGTATATTGGAAAAAGGCTTTAAACAACAGGAACCAATTTACTGTAGCAGGTAAATCTCACTTATATTTTTCTAAAGCGACAGGGATTTTCTCACTGGGTTTTCTCCAGCTCCCTTGGTCAAGGCCTATAGCTAGTACTATAGGATTGTCTACAATGCAACAAGGTATGTAATCAATTAAATTCAGTGTAAACCAATATTAATTAATTGTTTTAACTTATGTAATTAAATAACTAGTTTGAATGAAACAATTAATTGATTTAAATTGAGAATTTTTAACACTATTTTATTAAATAAGTTTTTTTTTTAAAATTATTTAATATATCATTGACACAATTAAGGGTCAAAAAAAAAGCGCCACTAATTATGGATAATAGTTTATATGAAAAGGTTTAATTACATATCTAAATTAAATAATTAATGTAATTACAATATAAGTTAAAAAGATGCAATTATATTACAAAATTGTAATTAATTAATTAATTATTGAATACATAAAAAATGTGTTCCTTTATATAGAATATGATAATTCAATTGATGTATATTTAATTTATATGATGATAAAATTAATATAAAGTTTATTTTACTTGTAAAATAAAATATTTATATAATATATTATGTGATATAAGTTAAATGTAAATACATAAGCTGTAAATATTATGTCCTCTTTTAATTTCAATAAATTTGTATGTATATTTACCGGGCTCCTGGAACAGCCTGGCTGACACTCATTCACTCTAAAAAACAATAAAAAAATGCTATGATTTTTTCTTTTTATACTTTTTTAACAGAGTAGGAAGGTTTTAAATTTCTTTACCAGGTATCCAAGCATCATATTCAGATGACTTATTTTTATATCTTAGCAAATACTCAACACCTTTTTCAGAAGTGACAATTCTATCATTCAGAATTTTATCGATTTCTGCAGTTTCAGTGATTTCATGAGGGTTTTTCTTAGGTCTTCCCTTCTATTAGGAAATAAATCACTGTTTGAAGTATAAGGTTTCAACAGGGAAATGTGGAAAACAGGATATTTTCTATCATATGGAGAGTATAACACAACTTCAACTGCATTAGCTCCAATCATTCTTTTAACAACAAAAGGCGCTACAAAAGGATCTTTCAATTTGTTGTTACCCTGTAAATTGAAATGGACAGTAGATATCAACACTTCATCACCTTCATTACATGTGTGTTCCTTATGGGATTCATCCCATCTTTTCTTTTCATATTCAAATGCTTTATCAATACGATTCTGAGCATGTTTTCTGCAAAGTTGTTGCATTTGAATAAAAGATTTGACACCAGGGTGTAATTCAAATTTAGGCAATTTACTATTGAGTATTTTAGCACGAGTATTAGGGACATAAAATAGCCAAAGCTCAAAAGGCTTCTTTTGAGTAACAGAGTGAACAGTGCTTTTATAAGCAAATTTAAGACCTGGGAGCAAAGTAACCCAGTCATGAGTAAATCTGTCATTATCTTTATATTCCAAGCCAAAGGCACAATACCTTCTAATCATATCTTCTAGAGTTTGAATCATTCTCTCAGCTAAACCATCAGTCTGGGGATGGTGAGTAGTAGATAATTTTAATTCACAACCACATATATCCATTAAAGACATCCAGAATTCAGATGTAAATTTAGGATCTCTGTCAGATATAATGGCTCTAGGGAATCCAACTAAATTGAACATATAAGACCACCATAAGAAAGCTAAGTCTTTGGTGGAAACATCCTTGTGTGTGGGAATAAATTTGCACATTTTAGTAAATCTATCCACTATTACCCAACAAGAATTATAACTGTCTGTACCTGCTACAGGAAGACCAGTAACAAAATCCATATAAATGATTTTCCAGGGAGCATCAGGTGCTTCAAGATGTTGTAATAACCCTGCTCTTTTACCTGTCAACCTTTTAGATTTCTTGCAAGAATCACAAGATTAAACATATAATTTTGTATCTTCAGACATATTAGCCCACCAAGCAGTGTTTTTGATTCTAATCATAGTTTTCTCAAGATCAAAATGACCAGCTAATATGTCATCATTACAAAGCTTGAGGATAGTTTCTTTCATAGAAGGAGGAATTACAATTACATTGGTAAGCTTTCTTCTATAATAAATATAACCATCTTCAATAGAAAACTTTCCCTTAATCAAAGCATTTTGATACTTTTCAGGAAGAGTTTTAATCAACGCTTGAATTGAAGCATTCCTAGGATCATATAAGATTGTAACCAATTTATTTAAATCAGAATTGTTATCATATGAATCCAGAACTAGTTGTAATAACTCCTCTTCCATATTAACTATAAATATACCATGGATATGAACAGTATCATCTTCAGGTACATAAGCAAGATTGGAGTCATTATTTTGAAGAGGAAATCTGGACAGCATATCAACATTGGAGTGAACATTTCCAGCCCTATGGATAATTGTCATTCTTCCTCTGTATTCTTGAACAGCAAGTTGCCACCTAAACATATGTCTATTTGGTGTTTTTAGGTTTAAGAGGGACTTCACAGCACTACAGTCAGTTACCAATTCAAACTTTTGGTCATCCAGGTAGTAATGAAGCTTCTAAAGAGCCCAAACAACTGCTAAGCACTCTAATTGAGTGGCACCATATTTAAATTCACTATTTCTCAAGGTTCTTGAAATATAACAAATTACAACCTCTGAGGATTTATTATTAATAATTTGTTTTTGGTGAAGGGCAGCACCCAGACCAACAAAGCTAGCATCTGTATACAGGACAAAAGGTTTGTTTAAATCTGGAAGAGCCAAAATAGGGGCTGCCATTGTGCTCTTCCAACATTGGCAGGGGCCTTTGTTGTGTTGTTTGGCACTGTTTGTGCATGTCTTAATTGGCATCTGTTGAAGAATTGGGTGTTTTTCTGGTTTTATTCCATGAATATTGGGACTGCAGCTATGTGGGTACTATCATTGGATAGCCCCGGTGTTTCTCTATATTTCATTTCATGATAATATTTTTCATATTCTAAGTTTTAAGGGGTCATTTCCTCATTTTTCTGTTACAAAAGATAGCTGTTTAATTTTGTTTTTTGTGTTTTATGGGCTAACCTTAAGTCTTAGGGTTAAGTGCTTAGTACCATTAGATAGGGCTAATTTAGCTCTATATTTCATGTCTCAATGTTGTTATAGCATAATATTGTGTTTTAAGGGTTTTAGTAGTTGTAGTGAATTTTTCTAAGTAGATTAGGTGTTTTTATTGGCTTTCTGGCTTCAGGGAGGCCGGGCCGCTTCAGGCGGCACCTCCGACATTGGGCAGCCTGCCTGCCTCTGTTTTAGAAGGTTGGGGAGCGCTTCTGGAGGGTTTTTATTCAATTTGGCTGGTACAGGTGCCAAATTTGTTGGTGTGCATGGGCTCTTAGATAGTGGTCTGTGTGTACATAGTGAATAAGACAGTTTGGGGCAACTTTAATTATCATACAACCATCCAGAGGTGATATCCTTGTTCCTCACTCAGTTTTCACTGTTTTTTGGCCACAATTGGCTGTGTTTGTTGCAAGGTTAGTTCTTCATTTAACTCAACTTTGGCAACAGGCTCTTTGGTATAGTCTTGAAACCTACATCAAGTATCTTTGCTTTCTCTGGTGTGGACATTGGTCTACATTTCAGTTCTTTGGTCTGGTAGTCTGTCTGGTGACTACTTTCTTGGCTCATCAAGCAGTCAAGTGTGTTGAAAAAGGGGCTTTAGCAAACAGGAACCAACTTACTTTAGCAAGTAAATCTCACTCTATTTTTCTAAAGGGACAGGGGATTTCCTCTCTGGTTTTTCTCCAACTCCCTTGGTCAAGGCCTATAGCTAGTACTATAGGATTGTCTTCACCATTAAACAACATTTTAATGAATCAAAAGCTTTTTGAAAGTCATTATTCCAGATGAATGCAACATCTTTCCTAGTTAGCTTGGTAAGAGGCAAGGCTATGACCTGATAATTTTTAATATATTGTCTATAATAGCCACACATACCCAAAAAACTTTGTATTTCTCTTACAGAAGTTGGTGCCTTTACATTTTGAATTGCAGCAACTTTGTTGTGGTCTACACAAATTTGTAGGCCTGAAACAACATGGCCAAGGACTTTGAAAGATTGAAAGCCAAATTTACACTTTTTCAATGACAAGGTCATATTGATTTCATCCATTTTTTGAAAAACTCTATTTAAGTGAATCATATGCTCATCAAAAGTTTTAGAAAAAACTATAATATCATCAATATACACTGTGAGCCATCCCTCAATTCTTTCTTGGTGGAAATTGTTATCCATGACTTTTTTAAAAACTGAAGAAGCATTTTTAGGGCCAAATGGCATTCTAACATACTTATATTTTCCCATATGAGTAGCAATAAGTAAAAAATTCTGAGAATCTTTCTCAACTGGAACTTGATGATACCCTTTATTACCATCCAGACAACTGATAAATTTTGCACCTTTCAAGGTAGCATGTATTGAATTAATTCTGGGTAAATGATGAATATCATCAACAGTATAAGTTTTTAATGCTCTGTAATCTCCACATAATCTAGCCTTATCCTTCTCATAAGAAATCAAGACTGGGGAGATGACACAATATTTGGGGGTGACATCCACTTTCTCAATGATATTCATTTTTAATAATGTGGCAATATTATCTTCAATATCCTTTCTTTTTGTTGGAGAAGGAGGATATGGTTTTTTCTTAAGACTAGGAGGAATATCACTCAAGTTACAGGATAAAGTAATTTTAATTTCTTCCTGAACACTTCCTAAGACATGAGAACCATGAGCAAAAGCCATTGGGAAAGAGGTAATTGAGGCAATTATAGAATCCTTTTGTTCACTAGTTAACTGATCACCAAAAGAAGCAGTATTTATTTCATTTAATAAATCATCCATTTCAATTGTTGTTCTGCCCTTACACTGGATTAGTGAGTTACAAGACTTTAACAGATTCCCAGAAGGTTTTCTAGAGGAGGAAATTTTGAATTTCCTTTTGCCATTCAATCCTAAGGTGAAGCAATTATTTGCTGGGTCCAATTTCACACCAAACATGGTTAAAATATCATTACCCATAATAAACCAATTGCTTAAATTATCATTTTTCATGACAACAAATTCACAAATAGCTCTGACAAAACCACCATTATATTTGAAGAATACAGAGGTTTTGTATTTGCCAATAGGACGCAAGGTAGAAAAATACCCTCTCCATTTTTCAGAATTAATAGATAATAATTTACTCATATAATCCTTATCTACTGAAGCTAGAGCTTTTTCAGACACTACACTTCCTCCAGCATCAGAGTCAAGAACTACATCAACATTTTTACCATTAATGATAACAGGTGCCTTCAAAGGGGATATGGCTATAGAATTGTTAGTAATATCTTTAATTATTTCAGCATTCTCCACTGAAGATAAATCCAATACACATTCTTCAGATATATTATCTAAATAATGGTCATCCTGTTCCAACATTAAAACATCTTTGACAGATTCATTGTCATAGGAGATATTACTTTCACAGTCACTAGAAGAATTATTAATATAAATTTCAGCCTCATCAGTGTCTTCATTTTGTTCAAAAAGATGAATTTTTTTGTCAGAAACATAACCCTTTTTCCATGATTTGTTACATTTAAAACAAGTATTTGTTGCATATTTTTTAGGTGCAACTGGGGAAGAGGGTTTAATAGATTTTTCTGGGGGCTTTGTAGAGGGTTTATTTTGATCATGATAAGATTTTCCAAGGTAATTATTTGGTTCATATCTATGGTTGAGAAGTACTTCATTACAGATATTAATGAAAGAAGAATGTTCCCTCACATGCTCAGTTCTAGCAAAAATTAAATCTCTAAGAGAATTTGGTAATTTATACAGGATTTTATCTCTCCAAATATCATAATCCATCTTTGGATCAATCGCTCTCAGGATTTTTGTTAATTTCATAAGAAAAACAATGGGTTTTTTAACAGAGGAGGATACATATTTAGTATTCTCATACAGTCTTTGCTGAGCCAACCTGAATTTTGAACCACCAAACTGATTCTCAATCAAAGTTTTCCATTCATTCCAAGTATAATGGGTGTTATCTAAAAAAACAGATTCATACCACATCAAGGCTACATTGGAAAATAAAGAAATTAACTTAGAAACAATTTCTTCATCTGGAAGTTTATAAGATCCTTTTAAATTATTAATTCTTTGGATAAAGTGTTGCCAATCAGATGAAGAATCACCATCAAAGGTAGGATATTGGTCCAATTTAGGCCAATTTTTATTACTACCAGGGTGGTCAGTTTTAAGATTTGAACTATTCAAGGTTATAAATTCTTGAAGTCTTGAAAGGTGTTCAGATATTTCATTATTTACAGAGGTAGATGGCTCATTGTGAGCATTAAAAGTATTTTTATTTGATGTAACAGATTTTTCAGAATAATTTTCAGCTGGAAAAATTGGTACATTACACGGGAGAGAAGAAACACACTGTTCAGGCTGTTTATTATTATGATTAACAGCAGGTTGGGAAATATTTTTTAACTCATGATAATGAGTATTCTGATTAGCCTGTAATGCAGAAATTTTTTTCTCAAGATCAGAAAATTTACTTCTCAAATCAGGAATATAAGATAGTTAATCATTAATCTTAACAATAGATAAAACATTTCTGTCCTCATCTATAGAGCATTTATTACTAAAATTTTGGAAATCAATTTTCAATTTTCTTAATTCACTATGCAGAAGCATATTTTCATTCTTTAAAGAATTATTTTCATTTTTTAGATCATCAATAACTTTGCCTAGATGACTATATTTATCTGAAAGAGATCTGTGATCAATTTTAATAAGCTTATGTTGAGAAAGGATATTATTTAATGTGTCTTTTAATTTGAGATAAGCTGTGTCCTGAACAGAAGAACTTACTTGGCAATTTAAATGCAAATTATTTAATCTATCAATCTCATGTTTCAACAATTCTCTTAAAGGTTTGTCTTTGATAACATTAAAATCATGAGAGTCTCTCAACATTTCTTCAGAAGTTTTTTCAAGTAAAACATAAATTTCTGGAGCAACAGAATCATTCTTAGTAGAAAGAGTAGGATTAATTAAAGAGGTAGAGGTTAAATGTAATGGTTCATAAAAAGAAAGTTTACTTAAAACATCAATAGGGCTACTAGTTACAGGAAGCTGTCTTTTAACAGGTTTAACTGTTCTTTCACCACTCACATTAATATTACCTGTAATAGAAGGCTTATTAGAATAAATTCCAAAATGTTTTTCAACCAAATTACTTACCATGGGAGAGGAGGAAACTTCCCCTGGGTTTGAGTTTGGGCTTGGGTCTTCTTTCTCTTGCTTTGTTTGTAAGGATGAGGAGGAGGATGGAAATTGGGTGTTCTGGATGGGCCAGGCTGATGATGAGGAGGATGTTGCACATTCTGCTGGTAGTGGCTCATTAGATAATCCCATTTCCATTGTTCTACTTCCAGAGTATGTTGGTTTTTCTGGAAGGAGGTGGGAGGTTGAGGGGGCTGAGGCTGAGTTGATGACATGGGAGGAGGATGACTCTGCTTTTGAGAAAGAAGCTCTTGCATCTGGGACCAAAGTGTGTCCACTCTTGCCTTTTATTTAATATTTTCTGCCTTCAGTTCCTTGATGTGGCTGGATAAGTTGTTGACCTGCTGGTTTAAAGGAATCTCTTTTATTTTTATACCTTCTAGAGGATTTTCCTGATTGACCAGAGGTTTGGCTTCTTTCTGAATGGTTTGGGGAAGGGGGTTTATTTCCTCCACCTGTCCTGAAATTTCTACGCCCTGTAGAATGAGAAGGTTTAGAATCAGCCATTAATTTTTTTTAAATTAATCTTGAAGAGCTTACAGAATCAGCTTCACAATCAACATCAATTTCATCCACTTGGAGGTTATCCATGCTCTCAGTTAACTGGCTAGTCGTGTAAATGGGAATATTAATTAAGTAATTTGTCTAAAATAATTATATTTTTTAGTTTTATGAAACCAAAATATTAATAAAAATATATATCAAAATATTTTTATAAAAGAAATACAAAATATTTAAATATAAAGCATTATTTAATATAATTAAATAAAGACAATTATATAAGAAATAATTATTATTGGGACTAAAATAATAAAAAAATTATAGTTTCAAACAATAATAAAATTACCAAATTTATATATGGCAATTAATGGGACTAAGTACTGAGTACTATTATAGTCAACCAAAAAATCAACAAAATTAATTTAATAATTTAAATATTAAAATTAATATTTATGAAATTCTTCTAGGACTAAGAGGAATTAACACTCTATAATAGTCAACTAGGAAATAAAAAAATTAAAAAATTGAACATTTACACTCAGTGAATCAGCACAAGGCCACAATCACTGTTATTGCAGTAAAAAATATAATATAACAGTTGATAGGAGCAAAGGTTGACTTACAGTAGTGATTGTTAAATCAGCTAAAAAGTATATAAATTTTTAAAATACATAAACCTAATATTACAATCCCCGGTTTGATTCACGCTTGTGGCAAAAGTTTTTTTTTTGCATGAGGTGGTCTGTGCATTTTGTCGTTTGTCCAAAGATTTGCCCAGTCGATCATCATTGTATAGAAAGGTCCTCAATTGTCAGCCGGTTTGTCTAGAGGATGGAGGAAAGGAAGAAGGGAAAGGTGAAGACTAAGGAGAAGAAAAGGATAGAGGGAAAAAGAAGAACTTGGACAATGAAATAGTGGACTATTAGACAAGAAGGGAGGACGAGAAGTGAACGGGTTTAATAGTAAGTCTTTTATTTTTTTTCTCTGCTCAATTATCAACTATATCTAATCAAATATTCTTAAGGCAACCTTTTAATTGTATTTAGTATTTAAGGGAACTGAAGCGCCACTATAAACAATAAAAAATAATATAATATTTAAAATAAGATGAGTTAATAAGTGATGCGGAAAAAGGGTTTTACCAAGGGCCTTTTTATAGGTAATGGGACCTCTAAAGCGCTACAAATGACTATATACAAAATATTAATGAGATAAAACAAGAAAATTAAAGAAAATACTTGTCAGGCTGAGGTCAAGTACAAAGACGTGAACTAGCTTGAATGGTCAGTTGTCTAGAAGATTTTAATGGTCCTGTATGAATACTGTAGTACTAATCCAATAAGTAGTAAAATATAATTAAAATTAAAGGTCTCAGTAATATAATTCTCACTATTTTTATATATGGCTTACAATCTTTGTAGTTGGTAGAAAAATAGATTTTATAATTCAGATACTATTCAAAAGTTTTATAAAAGTGCTAATTGATATGTATTGTAATTTATTTGGTTATGTTGGTAAATTGTAAATGATAAAGAATGAAGAAACAAGACCCAAAAACCTCCTCCTTTTTATACACACTGAATTCCCCAATGATTCCCTTAATGTACCATCCAATACACAGTTAATGACGCCTCAAAAAAACTAATAGACCATTCCCATCAACATCCTTAGTAATTATGACATAATTAGACAAATAACAACCGTCAAAATCCTGTAATAATAAGGGAAATCCATCAAAATTAAAGAAAAAGACAAAAAGAGAGTATATGCGTATAAAACAATAATATAAAAGACTAAAGGAGACTTTTTAAGGTTACTAATAGCTTAATAATAAGGAGGATTAACTGTAGAAATGGAGGGGCTAATCCTGACATTATACTACGTGAAATTCCCATCCAAAAATAACCAATATTGACTGAGAAACCACCCAAAAACTCAAAAAAGAGCGTGAGATGTGGGGTAACTACATGCAGTCCTTGGCAGGCGCTTGCACGGGTAAATCCTTAACTAAAATTAGGCGAATTTAAGTGTGGTGATGAAATAAGACGCCAATAATGAGGTTATTAATGAAATTAGTGCATATAAACAGAGTCAATGCATTATTAATTAAGCTAGGACACTAAATAAGCACCTGTTGCTTATTTTAGTGTGTTTCCCCACAGTGGGCGTAGAATGTGGGGGTAATTATAGTTTGAAAAAGCTAACTTTTCTAAAAATGAAGCTATTCACTTGGGAAAAAGGCAGGCAGTATGTGGCCAGTACACAGAAGCCATTTCTGGCATAAAAAACACCAAATTTGAAAAGTATTATTTTTATACATTTAAATAGCCAAATCAATAGTCCTAAATGAGACAAATTGATCAGTCAAAGCGCATTTTTGATATTCTCAAATTTATAGCGCATATAATCAACTTTTAAGTGAAATAAAGCACATTTCTTGTTTTTTGTATAAAACAGTGAAAATAACAGCTTTAAGTGTACTTAAAAATTATGTAGCCTTATACTTAAGGTTCTTAAGATTACCTTAGCATATTCCAACTTAATATTACGTACATAAGACTTATAAAAGGTGGATATATGCATGTATATAAGGTGTTATAACGGCATATTTTGTATATTATCATAATTTTACTTATATATACTGTTTGTGTACTCTTAATTATTATTCCCATGTATAGTTCATGTGTTTAACATAAATTATAAGTAGGTTTTACTCAGTCCTGGGGATATACAGGCTGACAATACTTGTAACATAGTAATTGAGAGAAAATTATACAAAAATAATAAAAATCACAATTAAGAAAATAATTTTCCCACCATAGATCCCCAAATCAGTTAATTAAAAATAATGAGTAGCTAAACAACCCTGTGACATAAGAACTATGGGAAAAATTAATTAAAAAAAAGTATTACAAAATTTTTTCAGATTTTTAAGTGAAACAAATAAGTGTTTTGACGCAAGAAGGTATGTAATAAATTTAATTCAGTGTAAACCAATATTAATTAGTGGTTTTAACTTATGTAATTAAATAACTAGTTTAAATGAAACGATTAATTAATTTAAATTGAGAATTTTTAATACTATTTTATTAATTAAGTTTTTTTTAATTATTTAATATATCATTGACACAATTAAGGGTCAAAAAAAAGCGCCGCTAATTATGGATAATAGTTTATATGAAAGGGTTTAATTAAATGTTTGAATTAAATAATTAATGTTATTACAATATAAGATTAAAAGATGTAATTATATTATAAAATTGTAATTAATCAATTATTTATTAGGGGGTATCAATGTTCAGGGATCAGCAATTAGGGATCAGTAATTTTTTTTCCCGGGATCAGACATTATTAATTGCGGAAGATTCTTATCCACTAGCCCCAGGGCTAGTGGATAAGAGATCCACAATAATGCATTATCCCGCCTCTTATACCCCAATTTCCATTCCTAATTCCTGATCCCAAACTCATCTCATCCATGATGGATTTGCAAGAAAGTCACATGACTCATAATTGCTGATGCCATCCTTAAGTATTTCCTCACTCTATGCTACTTAATTTTGGTGGCAAACACTTAAGTTTTTTTTCTATCTACACACCCCAACTGCACATTTGGCGGTGAATTCCCACTTCCCTCATCACATAACCCTTCCACCGGCAACAATGAAACACCTCTCTACTAGACGGCTACTTCACTCCACTATTAATGCCATCACTTCACTTTTAGTTCTCTACTATAAATCTGACTCTGATTTGGAAGATGCTTTAGCTTATATGTGTTTACTTTCCAAAAAGCGTTACATCATCACCAGGGGGACAAATCTTTATCATGATCCCCAATATGATCTGGCCTCCATTCTTAACATTCCTCATTTAAACTTCACCCAACTTTTTAGAACTTCTCCCGATTCTTTCTTCAAACTTTATCAACTCATTTCTGAACATCCTATCTTCCATAAAAATTCTCATAACAAACAGCGTAATCCTGCCATCCAACTTGCTGTTGCTCTATATTGCTTTGGCTCAAATGGAAATGGTGCTGCCATAAGACGTTTGGATAATCTCTTTAACATAGGATATGGTACTGTGATATTATACACCAAGCTCTGTATGATTGCTATCCTTTCCCTCAAATCTCAAACTCTTGCTTGGCCAACTCCAGAACAGTGACTTTAATCCTCTCAAGTAATGCAAGCTGAAGGTTTCCCTGGCTGTGTAGGATTTGTTGATGGCACAACTATACCTTTGAGTCAAAAGCCTGCTCATGATGGCAACCATTATTTTGATCGCAAAAAAAGGTTTCTTCCAAATCTTCTCCAAGTTCTCATCTTTTACAATCTAACTTTTTATTTTCTTTCTAGATACTCTATCTCCATTCAACTTGTATGTGATGTCAATAAAAATTTATTGCTTTTCACAGTGGCTGCCCTGGATCATGTCATGAATCTTCCGTCTTCCAAAGAATGAGGATTTCTCAATCCCCTGACTCATACTTTGACAAATCTCAGTACCTCCTTGCAGACTCAGCATATGCAAGTGGAAAGTACATTATACCTGCTTTCCGTGGTGCAACTTCAGAAAATGACCCCAAAACTGCCTTTAATTATCACCTTGCACAATCAAGAGTACGAATTGAACATGCTATAGGTATTTTAAAAGGACGATTTTCTAGTCTTTGGGAGCTCAGAATCCAATTTCAAAAAAAATTGGAGATCAAAACTGCAAATCATTGGATCTTGACTTGCGTAATACTCCACAATATTCTAGCTGATTTAAAGGATGAGTGGAATGATCTTTATGAAGAAGAGGATCCTGAACCACCACCGGCACTCCCCTCCCTTGATTCACAAATCATTCAATCAACCGGCATACATTCCATTATAATGCCAATTACTCTCCAACATTTCACTTTGCAACGCTTTTAATTTTTAATTTTTACGTTTTCATACTTTCTAAATGTCCTCTTTGTGTACTTTATTCACTTAGTTTTGTATTTTGGTTTGTTGCATATTCATTTTTTTTTTGAATTTACGGTGAAAATCTTTTTTTTGGATGGCTCATTGGTTTTCTTTCACCAGCTCAACATGAAATCACATATTTTCTGAAATTGCATATTTTGTCAGTGATTTTTTTTTTCATTCATCCCTCATATCCTTTTCCTATTCTCCTCCAACATCCCTCAAACAATTTGGTTTCATTCATTTTGTCATCTCATCTCTCCAGGTAAGTCATTTTATTCATTTTTTTTGATTTTTTGATTACTGATTATAATTTTTTTGTTTTTTTCTGTTTTTTTTATTTTTTTTATCTAAATTTTTTTTGTAAGTGGTTATTTTGGATTTCAATGGTATAATTAACCTTTTTTTTTCTCCCTCTTTACTTTATTTTTTAGCTCCATCACCCTACACTTCATCCCTTCTTGGCATTGTCATTATCCCCCCTTTCCCTTATTTCACTTTTTTTTGGCTCCATTTCATTGAAACACATACATTGCACATTCTTTATGCATTTCACTTACTCCATATTCAATTTCCCCACAATTCCAACATCAATCTTTCTCACTCTATTTTTCCTACTTTTCAATCAAGGTAAGTTTCATCTCCTTTTTTTCATGCCTATATGATATCTCATTCCTTTTATGAAAACTTCATACTTAAATATATGTATGACTCTTATCTGGATAACAGTGAACTTATAAAACTCCTTTTGATCTCATCTTCATTACCACTTTTCAAGTTTTTGTAAAATTTTGAAAATCAGACTCGGAATTAGGGTTAGTTTTATTCAAATCTAATGTTCTTTTTACTGAAGATTCTCTTGAAGGCTACCTTTCATTTCCTGCAAACAGATTTGAATTTGATTCAGTGGTTGCTGAGATATTGACCGTTAAAGTTGAGCCTTTTTTTTCCCAATTTAAATTTTTATTTCATTTTTTTATGTAACAAATTAGGGTTAGGTTTATTTAAATCACATGTCCTTTAACTTAAGATTCTACTAAAGCATATCTTTCATTTCCCACAAATAGGTTTGGATTAGGTTCAGTGGTTGCTGAGATTTTGACCTTTGAAGTTGAGCCTTTTTTCCAAATTTCACTTGTCTTATTTCACATTTTTATATTGCATATTTAGAGGATAAGGATTCTGAAACTCTTATATGATTATTATCTAGGCATATATTTGTTGGTCAAGAATATCACTAAAGCTCAAAAAGATGAAGATTTTCGCTTATGGGACACTCTACCTCCCTTTGACTCCTTTCTTGCTTTTCAACTCAAAAAGCTCTGTAATAAAGCATTTGAAGAAAATCATGAACTTGCAACCAAAGTTGGAATACTGAATTGGTGTGACTCCAAATGGGAAGATATCAGCCACGAATATCTTTTATTTTCTAATGTTATTATCACTCATTCTGGATTTCACAATAGGATTCATATCGATAGGAATGATGCCAATTTTCTTACTTTTGGAATATTCTCATATATCAATCCGATAACTGGCCACCCAATACCATCTCCAGCTAAAATAAAAGGACATGGTTTATATTTTCCAGACCACCATTGCATCATTGATTTTGGTTTGGGAAATGGTATCATTGAAACTATTTGGAATTCTTCTCAGGATAATCATCAAATGACCAAAGCTCTTCCTGGTTTAGAATCCTGTCAAGATTTCACACATTTTGGTTGCTCATTTCAAATCAGTAATAAGTTGATACAAAGAATCAATAAGGTAAAGAAAGAAGGTAAAGTTATTTGATTTAAAAAAACTTTATCTAGATCCAAAAAGTATGGGGATTAGAGTTGTCATTGAAAATTTTATATTTTTTCATAAATTTTTAATAAATATTTTTTATATATCAATTTTCTCAAGTAATGTGATGAGCCATTGACCTTTGGTTGTATAACAGGTAATCATGATAACATTTATTTGTTTGATTCATGAGGTTCCTCTTGCCTATACCTGTAGAAAGTCCCAAACTTTTGTTTCTAGACTTGGTCTGCATTTTGGCTTGAGGAATTGTCATCACTATAAACTAGGGAAATTGATATATATTAGATATTTATTTAATAATTTATGTAATTATTTTAAATTTAGATGACTTCCACCCCTTACTTCAATAAAATGCAGGGGGGGGGGGTATTGCCAAATTTTCAAATCTGACACGTGAAATTGATGACTTAGAAAAATTTTGGTGATACCCACCCCTTGCTTCAATAAAATGCAGGGGAGAGTATTGCCACTTTTTTAAAACAGATATGGAATTTTTTTGACTTATAAATATTTTGCTGAAATTTTTTTGGTGATACCCATCCCTTACTTCAATAAAATTCATGGGGGGTTTTGCCAAAATTTCTTATAAGACTTGTGAAATTCTTGACATGTAAGAATTTTTGGGATACCAGTAAAATGCAGGAGGTAGTAAAGCCAAATTTTCATATAAGACTTTCAAGATTCATGATATGAAAGAATTTTTGTGATACCCACCCCTTACTTCAAAAAAGTCCAGGGGTGGGGGATCGTCAAATTTTCAAAGGAGACATGAAAATTTTATTTAAAAAAAGTGGGAGAGTAATGAAATAAAGGAAATTATTGAAAATTTTATGTACAAATAAATATGAACAGTTGAAGTGTGAGAGAAATAAAACAAACTAGTCATCCAACAATTTCTTTAAACGTTCAGTTTCCTCAACAGATTTATTAGCTTTAACACATTCTATCAAGAAATCTTTCTTTTTGGAATTTTCTTCATGATCAAACTTATATTTCATCTGCTCTAATAGGTTTTGATGTTCAAGTGTTTTCTCCTCTTTTTTTGATTTTTCAATACTTAGAGTTAACTCAAACTTCTTCTCCTCCAAATCTTGGGCCCTATCATCCTTCCGTAAAGAGAGCTGGTACTTCCTCTCCTCCAAATCTTGGGCCCGATCATCCTTCTGTAAAGAGATCTTGTACTTCCTCTCTTCCAAATCTTGTAGCCTATCATCCCTCCTTAAAGAGAGCTCATTTTTTTTGCTTTTCAAATATTAGAGTCTCTTTAGCAGCTTCCACTTTTTCTAGAGTGATAAGCAATGTTAACAATAAGTAGAAGAAAAGCAGAGTAAAGTATTAATAGGTATGATATCACTTACCAGGATCATGTTTCTCTAAAAACTGTTCCATCGAAGAAAAAGGGGTTTGTGATGAAGTATCACTTTTTTGTCTTCTTTGTGAGTGGAAATTTAGACTACTTGAAGCCCTACGCTTCTTTTTCAAGGTCATATTTTCCTCCTCATCATTGTCACTAGCTTCAGACTCAGTTGATTGTGGGTCCTGGGCTTGTTCATCAGCCTTTTAAGAAATAAGAAAATCTAAGTAAATAAAAAAAGTATTGATAAGATAAAAGAAAAAAAAACAGACCTGAGTTAGATTGGGTTGGGTTAAATCGCCAATAGGATCAATAGCAAAGCTATCTAGATTCATAGAATTTAGAAGAGGGGAGGCTTGAGTGGAGGAAGAGGATGGGAAAAGATTTGCTTTGACATCATGTTCGGAGATAGGATCTTCACCATCCAAGATGTTTACAGGATTAACATCGGCTCGCTCTCCAAAAATTGCATCCATCTCTTTAAATTAAGGACATAAAGTTTCAAGTTTATTGTCTATGGATTTTATGCCCTTAGTTATATTGTTGTCGGTAACCCCAAAACCAGTGGAAGATGAAAGAGACTTTGCCTTCTTGTATTTTGCTCGGTAATTCTTGAATTGTTCAGACATCTGTTTAGGCAAAAGATCAATCCTTCCCTTGGTCTTATTCTGTAATTCATTTGCCATTAGAAGATAGCCATTAACTTTTGATGCGGGGGCCATCCTACTTTAGTGGCATACTCAGTACCAAAACAAGAATCATAGTTAGATTTGGTTTTCAGCCAGTTGATAAGAATGAGATGTTCATCTTTTTTTAATTGAACGGTCTTTGATTTCTCAGCTGAGCGGGGGAAAGAGGAAGTAGTGGGAGTTGAAGAACAACTGGGTGATGGCTGCCTTTGAGAAGATCTAGGATGACGAGGCATGTTATTATAAATGAAGATGAAAAGGAGCAGAAACAAGCAGATGAGATAGCGAGATGAAAAGGAGCAGAATCAAATAGATGAAATGGGGAGAAATTCTGAGCGGATAGAATGAACAGGATGGGATGAGAATGGAAGTGCGCAGAAAGGTAGAAGGCTGGGATATCCAGAAAGTTGTCCAAGATGTGGTTATCAAATATTAAGGATAAAAATGTCAGATAAGAGGTGAACATTGACACGTAAAGTGTCTAATAACCCAATTAATAGCAAAAATAATTGCGGAAGATAATTGGGGTATGCAGATTATTTTCGGAAATTAATTTAATTGTGGATCGGTCAACATTGATACCCCCTATTAAATACATAAAAAATGTGTTCCTTTATATGGAATATGATAATTCAATTGATGTATATTTAATTTATATAATAATAAAATTAATATAAAATTTATTTTACTTGTAAAATACAATATTTATATAATATATTATGTGATATAAATAAAATGAAAATACATAAGCTGTAAATATTATGTCCTCTTTTAATTTCAATAAATTTGAATGTATATTTACTGGGCTCCTGGAACAGCCTGGCTGACAATTATTTTGAAAGATGGGGTGGTCCTTAATAAGCTCAAGCAATTAAAGAAAACATTCCTGAGAAGTCATCAAAATCTATCTAAAACTGGGTACAGATAGTTAAAGAGGTGGTTTTATGATGTACTTGAGGGTACAAGGTACTTGAGCCTTTTTTGGAAGAAGGCAATGTTTCCAGGCTACTTTTGATTCAAAAAGAAAATCTTCTTCAAGATCAGAATCAGAATTGAAACCAGAGTCCAAGAGGAGATCAAGAGCTGTGAAATTTATTGCTTGATATAGCCTATCATGATTTGAGAGCAAGGAAGGCATGGCTCTTATATAGTATAAAAATGTAAATTATGTACAATTTTTTGATATATAAAGTGTTATGCTGCAGAGTGCTGTGTATGAATGGGATGATGCTTACAAATCAGTGAATTGGGACTTTAAGGTTAAATAAGCACATTTGGTTGAGAAATTGCAGATATGAGTGAAATAAGTAACTTATTTCATTTTGAAATCTACCAGTGTTGGAGCTAGTGTGTTTCAGAAATCTGCACTTAAATAAGTGTGGATTTGGTCAAATTTAAGTGCAGATTTGTAAGTGCATATTTGCCAGAACTGACACCCCCTAATGTCATTTGATTTTATAGTGAATCAAGGAGAGATTAAAACCAACAAGATTTTAAATTTAGGTGAATTTCATAATGAAGAGACCATGTTGGAACAAGAAAGATTACTAGACAAAATTCAGAAAAAATGTAGCTATTTTGTCTCAGAACTTCCAAAGTCATACAATGAAGTGATAAAATCTGAACTAAAACAAGGATGGAAATCAGCATGATAACAAGAAATAAATAATCTTACAAATATCCAAGTATGGAGAAGATAAACACCTACTTCTTGGGGAAAGAATTCTTGACACCTGATGGGTATTTGCAAAAAAGAAAGACACCTCAACTGGAGATACAAACTTGAAAGCCAGGTATGTTGCTAAAAGGATTTAGACAAGTAAAAGGCATTTATTACTCCTCCACCTTTGCTCCAACTGCCTCTCTCACCACACAACAAATCCTTCTAAACATTTAAACAATGATTGACTGGCTAATACATACTTTTGATGTCACTTCTGTCCACCTTTACAGTCCTATTGAAGAAGAGGTATGGGTTAGAGACCCACCTGGATTTGAAGAAAAATATGGTAAAGTCTTTAAACTACTTAAGGCACTATATATGGCACATTTTAACCAGTGCACTTCTGGTGGAAACATTTTGGGAGTCAACTAAAAAATCTTGGGTACAAAATGTCAGCTTATGACAACAGTATTTATTTCTTAAAGAATAATTTCACTAAGTCAATGTTATGGGTACATGTTGATGATGGTATGGTTACAGGCAACAGAAATAACATACTGAAACAAATATAAAAAAACCTTACCCAATATTTGATTATCAAGTGGCAAGAAAACTTAGACACAATTTTTGGAATCAAAATAGAAAGGAACAAATACAGCTTTCTATTAAGTCAAGAGGAACTCATCAACAAAATACTTTCAAAATACTAAACCAAAAAAATACCACATCACCAGCCTTTACCAACAAACATTGATCTCTCAAAAGCACCTACTACTCATATTCTACTAAATACCAAAGATTATATATCCATCATAGGCTCACTAAATTATGTCACAACAGAAACTCTCCCTGATCTCAGTTTTTCCATAAACCTACTGGAAAGACATTCCAAAATTCCAACAGAGGGACATTGGCAAGAATTGAATTATTTACTAGGGTACTTAAAATATACCTGTGAAAAGAAACTCCATCTTTCTCCGTTAAAATCAAATGAAAAGATAGCCCTAAAAGTTTACTCTGATTCCAACTGGGGTGGTGAATACTCTAGATCCACAGGAGGTAGGGTCATCAATATGCAAAAATATATCATCTTCTTGTTTTCAAAGAGTATGACATCAGTTGACCCATCAACTTGCCATGCAGAATATATGGCACTAGGTAGTTCAACTAGGATGGGACTGTTGATCCAAAATTTGTTGAATGAATTAATGGACTTTACAGGACCATTTGAAATCAAATGCAATAATCAAGCTTCAATAAAGGTCTCAAATGATGATAGTTAGAATAAAAGAACAAGAAAAAGTGATAGGGAATTTTTTTTCATCAATGAGCAACTCCACAAAAAGAAGGTAACAATCACCTGGGTACCATCATCAAATCAAATAGCAGACACTATGACCAAGAAAATACATGAGAAGGGATTCTAGCAGCTGAGTGTGGAATAATTTAAAGATAATTTGATATATTTTATTTTCCTCTTTATAATCATAATATATTTACACAATCCTGCAAATAGCTTACAAATTGATAGTGTCAGTGTCTTGTCAAAGGGGAAGGTGTTAGGTCTCTACTATGCTGCAGTCCAGTATATAACTAGTGAAATGACAATAGCAATGGAATGTATACTTTCTTCCTTATAAATCAAAGCTCACCCTTTTGTGCTAATAATTCAGTGCAATGGATTGGGATACTTAAATGTCTTAAAATAAGACTTCTAAAAATTGATGTTTATTTATGCTAGAATTAACCTATGTGTACTGGATTCTTATTCTTCCTGAATTTTTCACACATGCATAGCTTTATTATTTAAAAAGTTAGTCATTTCACACTAATTACTCACTTGGGTACATGCACCATATGTGTAAGAGCATCTACCATTGTGTCATTAAAGTGGTTTGGTATGCATATTTTACTGACTTATTCCCCAATTGTTGCTCAATTAGACTGTAGCAACTAATTTATTCTGTAGTCATATAATAAAATGAGAAAAATTGCTTGAGTAGCTTCTGTAATTGCCAAAACCTCCTGCCACTTTTTTCAACTCAACCTTTATCTACTGAATCCAGATGTGCCTCAATAATTAATTACCTGTTTTTTCATCCTAACTTCACACAAAATTCAGGCTTATACAATGTGATGATGTCCATGATGAATTTTTTAAGACATTCTAGGGTGCTACTTTCTCCAATTTGGACATACCCATCTGTTCCATCTGCAGTGATTCCACAGGCAAGTTGACACAGAAAAGAAGTAATTTTTTACTCAGGCAACAACCCAACTTGGCCACAAAAATCCTGTAATATACTAAATTGAGTCAAAGAATGCATACAAGAAAATTTTTTTGACTTACAGTCCTCTGTGTCCTATACACATTATGTAGCTTTAGACACTATGCAGCATAGGGGGTGGACTTGCTAGAAAGTCCCCAACCTGAACTCATATAGAACTAAGACTGAACTCATATTAAACCCATACTGAAATCTACTTGAAAACCCACCTAAAACTGTTCTGCTGAGTGGTGTTAATCCCTAATTGTATGGTTCCTTTTTCAATAGCTCAATGTGTTTTCAATCTGTGGTGAGTTTGGGTCCAAGGTTGCGGACTCGCTAGCAAGTTCACCCCCCATGTTGTGTGGTGAGATCATTGGAAATTTTAAGAAATAGAGTTGTACCAATACAAAAACAGCAGTAAAACATGGTTTAGTTGTAGGTACTATTAGTATTAAAGTAGTATTTCATAAGCTGGTGATGTCCATCAATGCAATTTCAATTAATAAATATTTTTGTGTGGGCCTTATTAATTGAATTCATTGACTCTAAAAGATATCTAAATATGATTTCTTCTTCTTCAATAGATTTTAGTACATCTATAATGTGCATGAATTTTTGTACCATTTTATTGGGGATGTGTTTGTATGAGTTGAAGTGTAAAATGGATGTACTAGTATTTATTAAATGAGTTACATGATTGATGAGTATTCTTTTAATGTGTGTTTAGTTACAGAATTTTTCATACAACTGATGAATATGTCAATCAAGTAGAAAATTCACCACAAAAAATCAAGTGGCACCTGCTAGCAGGTGCCTATCCCAATATTCAGTTTTGATTTAAGAGTAAATTTGATTTAATTTTTCATGAGCTAGTGTGCTCATTATTCAGTGCACAGTTTTTCCAGAAGAATTAAAGCTGAGCTGAAATTGAGTTAAGTCAAAGATAGGGATTGGAACCTGCTATCAGGTGCCCATATTTTTTTAAGTGATGGTGCCAGTGAAATGCATTTAGCTACTGAATATTTTCTGAAACAACTGAAGATGCTCTAATGACTCTAAATTAGGTAAGAAGCACTTATTTAGTCTCCTAATTGCATTACACATGCACTAATGATTGCATTAGCATCAAATCAATGGCCACCATTCAAAATCACACCTAAAATTTCCTGAATGCACTAAAACTTTTTGGCATGTACAGTAAGTCAGAATGATTTATACAATGTTGTTGAAGGAAATAATATAATAATTAATTAGAGAGACTAGTTTAATGATAATAGTGTTGTAATTTAATAATATTTTATTTCTTATATTCATGTTAAACAGGTTTTTGGTCAAAAAAATATTAATTAAATAAATAAAGAAGTTTGAGTTATTTTAATGCTAAGTAATGTATATAGATTGAAATTATAATAAGTGATGACTCTGAAGCAACAAAAGGAAAAACCTTTTGTAGGAAAAATGTAATACAATTTAAATTTTGTTGAATTCAACAAAATCATTGATAAATAAGTTAAAATTTAATTTAAAATTAATTTAAGATGAAGTGAGAAAATAAATTAAATAATTATGTTAAGTTTTAATAAAATAAATTGAATTTAATTAAATGAAATAATTTTAATTTAAGTTTAATAAAATTTAAAGTTAAATAAAAATATTATCCCTTAAAGTTCCAAGGAAATACTAAAGGCTTTTTCCTTACTCTCTCTTGTCCCCCTCTAGCCAGCTTCAAGGCAGGTCTGAGTCCCAGTAATTACATGGACTTAGATATACAACTTTGCCATAGTTTTATATTCTTTTAATTAAATTAATTTTATAAAATGAAATAAAATTTTAATTAAATGATAAATTTTTGTGTCAATAAAATAAAAAACCTAAAGAATACATATAAATTGTAAGATAAGTATTAAATATAGTTGCACAATATAATACTTAAAGACTTTGAAATATTAAATCTATAATGTTTAAATAATTAAGTAAAAAAGTAATTTAGTCATAAATTTAATCAGACCAGTTATACTATGTTTAATAAGTCACTGGCTGAAAAAAATAGTCAAAGATTTAGCCATTCAAGCTTCTTCCAATATTCTGCATCCAGTCACCTCACATTCTGTGTCATTTTTTGGTCTCTTAATGGGTTTATAGGCTATATTGGGTATTTTTAAATGGGAATTTCAATGGGCCAAACTGTTATCATTAGTGTTTCAACTTCTGATGTTGATATCCTTTATTTAGATATTATTTTTTAGTTTCTTTTTATTTCCCTTTTTAGTGGTTTATTTAAAGAATAACACACACATATATTCAGGTTTTGGGTTATTTCTATGTTTTGATGGATTATCTTGTGTTGTTCTTGTATTTTTGGTAGTAGCCAGGTTCTTCTTTTGTGAGGGGAGAGTCCTTTGGTTACAAAGGCCTGTGAAACTACTTGAAGTAAAAATGAGGTGCTTTCGGGGTGCGTAATGGGTCTGGGAAACAAGGGGTGGACACCAGAGTTTTATGGGTATATAAGGAGGAGGTTTTTGGGCTATTATTCTGCACTCTTTTTCATCACATTTCAAAAATATGACATATCAATTACAACACATATTCATTAGTACTTCTAAAGTCTTTTAAATATTGTTTTAAGTCATTGGCTCTATTTTTCTATCAACTGTAAGCTGTATACCATTTACATTAAGTGAGATTAAATTACTGAGACCATTATATTAAATTGTATTTTAATACTCAACTGGATTTGGACAAAACCATTCATACTGGACCATCAAAATCTTCTATAAAACTGACTAATCAAGCTATTCAAGTCTCTGTACTTGAACTCAGCCTGACAATTGTGGATATTTCCTCAAGGATTCTGTTGTTTTATCTTCCAGTAAGTAAAAATATTCAATTAAGGCTACATTAAATGTAATCCTTATAGAATATGTGGATTAATTTAAAAGTTTTGGATCACTACAAATATGTGATATAAGAAAAAGAATCCCAGTTATATAGAAATTGTGATACTAGAATCAAAAATTTTACTACTAATTGAGTATAACTCTTAGTAAAGATATGTCAATACACCAATTAAATTTGTAATCTTTTCAGATAGTAAAAGAAAATATTTAAAACCAATTAATTGAATCTTTATGACCGGAATTTTAATCCTTTTTTCTTGGTTTTTCAAATTTATTAAATATTTGAATGAAATTTACTGACCAACTTTTTTTAAATATTAAAACTGGCTACTTTGGTAGACCTATTCCAATTAACTAACCACATATAAAAGTATATTTGAATTTTTGGCACTTATTAATTAATGTACTTTAAATCTACTTGTAAGCAAATAGTTGACTTAAGTAGTGTGATAGTATACTGATAAAACTCTTTCTGAAGTTTTAAAACTTTATATATTGCATTTCTTTTAATATTCTTCCTTTTAAAGATGGTTGAAAATGTTGAAAATGTAAGAAAGGATGTAAAAACTTACAATCTAAGACCCAGAGCTGATAGATCTGTTACACTCCATTCTCATGGAGGATCAAGGATCCCCAACACAGTCCAACAGTAGCAATGTCCCTCTTATTAGTACAGAGGAAAAAGAAAAGACTCTTAAACAAAATAATCATAAAGAAGTCTAAAAATACATTATGAGAACAAATTCATTCCCTGTCTCAACTACTAAGCAATTTTACAGTGAAGGTCAACAACATGGAAGACCAAATAAACAATTTGGAAAAGAAGGCTGCACAGGGATTCATAGAAGTCAATCAGTCTTAGGTAGGACTTGGGGCTCAACCTACATCAGTGGTATACAACCCCTCCACCAATCCACCTCCACCTTCAGCTCCAGCTCCAGTGGAGGACCAAAAAATAACAGTCAGAAAATGAAAATGGGATTGGTACCCACAGAACTACAATCACCCTTCTCACCAGAGCTCCAGCTGTCCCCCTTACAGTGGAAAGGGGAAGTGGAATAAGACCCTGGTAAGTCATCAATCAACTAAAAATTAATTAGATGACACTTATAAAGAATTACTTATAGGTAATGAAATTGATAAGAAAGTGTTGGAAAAAATTGGTAACAATCTTAAGGATTATTCATTTGAAAATAGCATATTGTATTTATCTTTATATGATAAAACTTTAAATGGTCTTATTGGAAACAAAAATAATACCAAAATCATTAAAATTGATACAAACAAATTAAACTTTGAGTCAAACAAGAATGATAAAACTTCTGAGTTAGATACTGATAAAATTGAATATTTCATGAACGAAAATCCAATGGAATAAAAAATCATAAGTAAACTATTATCAAGAATTGAAAAATTGGAAGAATTCTCAAGAGAGTCCAACAATAATATAGAATATGTATTATTAAGTCTTACAAAATAATTGAGAGTACTACTTCCAATAAACTAATAGTCATGGAGAAAAAAAATATTGAATTAGAAAATGACAATAAAAGATTGAACACTGAAATTGAGAATTTATCCATAAAATTTAAAAAATTTCAAAATACAATTACCACTATTGAGGGATGGGTGAAATTATCCTTTTCAAATGCTATTTATACTTTATCACATGTATCTGTAATACAAGAATAGATTAAAGGTATTAAAAATAGAAGTAGAAAATATCTTGAAGGATACTGACCAAAGGATAAAAGTAAATGAAGCCAACTCTTATGAAGAAAATATTTCACCTCTTATGATGCAGTCATTTGAAAAAAAATGATATACAAAGTAAAAAGTTTAATGGATTCAGGAAGTAAGAAATCAGTAAAAGAAGAAATACATGATTATATATCCAAAGTAAGTGAATTAATTAATAGGGGGTATCAAATTCAGAAATCTTCCATTTCAAAACACCATTTTTTGTCACCAAATCAGCTATGATTATTATTTGAAATATGCCATATTGTGCCCCAAAACATCTTTTTGCAGAGATTTAATGTCAATTTTGTGCCTTTCTCTTTACGTTGTGATATACCTTTTAAATAATTATAAATTTCTAATTTTGATACCCCCTAATATTCATCAGGTTAAGGAAGTCAGAAATAACCAAAAGACCTGGAGTAAGTTAGATTAATATCCTTCTTTTGATGGTGATTCAAAATCTGACTGGAAAAAATTCATTCAAAGAATTGATAACTTACAATTTTCATACAAATTACCTGATGAGAAAATAACAGCAAAATTAATATATTTATTTACAGATGTGGAATTATTATGGTTTTAGTCTGTTATGGGTGAGGGAATTAAATACTCCTGGATTGAATGGAAGGCACTAATTGAAAGACAATTTGGTGGCCCAAAAATTTAGAATCAATTAACAAATATTTTATGAAAAAACTAGATATAACCCAAGAGCTGGGGAAAAATTAATTGTATTTTTTAACAAGTTTAATAAAAATCATGAAATACATGGACCCAAAAATGGATTATGATGAGTGGAAAGAGGGAATAAGATATAAGTTACTTATATCAATTAGAGACATTATTGTAGCTAAAACTGAAACTATCAGAGAGTGTTCTGGATTTAATAAGATATGCAATCAAATATTATTAAAGCACAAATATGATTCAAGGTATAACAATTATAAGAAAAATTTTGAGATAATAAAGCCTACAAATAAGGTACCAGTAGAAAAGAAAAAACCAACTTCTCCCCTTGTTTATAAAAAAAAGAAAGTAACACCTGCTATAAATGTTATAAAGTTTGGGTAAAAGGTTATACTTGTAAGAAAAGAATAAATGTTATTGAGAATTCATAGGGTTCTGAGCTTGGTACTCATGAAGATGAAAAGTATTATTCCAGTGAAGATTGTAAAAGTAAAATATCTTACAGTGATGATGAAAATGAGGTATATGTATTATAGCAGGATATTATGTTCCTAAATGGTGCAATAAATCTGATAGATAGATCATTAACTCCCATTGAGGATTCTGAAGTTGTAAAAGATGTACATAAAGATACTTAAAAAATCACACCTATAAGAGCACCTTTTAAAATTTGTGGAAAAGAAATGAATTCCATTCTAGAAAATGGAGCTTCAGGTAGTGTAGTTTCTTTTAACACACTAATGAAACTTGTTAGTAAGTACAAAGAAAAATTAGAACCTGTGCATTCTAAGATTGGGAGAGTTTTTGATTCAGTATTGGTTCTAATTGGAAAAGACAGTACTTCTGTTTTATTTAAATAAAGTAAAGGATATGTAATGGCAGTGTGTGAGTTTGGGTTATGAGAAATAATAATTTCAGTGATTGGTTTATTATTGGTAGTGATTTATTAACCAATTTTGGTATTAAACTGGATCCTGAAAATAATTGTTTCACAATTGGAGTGAATGGGAAAAGAAAATTCAAGATATCTTCTGAAAATTTACTATATACAATTTCTCAACAAAAAGAACAAATCCAAGGTGGGAGAACCACTTCTTAAGTGGTTGAATTGGAGAATGAAATCCAGAAAGCCTCTTTTAGTCCTCAACTCTCAAAAATTAAAGAAGACAATATTTTTAGATTTATAAAATCATATCTCATGGAATTTGCCCATGGTTTAAATGAACTAGAATTAGTTAAGGACCATGAGATGAAGATATCCCTTGAGTTGTGACTCAGATAATATTCCTGGAAGCTCAAAAAAGAAATCTTACCCAGCTCCTCCTGAAAAAAGGAAATACATTAAAGACAATATTAAAATGTTTTTAGAAATGGGTATTGTGGAAAAGGTAGACACAACTTCTAAATATTGTGTCATATCACCAGTTTTAATCTCTTATGAAAAAAGATAAGGCTAGATTATGTGGTGATCATAGAGCTCTAAATACATTCACTGTGGATTATATTTACCTTCTTCCAAGGATATATTCTATCCATGCTACCTTACTAGGAGAAAAATATATTTTCTGTCTGGATGGAAAAAAAGTTTACCATAAGATTTCTGTGGAAAAGAATTCTCAGAATATTTTACTCATAACCACACATATGGGAGTATATAAGTATAATAGAATGCCATTTGGTCCAAAGAATTTCTCATCAGTCTTCAAAAATTTGAAAAATAGTGTTTATTATCAGGAAACAATTAAAGGATGACTCTTGTTATACATTGATTACATCATAGTACTCTCCAAAACATATGATGAGGACCTGAATAACCTTAAAAGAGTATTTCAAAAAATCAACATGGCTATAGCATTGAAAAAAATAAAAGTTTGGTTTTCAATCTTTGAAAGTACTTAGACATAGTGTATATGGTTTAGAAAATTGTGTTTATTAGAACAAAGTATTAGAAATAAAAATTATTGATAGACCTAAAAATGTGAAGGATGTCCAAAGTTTTTTAAGTATGTGTGAATATTATAGTCAGTATATAAAGAACTACCAATTCATTGCAGCTCCTTTAACAACATTGATCAGA
Source organism: Hemileia vastatrix (assembly GCA_030280995.1). NCBI lineage: Eukaryota > Fungi > Basidiomycota > Pucciniomycetes > Pucciniales > Zaghouaniaceae > Hemileia > Hemileia vastatrix. The sequence continues at coordinate 14,113,486 of JASXTE010000012.1, forward strand.
GAAAATGAATCTAAATAAATGTCTCATTTCTATTTGTAATATCAGTTTTATTTTTACTAATTTAAACTAATATAATTATTAATAAATAATAATTAATTGCAATTTTTTTCAATCTTACTGGTACTTTTTTTGCTTTCATTTTAGTAAATTATTACTTTGTATAAATAGATTTATTAATAAATATATTAAATATGTTTTTAATAAGAAATTTAAAAATGTTTTACGTTAATTTTGCCAGATATATATTAATTTCTCAGACTTTATGGTAATACAATAAATTTAAATAAATGTCTCATTTTTTCTTGTCATCTCAGTCTTCTTTTTATTAAGTTAAACTAATATAATTATTAAAAAATATTTGCAAATTTTTTTGTCATTATAACAGGTATTTCTTATTATGGTCTCAGTATAAAGGTATTTTTTCATGTTCATCTCACATTTCTCATCTTGCTTATTTCTCTTTATCAATTTCACTGCAAATATAGCATTCTCATGTCTCCTCCATACTAGGAAAATAAGCATGATTTAAAAAAAAGAATTTTTTAAGTACCCAATAGATTTTTTAATTCCTGATTTCCCTCTTCTCACTCTTTTCTCTTTATATATTTCACATCTCCATTAAAATAGAACATAATATTCAACCAAAAAAATCCTATTTTATTATTTTCCATTATAGCTAGCTACTTAATTTTTTACTACCATGAAAAATAACCAATACTGAATCAAGATCCACTCTTTTCAGTCTAACTCTTTTTCATTTTCTCCTTCATTTTATTGTAAAAGCCCTAAGTCTTCTTCGGAAAGAAATTATTTTCTTTTAATAGTAAAAGTTGTTTTATATCATTATCTCTTGCATCACTTAACCTTTTATATTTGTCCATCTGGAGTCACTCTTTTTGAATAGATAGTTTCTCTTTTTTAAGTTTAATTTCCTTTTAAGTAAGTTAAATTTTATTTTCAATTAATTAAATTTCTGATAATCAGTAGTCTTCTATTTTTCCATTTGTGATTCCCAGCTAGTTTGTTCTTCAAGATTGCTTGTTTCACTAAGATGTTGTGGCAATCTAAAGATTAGTACTGCAATTAAAAATATTTTTAAATGATTTAGTATGATTATATTAGAAATTGGAAAGGCCAATCCAATTATATATATTTTTTATTATTAAAAGAGTGGATGGTTTCATACAAAAATGGATATTTATACAAGTCCAGGAAGAATTAATAAATTAATTGTTGAGAAATGAAAGTATAGGTCTAAATGTGTATGGAAATAAAATCCGGAAGTCTCAAGAACCTGTTGAAATTTTCTTATAATTTTTTCTATTTTTCTTATATTTTTAATAATTTTATAAAGTATTACTTATTATTTTAGATTTATGATAAATAACTTAATTCAATGATTTTTAGCTCAGTGAATATGGCTGTGTGGGCTACAAAAACTTTATAGAAGGTTTTCCAGATGTAGCTCTATCATCTTTAGAGTTTGTTTAATTTTTATTAGTATTTTAAGGTTCTAATTGAGTCTGAAAGTCTGTACAAGCTCTGTACAACCTCTGGTGATCTCTGGTTGAGCTCTGGGATGCTCTGGCTAGGGAAAGTATGGCATGTGTCATACTATGCATATAGGGCCTGTAGACTCAAAATTTGACATCATACAAGAACTTTCATACATCTTAAAATCTAACAAATAATTATAATAATTAACATCATATATTACATAACATTTTATAAATTGTAAAACCCTTGTATTTATAACACTTTTACATAAAATTTTATAAATTTTACTCAACAACTCATTAATATATACATTTAGGGTATCATTGTAAAGGTTCCAAATTCAGGGACTTGATTTTAACATCTTTTCTCAATAAAAATAAAACTTTATAAAAACATATAATTCAATCCATAAAATAACTTTTCTAAGTACATCTTCACTGTTGTATCTCTTTCCATGAATACAAAGAGCACATATTCTAAATCTCTAAGATGTATAAAATAATTTTCAACTAAAAATTTAATATAAAGTAAAGGTTATTGCTTAATTAATTGTGAACTCTTATTTTACTGAAATGGATAGGGTTTTCTTTTGTTTATCTAACTGCCTTGGATTCTACTTACAGCAAGGCGGCTGTAAGAATCTTTCTACAATGTAGTCATTTTGAGGTTTTCAGACCTGGAGGACATGTAGAATAGGATGAATGTGGGATTCCACAAGGTGTTTACACCTCCACATCACTTTTGGGGGCTTCTGATATTATCAATTGAGGGTGTGTTTGTTTCTTGATCCATATTTGAATTTATTTTTCATTTAGGGACAGGCTTAAGTTTTTCCCAACCAGTCAAGCTTTTAAAAAGTGATTTGGAATGTTCTTGATAAAGGGATAGTGCAAGCCTCATCCAGTAATTATGTGAGGTACCACTGGGTGGGTTTCTTTCAATCAAATTATAGATAGTTCTGAGCTTCAGGGTGGACATTTTAAGGGCTTACCATCTAAAAATGTATGACAAAGGTTTTTATAGAAATGTAAGTCTAAAAATTAAATAAAACTTTCTGTATCCTTATCTGTTCATAATCTCTATTTAATGCTTTATTTTACTGATTAAAATGGGTTTCATTTTTCCTATAAAACATCTTGCCAGATTGATATGTTGAAAATTTAGGCTGTTTGCTAATGAATATCCAAGAGATAGCAAGTTGTTCATCCTCATTTTGAGACAAATGTTATGAAAATATTCACTTATTTTGATTTTTTCAAAAGCTTTGAGGTGTGGACATTGTTTAGAGCATAAACAATTCTCCTTCAATTTAGCCAAATTATGCAATTTTTTTAAATTAATTTTACATTTTTTCTCCAATAATAACTTATTCTAATGTCCATCAAGAAAAATATCTTTATAAATACAATTTGCATAATTAAAAATAATGCAGGATAATTGAGCACCATATGATCTTAAAAACACAAGACATAAGGTTCTTATGTATTTAATTCTCAATTTTTTCTACTTTATGTCATTTTTTATCTATTTTTGCACATTCAATATCTACCCTTCAACATCACATATTTCACTTTGTTTTTCCCATAGCCCATTTCATCTCATATATGATTTCCTTCACTTTCATCTTTCACACATATTACTTTTTCCTCTTCCTTGCAGAATTGTCTCATCCTGCACAATATTTGTTGGCTGTTTGTCTAGAAGAAGGAGAATAAGAGGAAGAAGAATAAGGAGAAGAGGAAGGAGAAAAAAAATAAGAACAATTATTTTACAAAATTGAACTTGGGGAGTTACAAAAATTATAACAAGATATTTTAGGGGATGATATATGGTAAGTCTTTTATTCTCTCTGCTTAAGTAACAATTACAACAATTACTAATATTAAATACTCTTAAAGAAACCTTTGTAATTATATTTTTTTTCTAGATTTTAAAGGCAAGAAAGAGCCATAATATAAACTATGGTAAATATAACATTGTATATTAAACTATGAAATATAGGGGGTGGACTTGCTAGAAAGTCCTCAACCTGAACTCAGATGGAACTCAGATAGAACTCAGACTGAACTCATACTGAACCCATACTGAACTCTACTTGAAAAAACACAGAAAACTGTTCTGCTGAGTGGTGTTCATCCCTGATTTTATGGTTCCTTTATTAATAACTCAATGTGTGTTCAATCTGTGGTGAGTTTGGGTCCAAGGTTGTGGACTCACTAGCAAGTCCACCCCCCATATTTTGTGGTGTTAATAATAATATTAAAAATAAAAATAAAGTAAGTAATAAGTGGTCAGGTTAAATGGGGTTACCCAAGGCCTTTATATAGGAAAGGGGCCCTCTGAAGCGCCACATTGATGTATATAAAAATTAAGATAAAATAAAAATAAAATGTAATTAACTTTGAGTAAGTGTAAGGGGAAAACCATGATACAATTAACTAGAATACATGAGTAAGAGCCCAAAATTCACCAATTTAATCCCAAACAGTGAAAATAAAATTAGTGAGTAATTAAATAAGTTCCAGACACATAAAAACAACTAATTTAATTTAAAACATGTCTTATACCTTTTAAATTAATAACCAATTTAAGTGAAACATAAAATTACACTATTTTAACGCATAAAAATAGTAAAATTAATTAAGTTAGTATAAAACACAATTGATTAATTAATTTAGTATAAAACATGAATAATAAATTAATTTAAAATATTTTTCTTAGTGTAACAATTATTTTAAGGCAAAAAAGTAATTATTTTAATAAAATTACTCATTTTTAGAGTAAAACATTAATAATTTATTTAATAAAGTGTTTTAACTTGTTTAATATTTGGTGACAAAAATACAAGTCAAAAAAGCTCCCAAAATTTGTGTTTAAGAAGATATGAAAGGTTTTATTTAATATATAAATTAATTTAATTAATTTAATTTCATTATAAGTCAATTTTACATTTATAATTATAATATATGTTTCTAACTAATTAATTATTAATTTAGAATTATTAAATACATAAAAATCTGCCATAATTTATTGAATATAACATATATTATGCTTAATTTTAATGTATAAATAATTTATAGAATAATAAAATTAATATAACACTTCTTTTACTTATATTTAATAAGATACTTATATAATTTAATGATGCAATATAATATTAATTTTTATACATAGAATGCATAATTTTTTGCCCTTTTTCAGGTCCAATCAATTAACATAAAATTTACTTGGCTCCTGGTACAGCCTGGCTGACACTCCCTTACTCTAAAAAACAATAAAAAAATGCTAAGATTTTTTCTTATTTATTATAGTTTTCATATTTTCTTGAGAGTTAGAAATTTTTTCCCAGGTATCCATAAATTATCCTCATGTGGTTAATACTTATATCTCAATAAATACTAAATAACTATTTTAAGAGATGACAATTCTATCATTTAGAATTTTCAATATCTGATATTTCTGTGATTTCTTTAGGACTCTCAGGTCTATCATTTCTCTTGGAAAAATAAATCACTTTTGGAAGTATAAGGCTTAAGAAAATAAATAGGGGGTATCAAAGTTAGAAATCTTCCATTTCAAAATACCACTTTTTACCACCAAATCAACCATGATAATTTTTTAAAATATGCCATATTGTGCTCCCAAAACACCTTTTTACTGAGAATTAATGTCAAGTCTGTGGCTTTTTTTTGTGTTATGTAATACCTTTTCATTAATTACAAATTTTTAACTTTGATACCCCCTAACACTATGCAATATAGGGGGTGGACTTGCTAGCAAGTACTCAAACTGAACTCAGATGTAACTAAGACTGAACTCATACTTAGCCCATGCTGAACTCTACTTGAACACCCCCCTAAAACTGTTCTGCTGAGTGGTGTTCTTCCCTGATTTTAAGGTTCCTTTATCAATAGCTCAATGTGTGTTCAATCTGTGGTGAGTTTGGGTCCAAGGTTGCAGACTTGCTAGCCAGTCCACCCCTCATATTGTGTGGTTTAATGTAAAGAACAGGATGTGTATTGTTATATGGAGAATATAATTGCATTAACATCAAAGTCCTATAAAAGGATCTTTAAATTTATTTAATCCTTGTCATTTTAAGATAACTGTACATAACAGTATTTCAAAATCCTATTAAATGGTATTATATATGGATTTATCCCATCTTTTCATTTGTGAATGCATTTAACAACTATATGGAATATTTTGATAAGTTGTTGAATATGAATGAAAAACTCAACACCAGGATGAAATTCCAACTTTTTGAATTTCTTATTGAGAGCTTGAGCAGGAGTTTTGGGTACATAACCTAGCAAGAGCTCAAAAGGCTGCATATTAGTGCCAGAGTGGACAGTGCTTTTAAAAGAAAATTCAAGATTTGGATTTAAGGTTACCCAGTAATGAGTAAATATTTCCTTGTATTTATATTCTAAACCAAATGCAAAATACCTTTTTAATCATATTCCAGAGTTTGAAATTTTACCAGCTAAACCATCAGTTTTGGGATGGTGAGCAGTATATAATTTCAACTCACAGCCACATATATCCATTAAAGAAATTAAAAATTTACATGTAAAAGTTTGGATCTTTTTCATATATGATGGCTTTTGTAAGTTCAACAATTTTGAACATATTTTAACATCAAAAAAACTATATTGTTTGGTGGAAAGAAAATTTTTATCGGTAGGAGATAATTTACACATCTTTGTGGATCTATCCAGTATAACCTGTAAAGAATAAAAATGTCTTTCCTGCTATATGTAGACTGGTGAAAAAATCTATATTAATTATTTTCCAAGGGGCATCAGGTACCTTAATATGTTGCATTAATACTTCATTTTCCATTCAATCCTTTGTATTTTTGGAAAGAATCACATTATTCAAAATATAATATTGTGTCCTCAGAAATATTAGCCTACCATGCATAATATCCAATCATTGTTTTCTAGATCAAAATGACCTACCAATATTTCATAATGACAAGGTTTTAATATGATTTGTTTCATTGAAGGAGGAATAAAAATGATGTTAGTAAGTTTTTCTCCTGTAATAAATAGGGGGTATCAATGTTCAGGGATCTGCAATTAGGGATCAGGAACTTTTTTTCCTGAATCCGAGATTATTAGTTGCAGAATATTCTTATTCACTAGCCCTGGTGCTAGTGGATAAGGAATGCACAATAATGAATCATCCTGCTTCTTATAACCCAATTTCCATTCCTAATTCCTGATCCCAAACTCATCACATCCATGATTAATTTGTAAGAAAGTCAAATGACTTACAATTGCAGATGACATCCTTATTTCTATTTTCACTCTATGCTACTTAATTGTGGTGGCGAACACAAAACATTTTTTTCCACCTACACAACCCACCTGCTCATTTGGTAGTGAATTCCCACTTCCCACTCATCACTTAAACCTTTTATCAAAAGTAATAAAGAAACTCTCTACTAGGAAGAAACTTCACTCATATATTAATACTATCACTTTTACTTTAGCTTCAGACTCTGGTTTGGAAGACACTTTAGCTTATATTTTGTATCTCTCCAAAAAAACATTACATCATTCAAAGGGGGCAAATCTTTATCATGATCCAAGATATGATCTTGCCTCAATTCTTGAAATTCCTCATTTAAAATTCGCCCAACTTTTTCAAAGTTCTCCTGATTCTTTTCTCAAACTTTCTCAACTCATCCCTGATCACCCTATCTTCCAAAATAATTTCCATAAAAAACAGCATAATCCTGCTTTCAACTTGCTGTCGCACTATGTTGCTTTAGTTCAAATGAAAAAGGTGCTTCTTTAAGATGTTTAGATAATCTCTTTACAGTAGGATATGGTACTGTCATATTATATGCCAAGATCTGTATGATTGCTATCCTTTCTCTCAAGTCTCAAAAACTTACTTGGCCAACTCAACAACAGCAACTTGAATCCTCTAAAGTAATGCAAGCTGAAGGTCTCCCTTTCTGTGTAGGTTTTGTTGATGGTAAAACTATAACTTTGAGCCAAAAGCCTGCTCATGATAGAAACCATTATTTTGATTTCAAAAAAAGGTTTCTTCAAAATGTTCACAAATTTCTTTTCAAGAACTAACTTTCTATCTTCTTTCTAGATACTCTATTGCAAATCAACTTGTGTATAATATCAATAAAAAGTTCATTACTTTTCATAGTGGCTTCCCTGGCTCATGTCATGAATCTTCTGTGTTCCAAAGAATGAAGATTTCTCAAAATCCTGACCATTACTTTGACAAATCTCAGTACCTCCTTGCAGCATCAGCATATGCAAGTGGAAAATACATTATACCTGCTTTCCAAGGTTCAACTTTAGAAAATGACCCAAAAGCATCTTTTAATTATCATCTAGCACATTCAAGAGTACAAATTGAACATGCTATTGGGATTTTAAAGGGAAGATTTTCTAGTCTCCGGGATCTCAGAATCTAATTTCAAAAAAAAATTAAAATCAAAACTGCAAATCATTGGATAATGACTTGCATTATACTCCATAATATCCTGGTTGATTTGAAGGATGAGTTGTATAATCTTTATGAAGAAGAGTATCCTGAAGCTGCACCAGCTCTCCCCCCTTTAATTACAAAACTTAATTTCCACTGGGATAGGCTCTATCATTATGCCAATCACACTCCATCATTTCTAAGCACAACTACTTTAAATTTTTTATTATATTATATTCTTTTTTTTTCACCCCTCATATCCTTTTCCTCCTCTCCTCTTGTATCCCTCAATCTATATGTATTTAATTTTCCCATTCTGATAAAGCTAAATGTATTTTTCTAATGATATACATGCCTTTTGATAATAATAATAATAATTATCAATATCTAAACAACCAGTATTATCCAGTAATTTTTGAAGAAAGCTATCATGTAAGTATTCTAACTTTTCTTTTTCTTTCATTTTTATATAATCAGACATTACAACATCTGGTATAAGTATTTTTAATTTTTAATTGATTTTGATAGTCTTTTACTGATTTGAATTGAAGAGCCTAGCCTTTTAACGTTACAAAACTCTTTTACAGGAGTGTTTTAATGATATAGTTTGTTAGCAGGCCAAATAACCACCCATAAACCATCACACTTCTCAAACTCCACAATATACTTAAGCTCTGAAAAGATAAAGTGGCCTCCATGTTGTCAAGGTGTGCCTTCCTTCCAAGAATCTTCATCCAAAAGTCCATCTAAAGTTGTTGGCCACTAAACACCTAGGCTAATATAACTGACATCCAAATCTTTATGTGGAACATTGGAGAAGCCTCCAGAAGTCCAAGTTAAGTTACCTCCAAAAGAATTAATACCATCATAGCAAGGAAGATCTAGTTCAGTCACCAGTTTCAGAGAGTTATTATAGTACTTTGAAGCAAGAAGCTTATATAAAAAGTTGTAAAAAGAAAAGATGAATCCTAAAGCCTCCCATACTATTTCATCATCTATTTTTAAATTTATATAAAGACTTGGAGATTTAATAAGTATAATGAAGTCTAAAAATTAATAAATTTACTTAATGATGTCAAATATATGTTAAGTAGCAGCTCTTTCCCCAAAAGCATACATATTACCCTCACCACCTCCTTTTTAATGAGTAGAATTAGTATTTATTTTATGCCTTACCATTCTTAGGTATTCCCAACATTTCCTGGAATCTTCCAAAATCCCCAAGCTCTTCAATTTTTTAAGTTGAAAGGACTTCACAATAACTGGAAGAACTTCATGGTTAAAAGGTTGAATTACTGAAGGTTCTGGTGAGAGATGAGCTGAGTGATAGGTCCCAGTGTTGTAATAGTCAGAGAATGCAGGGATAGGGCCTTAAGATGTAACACCCTCCTGAAATGGATAAGTCCAGTACCAAACCTCTTCAAAATCAGTTCTCACCTCATTGCTCCAGGCCTCCCCCTTCTTTCTGAAATAAGAGCTCTAATTTGGACATCCATTTCCTCTTCTTGTCATATTAAATCTGCTTTAAATTAAAAAAACCAATTAAAACCCTAACAAAAATCTTCCAAAAAATACTTTTGTTTGCGGGGGATCTACAACTAATAAAATGCACTTAAATCCCCAACAGATATTTTTGTTTCTGGGGGAAGAACTACAACAAATAAACCCCACTTAAAACCCCATACAAACCTGAAGGAAGCACATTTGTTCTATTAATTTATATATTAAAAGCTTAAATTATTATATCTGAAAGTTCTGAAAATTGAAATATATGAAAGCCTTAAGTTTAAAAGATAAATCTTCTTTGCCAACAACAAGGTGCTATTTATTAATTTGTTAAAGGTGATTCCAGTATTTTTTGGTGCTGATTTTTTAAATTTTTTTCTTTTTTATGTGTTCTCTCACAGCCAGGATAAACCTGGCTGCAAGAGAAGCAAATTCACTGCTATTTTTAACTTTTTATCTTTTCCACTATTTTTTTTCTTTTTTCTAGGTGAGTAATACTTATTCTTTATTTGTTCTCACAATTTTTTTATTTTTTCTGTTCTCTCCCAGCCAGGTTCTTCCTGGCTGGGAGAGAACCAAAGTTGCTGCAACTAGCAGCAACTTTGGTTGTTTATTTAAGGTAAGTTATTTTTTATTTTTATTTTTTTGCTAATTTATAAATCATTTTTTGTTCTCTCTTAACCAGAACAAACCTGTCTGGGAGAGAGCTGAAGTCACTGCTAGTTTCAGAGACTTCAGTTGTTTTTCAGGTCAGTGAAAGCTCCAGATCATTTTATGGGTTTAGGTATCTGAAAAATTGGCAAAAATCAAGATTTCAGTCCAGGAATTTAAATTACAGAAGGCAGCCTAAAAAAGTATCTGATTTTCAGGGGTATAACACCAACTTTTGGACATCTAAGCTCTCACAGAAGACCTCATTGGTGAAGAAGCATACAGCTTTTATCTTGAAAGGATATATTTCAGTGTGTATAAGCAATAAAGCACAAAAATTAAAATCCAAACCTCAAGGTAATTTTTTGAAGAGATGAGCTGCCTGGTCATAGTTAGACTTAAACCTGTAAATTTGGGCCATTTCCCAATTCCATAATCTCATAATTTCATAGAGAATCATCTCATTATAGGAGGAAAAAAAGTTTAAGTAAATTTTGTGTAATGGTTGCATCATTGTTGAACCCTAAGACAAAATAAATATTTATTGCAGTGTATATTCCCAAATATTCTTCCTAAAGATCATTAAATTGTGCTAAATGCTTGTTAAGATGTGGAATGTTTTTTAAATCTTTGTAAGATGAAAAGTGAAAAATTATGTACACATCAAATTGAAGTCTGACCAACAACACTGAATAAGGATTATACTAGTTAACTGTCATGTGAAAAAAATTATAACCAAGTGAAATGGGAAATAGAAAAAAAAATTTAGTAATTAATAAAAAATGTTCATTAAGTGTTCAACTTCATCAACAGATTTATAAGCTTTAACACATTCTATCAAAAAAACTCTCTTTTTGGAACCATCTTCAAGTAGATACTTGAGTTTCATCTGATTCAATAGGATTTTGTACTTGAGAGCCTTCTCCTCTTTCTTTATCTTTAATTTATTCTCCTCCAAGTCATGTGCCCTCTCATCCTTCTGTAAAGAAAGCTCAAATTTCTACTCCTCCAAGTCTTGTGCCTTATCATCCCTGAATAAAGAGAGCTTGTATTTTTGCTATTTAAAGTTAAGAGTATCTCTTGAGACTTCAACTTTACCTAGAGTGAAAAAGAATATTAAAAAAATAAAAGAAAAACTCACTTAATTATTAAGAGTTATTCTATTACTTACCAGATTCACATTTCTCCAGAAAATCATCAATGGAAGAAAAAAGGGTTTGGGAAAAACTATCTCGATTTCTTTTTATTTGACTGTTGAAATTCAGAGTAGTTGATGGTCTTTTCTTTTTTTTGAGGTAATATTTTCATCTGAATCATCAATGCTAGCTTCAGAATCGCTTGATTGTGGCACCTGGGTTTGTTCTTTTGCCTTTTTAAAAATAATAAAAAGAGATGTAAATAAAAAAATAAAACAACTGGACAAGAAATAAAAGCTCACTTTAGTGAGATCAGGTTGATTTATATTGCCATAAGAATCTATTAAAAATCAATCTTTATTTTTGGATGTCAAATAAGGGGAGGCTTGAGTAGAAGAGAAAGGAAAAAGATTTCTTTTGGCATCATGTTCAGAGATATCATCTTCATCATCCAAAATGTTTTCAGGATTAGCATTTGCTTGCTCTCCAAATATGTAATACATCTCTTTAAAGTAGGGACATAAAGAATCAATTTTATTGTCTACAGAATTGATGCCATTAGTGACATCAAGGTTGGTAATACCAAAATATGTGGAAGATGAAAGAGTCTAAGCCTTCTTGTATTTGTCTCAATAGTGCTTGAAGCATTCAGACATCTTTTTAGGCAAAATATCAATCCTTCCCTTTGTCTTGTTTCTTAATTTGTTGGCCTTTACAGGATATCCATTGAATTTTGATGCAGGGGGCTGTCATACTTTAGTTGAATTCTCAGTACCAAAACAAGAATAATAATTAGCTTTAGTTTTTAGCCAGTTGATAAGTATTAGGTGATCATCTTTTTTTATTTGAACAGTATTTGATTTCTCAGCTGAGTGGAGCAAAAAGGGAGTAGTGGTATTTGAAGAAAAACAAGGGGAAATGTGCCTTTGAGAAGATCTATGACAATGAGGCATGTTAAGATATTTGAAGATAAAAAGGAAAAGAAACAAACAGATGATATGGGGAGGGGTTCTGAATGGATAGAATAAATAGACAGGATGTGTTTATAACAGAAAGTAGTGCAAGATGTGGGGATATGAAATATTGAGGATAAAAATGTTGGATAGAGGTTAACATTGACATGTAAAAGGTCTAATAACCCAATTATTAGTAAAAATAATTGTGAAGATAATTTGGTTATAATGATTTTTATCCACAGTTAATTTAATTGCAGATTGGTCAACATATATACCCCCTAATTTAACCATCATTAAAAATTTTCCTATATTCAGAGCATTTTGGAACTTCAGATGAAAAATTTGTATCAATTCTTGAATAGAAGAATTTTTTTGGATGAATTAAAATTGTAACCTAATTTATTTATGTTAGAATCCTTTATAACTATTCCATAATTAACTGTAACAGTTCTTCTTCCATATTAACTATACATATGCCTTGTATATAAATTTTATCATCTTCAGGCTAATATGCTGGATTGGAAGCATCATTTGGTAAAGACATTTTAGACAGTATATTCACATTTGAATTAAAATTTCCAGAATTTTGAATAATTTTTATTCAAAATTTGTATTCTTAAACTTCTAACTTTCATTAAACAAATGTCTTTTTTGGTATTTTTAAGTTCTAGAGGGACTTTCACTGCACTATAGTCAGAAACCAATCAAATTTATGGTATTCACATAATAATGAAGTTTTTCTAAAGTCCAGAAAACTGCTAAAAGCTTCAATATAGGTTCACCATCTATCAATTCACTATATTTAAAGTTTTTTTTTTAAAAAAAATAATAAATATCAGACCTTATGTCATACTGGTGAAAAGCAATCAAGTTCAATAAAAACTATTATCAGTTTTTAAAGGAATTATAATTGATGAATCAATTTGATTAAAGTCTGGAAAAATTATAATTATTGCAGACATTCATATTATTTATATTCAAAGTGGGAAAGTGTCAGCCTGTATATCTCCAGGACTGAGTAAAAAGTGATTATAAGTTATGTTAAACACATGAACTATACATGGGAACAATAAATAAGAGTACACAAATAGTATACATAAGTAAAATTATGATAATACACAAAAAATGCCATTATAACACCTTATATACACGCATATATCCACCTTTTATAGGTCTTATGTACTTAATATTAAGTTGGAATATGTTAGGGTAATCTTAAGAACCTTAAGTATAAGGCTACATAATTTTTAAGTACAATTAAAGCTGTTATATTCATTGTTTTATGCAAAAAACAAGAAATGCGCTTTATTTCACTTAAAAGTTGACTATATGCGCTATAAAATTGAGAATATCAAAATTGCGCTTTGACATATCAATTGGGCTCATTCAGAACTATTGATTTGGCTATTTAAATGCATAAAAATAACACTTTTCAAATTTGGTGTTTTTTATGCCAGAAATGGCTTCTGTGTACTGGACACATACTGCCTGCTTTTTTCCCGTGAGAATAGCTTCATTTTTAGCAAAGTTAGCTTTTTCACACTATAATTACCCCACATTCTACGCCCACTGTGGGGAAACACACTAAAATAGGCAACAGGCGCTTATTTAGTGTCCTAGCTTAATTAATAAAGCATTGACCTTGTTTATATGCACTAATTTCATTAATAACCTCACTCTTGGCACTTTATTTCATCACCACGCTTAAATTCGCCTAATTTTAGTCAAGTATTTACCCGTGCAAGCGCCTGCCAAGAACTGCATGTAGTTACCCCACATCTCACGCTCTTTTTTAAGTTTTTGGGTGGTTTCTCAGTCAATTTTTGTTATTTTTGAATGGGAATTTCACGTAGTATAATGTCAGGATTAGCCCCATTATTTCTACAGTAAATCCCCCTTATTATAAAGCTATTATTAACCTTAAAAGTCCCCTTTAGACTTTTATATCATTGTTTTATACGCATATACTCTCTTTTTGTCTTTTTCTTTAATTTTGATGGATCTCCCTTATTATCACAGTATTTTGGCGGTTTTTACTTGTCTAATTATGTCATGGGTCACTAGGAATGTTGATGGGAAGGTCTATTAGTTGTTTTGAGGCGTCATTAACTGTGCATTGGATGGTATATCAAGGGATTTATAGGGGAACTCAGTGTGTATAAAAGGAGGAGTTTTTTGGGTCTTGTTTCTACATTCTTTATCATTACAATTTAACCAATATAACCAAATCAATTACAATGCATATCAAATAGTACTTTTATAAGACTTTTGAATAGTATCTGAATCTATATAATCTATTTTTCTACCAACTACAAAGATTGTAAGCCATATATAAGAATAGTGAGAATTATATTACTGAGACCTTAATATTTGATTATATTTTACAACTTAGTGGATTAGTACTACAGTATTCATACAGGACCATTTAAATCTTCTAGACAACTGACCATTCAAGCTAGTTTACGTCTTTGTACTTGACCTTAGCCTGACAATTGGGGACCTTTTCCTCAAGAATTCTGTTATAATCCAGTAAGTGACATTTTCAAAGAAGGTACACGTAAATAATATCCCTATAGAAATATTTGGATAATTACAACAGGTTGGGGTCACTTATATAGTGATTTCAGAAAAAGAAGCCCTGTTATATAATAAAATTGTGATATTGAATCATCAATTTTACCACTAATTTAACATATAATTGTTCTTAGTGGGAGTCTGTCAATAGACCAATTAAATTTGTGATCTTTGCAGATGATAACCAATTAAACTGATTAATTGTTTTCTTTTTACAGGACTCTTAATCCCTTTTTATTGGTTTGTAAAATTCATTTTATATTTGGAAAGAATCTTACTAACAAATTTTCTTTTTTAAATATAAATACACGGCTACATATTGTAGACCAGTTAAATCAAGTGTCCACATAAAAGCATATTTGACTTTTGGCACTTAAAGATTCACTTCATACCAATAAGTAAGCAATAAAATTGTCTTCAGTGGTATTAATAAATACTGATTAAACTCCTTTTTGAATTTTTTCATATCTAAACTTTCAATTCTCTAAAAATTCCACGTAAAAATGTGTGACAACAATGACATTGTAAGTAATAAGGCAAAACCTTATAACTTAAGAACTAGAGCTGAAAGACCTGTTACAGGACATCCAAATGGAGGGTCAAGAATCACCAGTAACAATAAACAACACCCCACCAATGTCCATGGAGGAAAAGGAAAAGCTCTTAAAACAAATGTCAACAAAGAAGTCCAAAAACACCTTACAAGAGCAAATTCACTCCCTCTCAACCCTACTGAATACTCTAAAAATAAGAGTAAACAATATGTTAGACCAGATAAACAATCTGGAGAAAAGGGCATCACAGGGCTTTATAGAAGTCAACCAGGCTCTAGTGGATATAAGGTCTCATCAACAACCAGTGGCACCAAATACCACAGCAACACCTCCAGTCCCAGAAGGGGACCAAAAGATAACTGTAAGCAAATGGAAGTGGGATTGGTATGCCCAAAACTACAAAAGTCCTCCTCAACAGGGATCCTGCAGTCACCCTTACAGGGGAAAGCCAATGAGAGGCAGGGGAAATGGAATAAGACCGTGGTAAGTCACCCATCTTCTCAAGATCAATTATATAATCCTAACAATGAATTACTTATAGGTAATGAAATTGATAGAGAGTTATTGGATATAATTGATAAGGATTTAAAAAATTATACATTTGAAAATAACATGTTAGACTTGTCATTAAATGAGGACAATGTACATAGTTTTTTTGACCACCAGGAAAATACTATTAATATAAAAATGGAATCAAATGAATTAAAAATTGACCCTGATGATGAATCTTCTGAATTGGAAACAGATAAAATTGAATATTTTCTAAAAGAAAATTCAATGGAATCAAAAATAATTAGTAAATTATTATTAAGAATTGAAAAATTGGAAGAATTCTCTAGAGAGTCCAACAATAATACGGAAAGTGTATTATTAAACATCACACAATCATTGAGTACAACAGCCAATAAGTTAAAAGTTATTGAGAATTCAAATAATGAATTGATCAATGAAAACAAAAGATTAAATTCTGAGATTAAAAATTTAGAAATTAAATTAGAACATTCTCAGAATATTATGGCCACCATAGAGGGACGTGTAAAATTGTCTTTTTCAAATGTAAATGATACCTTAACTCATGTACCTGTGATAAAAAATAGGTTACAAAGAGTAGAAATTGAAGTAGCTAACATTTTGAAAAATACTGAAACAATAAAGGATAATACCTCTTATGTAGGAAGAGTACCAGTTTTTATGAAACACTCTGATGATAAACCAATGATGGAACATGAACATAGTGTCATGGGCTCTGAGAATATAAAATCAGTAAAAGATGAAATAAATGATCATCTTTCTAAAGTAAGTGAATTACTCAATATTCCTCAGGTTATGGAAGCAAAAACTAGCCAAAAGAACTGGCCTAAGTTAGATCAGTACCCTTCTTTTGACGGGGATTCAAAATCTGATTGGCAACAATTCATACAAAGAATTGATAACTTAAAATTTTCATACAAATTACCTGATGAAGAAATTACTTCAAAGTTAATATCTTTATTTACAGATGTGGCCTTATTATGGTTTGAATCTGTATTGAGTGAGGGAATTAATTACTCCTGGAATGAATGGAAGGCACTAATTGAAAGGCAATTTGGTGGCCCAAAATTTAGAATCACTCAACAAAGATTGTATGAAAAGGCCAGATATAATCCAAATTATGGAGATAAACCTATGGTATTTTTAATGAATTTAATAAAAATCATGAAAGACATGGATCCAAAAATGGATTATGAAGAGTGGAAAGAAAAGATAATATACAAGTTTCCTATATCAGTTAGAGACATTATTGTAGCTAGAACTGAAACCATCAGAGATACCTCTGGGTTCATTATTATATGTAATGAAATATTATTAAACCACAAATATGAAACCAAGTATAGTAATTACAGACAAAGTGTTGACATGGTAAAACCTACTACAAGTAAGTTACCAGTGGAGAAGAAAAAACCTTCAGCTCCCCTTGTCCCTAAGAGACAAGAAAATAACACTTGTTACAAATGTAATGAACCTTGGGTTAAGGGTCACACGTGTAAGAAGGGAATAAATGTTATTGAAACCTCACAGAATTCTGAACCTAGTAATCATGAAGATGAGAATGTGGAATCTAGTGAGGATTGCAAAAGTAACATATCTTACAATGATGATGAAAATGAGATATTTGTATTAGAACAGGATATAATGTTCCTGAATGATGCTATACCTCATACAGACACATCTTTAACTTCCATAGAGGAAGCTGAAATAATTAAAGATGTATCTCATGATACTTACAAAATAACACCTATCAGAGCACCTATTATCATATGTGGAAAAGATGTGAATGCCATTCTTGACACTGGGGCTGCAGGTAGTGTAGTTTCAATTAATACATTAATGAAACTTGATAGTAAGTACCAGGAAAAACTAGAATCTGTTCAGACAAAGAACTGGAGAGGTTTTGGTTCAGTATTAAATCCGATTGGCAAATATAAAACTGCTGTATTCTTTAAATATAATAATGGATATGTTAGAGCAGTTTGTGAATTTGTAGTAATGGATAATAATAATTGTAGTGATTGGTTTATTATTGGCAATGATTTATTGACAAAATTTGGCATTAAACTAGATCCTGCAAAAAGTTGTTTCACCATAGGCGTGAATGGTAAAAGAAAATTCAAAATATGTTCTGAAAATTCAGTATATACCATTTCTCCTAGAGAAGAACAACTGCAAGGTGGAAAAACCTCCAATGAAGTGGTTGAATTGGAAAATGAAATCCAAAAGGCCTCTTTCAGTCCTCAACTCTCAAAAATTGAAGAAGAAGATATTTTGAGATTGATTAAAGCATATCCTATGGCATTTGCTCATGGTTCAAATGAACTAGGATTGTTCAAAGACCATGAGATGAAAATATCTATAAGCTGTGATTTGGATAATATTCCTGGCAGTCTAAAAAAAGAAACCTTACCATGCAAATGATCCTGACTTATTTCCAAAAAGAAGGGGAAGGCCTAAAAAGCAACTTGAAGAAATTGTGGAAAAATCAGAGATTGAAAAAATACTCAAGAAAAGAATCCTTACTAAAGAAAAAGGAACTGAGTATTTACTAAGATTTAAAGGGAAATCAAATGAATTTGATAAATGGATACCTGAAAAAGAAATTTCTAATTTATCCAACCTTCTTAAAAAATTTAAACAGAAATAAATTACTGTTCAACCAGCTGAGGGGTTAAAAACCAGTACTCATAATATTTTATTATGTTTTATTTCTTTAAAGTTTAATCTTTAATGCTACAGAATTATTCTGAATACCTAAAAATTACAAATTAATAAAATAAAATGTATAACTTATCATTTTTTTTATTGTTTTTTTTGGGTGGGCGAGTGTCAGCCTGTATATCTCCAGGACTGAGTAAAAAGTGATTATAAGTTATGTTAAACACATGAACTATACATGGGAACAATAAATAAGAGTACACAAATAGTATACGTAAGTAAAATTATGATAATACACAAAAAATGCCATTATAACACCTTATATACACGCATATATCCACCTTTTATAGGTCTTATGTACTTAATATTAAGTTGGAATATGTTAGGGTAATCTTAAGAACCTTAAGTATAAGGCTACATAATTTTTAAGTACACTTAAAGCTGTTATATTCATTGTTTTATGCAAAAAACAAGAAATGCGCTTTATTTCACTTAAAAGTTGACTATATGCGCTATAAAATTGAGAATATCAAAATTGCGCTTTGACAGTTCAATTGGGCTCATTTAGAACTATTGATTTGGATATTTAAATGCATAAAAATAACACTTTTCAAATTTGGTGTTTTTTATGCCAGAAATGGCTTCTGTGTACTGGACACATACTGCCTGCTTTTTTCCCATGTGAATGGCTTCATTTTTAGCAAAGTTAGATTTTTCACACTATAATTACCCCACATTCTACGCCCACTGTGGGGAAACACACTAAAATAGGCGACAGGCGCTTATTTAGTGTCCTAGCTTATTTAATAATGCATTGACCTTGTTTATATGCACTAATTTCATTAATAACCTCACTCTTGGCACTTTATTTCATCACCACGCTTAAATTCGCCTAATTTTAGTCAAGGATTTACCCGTGCAAGCGCCTTCCAAGAACTGCATGTAGTTACCCCACATCTCACGCTCTTTTTTAAGTTTTTGGGTGGTTTCTCAGTCAATTTTTGTTATTTTTGAATGGGAATTTCACGTAGTATAATGTCAGGATTAGCCCCATTATTTCTACATTAAATCCCCCTTATTATTAAGCTATTATTAACCTTAAAAGTCCCCTTTAGTCTTTTATATCATTGTTTTATACGCATATACTCTCTTTTTGTCTTTTTCTTTAATTTTGATGGATCTCCCTTATTATTACAGTATTTTGGCGGTTTTTACTTGTCTAATTATGTCATGGGTCACTAGGCATGTTGATGAGAAGGTCTATTAGTTGTTTTGAGGCGTCATTAACTGTGCATTGGATGGTATATCAAGGGATTTATAGGGGAACTCAGTGTGTATAAAAGGAGGAGTTTTTTGGGTCTTGTTTCTACATTCTTTATCATTACAATTTAACCAATATAACCAAATCAATTACAATACATATCAATTAGTACTTTTATAAGACTTTTGAATAGTATCTGAATTTATATAATCTATTTTTCTACCAACTACAAAGATTGTAAGCCATATATAAGAATAGTGAGAATTATATTACTGAGACCTTTATATTTGATTATATTTTACAACTTAGTGGATTAGTACTACAGTATTCATACAGGAACATTTAAATCTTCTAGACAACTGACCATTCAAGCTAGTTCACGTCTTTGTACTTGACCTTATCCTGACAGAAAGATTATTATTTATGGTAAGAGTTAAATTTAATTTCATCTATGAACATTCCTAATATATGTTTTCCATAGAATAAAAAACACTTGGAATATACATAATCAAATTAATGATTGATTCTTTATAAAATTAAGAAATTCCTAAGAAATAAAACATAAATCATTACATTAATTAATAATTCATTTCAATTTTTTGGCTACCATTATATTGAACCAGTTAATAAAATGGCATCAATAAAGGTGCAAAAAGGTTTTCTGAGGAAATTAAGTTAAATTTAATTTTCAATATAAACCTTGGTTAAATAATTGGTTATAACGGTCCATTTTATACTAAGAATGATTAAAATATAAGTTCCCATTATGTACCAATTAATTAAGTTATCATTCTTAATGATAAAAAAATCACATACAGCCTAAACAAATTGACCATTATAAAAATGTAGTGAATTTTTTTTTCCAAGTGGGTAAAAGGCAGATCAATTACTCTATGTATTTATAGAGGATAGTTGTTTGAGTTTCACATGATAATAATTCCATACCAAAAAATCCTTTGATAGATACAAAACAACCTTCAATACCAGAGTCAGAAAGCAAATTTGCTCATTATGATTGATGGTAAGGAAAAAATTATCATTGAAGTATATTATAAATTCATGAGAATAGAATTATCTACTGAAGATGAATCAATTTTTATGAAAAACAAAAGTTTTATTCATATATTGAACATTATGTTTTAAAATGAAGATTTCACTTGTAGATTGATTTTCATAATACATATAATTTTGAAAGTAATTTAAAGTAAAATTTTGTTGAACTGGATCAAGGTAAGACTCATTTTGTTGTTCAAGAAGATATACTCTTTCATCATAAATTTATATTTTTTCCAATGCTTATTATATTTGTAACAAGTATTTTCTGCATACATTTTTATGAAACAGTGGAAAAGAGTTCCAGTGTTTTCTGGAAGTTCTACATGAGAAATAATTATCTCATATAAGATCCTGGAGAGAAAATGACTTATTGCATACATTTTTAAGAAAATTTCTTGAAAATTTTTTTAATAAAGCTATGAAGCTTCTCTGAAAGGTATTTTATGGTTAAATTTAAATTTGTTACAAATTTTGTTATCTGTAAAATTTTAATTTTAATAATTTAAATCACTTTTTTGAAATCATTTCTCTAAGAATTTTAAAAAATCTTTATTATAAACTTCATGGGTGTTCCAGATGAATGAGAGGCATATTTTACTTTTTCACATTCTCATAATTGATACAACCATGTGAGATTTTTTTTGGTAAATAAAGGGATTAGTGTTAAACTTCTCTCTTCATCAGGCTATTTTATAAGAGCAATTTATATGATCAATTTTCTAAATTAAATGCTGCCAATAAAATAGAGAATTACTCTCAAAATTAGAATAATGGTCAAACAATTTTACTCATATTTATTGAAGTATTTTAAGAAAAACCATCCTTTGTAAATTGAATCAGAAAAATGATCAAAATGTGAGAAAACTTATTATTATGAAATGAATATCTCAATTTTTTGCAATTCTAACTTCTGTGAAATGGTCTCAATAAAATTTTCAAAGAAACATTTTCATTCAAAAGTGGGAATAAAGAATTAAATTACTGAGAGTCTGATATTTCAACTTAAAAAGATTGATTAAAAAAATTCATATAACTCATCTTAAAATATGCAGAAATTTTACTCAAAAACATAATAAATTTCATGATTTATGACTCATTCAATGCTTGAAAATTCAAGCTTAAATAAAAGATGCTGAAATATAATTCAGATAATCATCAAATAAAGTTATAATAATCAATTTAATTAATTATTTAATTTTGTTAATTTACATTGATTTTTTATGTTCAGCCACCAGTGGTAGTTACAATTCTTGTAGAGTCAGAGAAAAGTATATACATAAAAAGATCTTATCAAATAATTTAAGTATCATGACTTTAAGGAACATGCAATTTACTTGTTCTTTCTCTTGCCTTCTTTTTTAGGATTTTTAGTTTGATTTTCAACTTGAGGAGAATTTGAATTTTGAAATTGATATAAGTTGGTTCTCAGACACTCACACCTCCATATGCAACCTTCAGTAACTTCTTGAAGTATAAAAAGGCTTTAAGCATGTCTGCATTAATGGATCTGATTTTGAGGCATGAAAAGTTTCTGATTTAGAACCTAAAAACTGAAAAAGATTTCTTGAATTCTGTCCTCCAGAAAATCTACTTTAGCATTATATTTTAAGTTATCTTTATTCAATTCCTATAATTGAGGTGATGGATCTGTGATTTGTTTAATTAAAGGAGTATTTTCTATTATCAAGTCAGCTGAAAAATGTTCATGACTGCTGTTGGGATCCACTTTAATTTCTGTATCTAAATTTATGTCCTGCAGGTGCAATGCATTTAGAAGCAGAATATAAAGTATTGAATCTTGAGAGAAACTTACTGTTTTTTTATCATAATTATTAATTTTCAGCTCCTCAGTGGAAGTCATGTTACCAATTTTTTCAGAAATTGTGCCTGAAAATTTAAATAAACATAATTTTAATCAGTTACACCACACAATATCTGGGGCCAACTTGCTAGAAAGTCCACAACCTTGGACCCAAACTCACCACAGATTGAACACACATTGAGCTATTGATAAAGGAACCATAGAATCAGGGATGAAAAAAACTCAGCAGAACAGTCTTAGGTGGGCGTTCAAGTAGAGTTCAGTATGGGTTCAGTATGAGTTCAGTCTGAGTTCCATCTGAGTTCCATCTGAGTTCTATCTGAGTTCAGGTTAAGGACTTGCTAGAAAGTCCACCCCCCTATATTGTCTAGTCTTATATTTCAAAAAAATTATTTTTCTTTTTTCAAAAAATAAATAAATAAATAAAATCTGAAAAAAATTTAATTTTTTTAAACAATAATAAGCAAAAATTTTATATAATGGACTCAATTATTTTCAACAATAATAACAAATATTAATGACAAAATCAAATGAAAAATTCATCAGAAATAAATGATATATCAAAATTAAATTTTCTAATATGCACACATTCATTTATATTTCAAAATAATTGTATGATTATTATAATATTGGACAAAAGTTTTCAACAATATTAATATTAAAAGTTCAATTTAATTATTATGAAAAAAAATTAATATGTCAAATAAAAAATTTCAATATACACACTGT
Source organism: Hemileia vastatrix (assembly GCA_030280995.1). NCBI lineage: Eukaryota > Fungi > Basidiomycota > Pucciniomycetes > Pucciniales > Zaghouaniaceae > Hemileia > Hemileia vastatrix. The sequence continues at coordinate 14,136,879 of JASXTE010000012.1, forward strand.
CAGGCTGAGGTCAAGTACAAAGACATGAACTAGCTTGAATGGTCATTTGTGTAGAAGATTTTAATGGTCATATATGAATACTGTAGTACAAATCCAATAAGTATTAAAATAACTCAAAGTAAGGGTCTCAGTAATTCTAATCTCACTAATTATATATGGCTTACAATCTTTGTAGTTGGTAGAAAAATAGAATTAATAATTCAGATACTATTCAAAGACTATATAAGTGCTATTTATATGTATTGTAAATTGATTTAGTTATATGATTGAATTGTAATGATAAAGAATGAAGAAACACAACCAAAAACACTCCTCCTTTTATACACAATGAGTTCCCCAATTATTCCCTTGATGTACCACCCAATACAGAGTTAATGACTCCTCTAAACAACTAATAGACATGCCCATCAACATTCCCAGTAACCCATGACATAATTAGAAGAGTAACAACTGTTAAAATCCTGTAATAATAAGGAAAATCAATCAAAATTAAAGAATAAGATAAAAAGAGAGTATATACGTATTAAACAATAATATAAAAGACTAAAGAGGAAATTTTAAAGGTTAATAATAGCTTAATAATAAGGGGGATTTACTGTAGAAATAATGGGGCTAATCCTGACATTATACTACGTTAAATTCACATTCAAAAATAACCAATATTGACTGAGAAATCACCCAAAAACTCAAAAAAGAGTGTGAGATGTGGGGTAACTACATGCAGTCCTTGGCAGGCGCTTGCATGGGTAAATACTTGACTAATTTTAGGTAAATTTAAGCGTATTGATGAAATAAGACGCCAAGAGTGAGGTTATTAATGAAATTAGTGCATATAACCAAAGTCAATGCATTATTAATTAAGCTAGGACACTAAATAAGCACCTGTCGCCTATTTTAGTGTGTTTCCCCACAGTGGGCGTAGAATGTGGGGTAATTATAGTGTGAAAAATCTAACTTTTCTAAAAATGAAGCTATTCACACAGGAAAAAAGCAGGCAGTATGTGGCCAGTACACAGAAGCCATTTCTGGCATAAAAAACACCAAATTTGAAAAGTGTTATTTTTATGCATTCAAATAGCCAACAAAATAGTCCTAAATGAGACAAATTGATCTTTCAAAGCGCAATTTTGATATTCTCAAATTTATGGTGCATATAGTCAACTTTTAAGTGAAATAAAGCACATTTCTTGTTTTTTGCATAAAACAGTAAAAATAACAGCTTTAAGTGTATCTAAAAATTCTGTAGCCTTATACTTAAGGTTCTTAAGATTACCCTAACATATTCCAACTTAATATTAAGTACATAAGACTTATAAAAGGTGGATATATGCGTGTATATAAGGTGTTATAATGGCATATTTTGTATATTATCATAATTTTACTTATGTATACTGTTTGTGTACTCTTAATTATTATTCCCATGTGTAGTTCATGTGGTTATAACAACTTATAATTAATTTTTATTCAGTCCTGGGGATATACAGGCTGACACTCTCCCACCTAAAAAAAACAATAAAAAAATGATAAGTTATACATTTTTATTTACTTTTTTGTTTAATTTTCAGGTATTCAGATTAATTCTGTAGCATTAAAGATTATACTTTAAAGAAATAAAACAAAATAAAATATTATGAGTACTGGTATTTTAACCCCTCATCTGGTTGAACAGAAATTTATTTCTGCTTAAATTTTTTAAAAAGGGTAGATAAATTAGAAATATCTTTTTCAGGTATCCATTTATCAAATTAATTTGATTTCCCTTTAAATCTTAATAAATACTCAGTTCCTTTTTCTTTAGTAAGGATTCTTTTCTTGAGTATTTTTTCAATCTTGTCTTTTTCCACAAATTCTTCAGGTTGCTTTTTAGGCCTTCCACTTCTTTTTGGAAATAAGTCAGGATCATTTGCATGGTAAGGTTTTAATAATGAGATAGGGAAAACTGGATTTTTCCTATCATATGAAGCATATAATATGACTTCCACTGCATTATTACCAACCATTTTGCTTACTACAAAAGGTCTTTCAAAAGTATCCTTTAATTTAACATTACCTTGTAAGTTAAAATGTAGCATTGATATAAGGACTTCATCTCCCTTTTTGAATTCAAATTCTTTATGAGATTTATCCCACCTTTTCTTCTCATATTCAAATTCTTATTGGATGCATTCTTCTGCATACTTTCTACACATTTGTTGCATATGAATAAAGGATTTAGTACCAGGGTGTATATCTAACCCTGGTAATTTATTTAAATTATTTACTGGGGTATTTGGTACATATCACAGCCAGAGTTCAAATAGTTTCTTCTCTGTTACAGAATGAGTTGTGCTGTTATAAGCAAATTCAAGGCCAGGAATTAATGTTACCCAGTCATGTGTGAATTTCTAATTGTCTTTTTACTCTAATCCAAAGGCACAATATCTTCTGATCATGTCTTCTAGAGTTTGTATCATTCTCTCAGCCAGCCCATCAGTTTGTGGATGGTGTGCTGTAGACCATTTCAATTGGCAGCCTGATACTTCCATCAAAGATGTCCAGAACTCTGAAGTGAATTTAGGGTCTCTCTCAGAGAGTATGGCTTTAGGGAAACCAGCAATATTCATCATCTGAGTCCACCATAGTAATGCCAAGTTATTTTCAGATACCACTTTATGGGTAGGGATAAATTTACACATTTTTGTTAATCTATCTACTATTACCCAGAAAGAATTGAAACTTTCTTATCCTGCTAATGGCAAGCCAGTTACAAAATCCATGTTTATAATTTCCCATGGAGCTTTTGGCTGCTCTATTTGATGTAAGAACCCAGCTCTCTTCCCAGTTAATCTTTTAGATTTCTGACAAGAGTCACATGTTTGAATGTATTTTTATACATCCTCTTTCATGTTTATCCACCAGGCTGTGTTTTTAACTCTACTTAATGTTTTGTTAAAGTCAAAATGACCAGCTAAGATGTCATCATGACAAGTACTTAACATTAACTCTTTCATAGAAGGTGGTATTACTATTACATTACTTAACTTTTTCCTGTAATATATATATCCATCTTCAATTGACAGTTTACCTTTTTCCAACGCATTTCTATACTTTTGAGGCAAGGTTTTAATTAATGCACTCATGGAGGCATTAGTTGGATCATTTAGAATGGTAGATAGTTTAGTCAAATCTTTATCAGATGAATAATTTTCCAATATAGTTTGCATAAATTCTTTCTCTAAATCCACTATATAAATCCCAAATATATGTATAACCTCATTTTCAGGTACATAAGCTGGGTTGTCAGCATCATTTGGCAAAGGACTTATGGATAATAAATCCAAATTAGAATGCAATGTTCCTGCTCTGTGAGTGATTTTCATTCTTCCTCTGTACTCTTGTACAGCTAGTTGCCATCTAAACATGTGCCTATTAGGGGTTTTCATGTTTAGTAATTATTTTACTGCACTGCAATCTGTTATAAGTTCAAACTTCTGGTCTTCCAGATAGTGATGAAGTTTCTCCAAAGCCCACACCACAGCTAAACATTCTATCTGTGTGGCACCATACCTCAATTCTGTTTTTCTTAAGGTTCTGGATATATAACAGATAACTACTTCAGATAATGTTCCATTTATTATCTGTTTCTTCTGTAAAGCAGCACCTAAACCTATGAAGCTTGCATCAGTGTACAAGATGAAATGTAAGGTGAAATCTAGCAGTCCCAATATTGGAGCTGACATTAAACATTCCTGTAATTTATTAAAGGTGTGTTGTCTTTCATTATTAAAAATGAAAGCCTCATTTTTCCTGATTAATTTTGTTAAAGGAGCTGCAATGGATTGGTAATTTTTAATATACTGTCTATAATATCCACACATACCCAAAAAACTTTGAACCTCTTTTACATTTTTAGGTATACCAATGTTTTTAATTGCTGCCACCTTATTCTGGTCAACAAAAATTTGTAATCCAGATACAACATGTCCAAGTACTTTCAAGGATTGAAATCCAAACTTACATTTCTTTAATGCAATTGTCATTTTTATTTCATCCATCTTTTGAAAGACTCTTTCCAGGTGATTTAAATGTTCATCATCTGTTTTTGAAAACACTATGATGTCATCAATATTGACCAAAAGCCATCCTTCAACCATTTGCTGATGGAAAACACTATCCATTAATTTTTGGAAGACTGGAGGCGCATTTTTTGGGCCAAATGGCATTCTCACATACTTAAATATACCCATATGTGTGGTTATTAATAAGTAATTTTGAGAATTCTTTTATACAGGAATCTGGTGGTAACCCTTGTTTCCATCCAGACAGGAAATATATTTTTCTCCTTGTAAAGTAGCATGGATAGAAGCTATCCTTGGTAGAGGGTAAATATCATCTACAGTGTATGTATTCAGAGCTCTATAATCACCGCATAATCTTGCCTTATCCTTTTCATAAGAGATCAATACTGGTGAAATGACACAATACTTAGGTTTTGTGTCTACTTTTTCAACAATACCCATTTCCAACAATAATTTTAAATTGTCTTCAATATCTTTCCTTTTTACAGGAGATACTGGGTAAGGTTTCTTTTTCAGGCTGCCAGGAATATTATCCAAATCACAGCTTACAGAGATTTTCATCTCATGGTCTTTGACCAATCCTAGTTCATTTGAACCATGAACAAATGCCATAGGATATGATTTAATCAATCTCAAAATATTTTCTTCTTCAATTTTTGAGATTTGAGAACTGAAAAAGGCCTTTTGGATTTCATTGTCCAATTCAACCATTTCAGTGGTGGCTCTTCCACCTTGCAGTTGTTCTTCTCTAGGAGAAATGGCATACACTGAGTTTTCAGAACATATTTTAAATTTTCTCTTACCATTCAGGCCTATAGTGAAGCAACTGTTTGCAGGATCTAGTTTAATGCCAAATTTTGTCAATAAATCATTGCCAATAATAAACCAATCACTACAATATTTATTATCCATTACTACAAATTCACACACTTCTCTAACATATCCATTATTATATTTAAAGAATACAGCAGTTTTGTATTTGCCAATTGGATTTAATACTGAACCAAAAACCCTCCAGTTCTTTGTCTGTACAGGTTCTAGTTTTTCTCTATACTTACTGTCAATTTTCATTAATGTATTAATAGAAACTACACTACCTGCAGCCCCAGTGTCAAGAATGGCATTCATTTCTCTTTCACATATAATAACAGGTGCTCTGATAGGTGTTATTTTGTAAGTATCATGAGTTACATCTTTAATGATTTCAGCTTCCAAAATGGAAGTTAAAGATGTGTCTGTATGAGGTATAGCATCATTAAGGAACATAATATCCTGTTCTAATACAAATATCTCATGTTCATCATCACTGTAAGATATGTTACTTTTACAATCCTCACTGGATTCCACGTTCTCATCTTCATGATTACTTGGTTCAGAATTCTGTGAGGTTTCAATAACATTTATTCTCTTCTTACACGTGTGACCCTTTACGCAAGGTTCATTACATTTGTAACAAGTTTTATTCTCCTGTCTCTTAAGGACAAGGGGAGCTGAAGGTTTTTTCTTCTCCACTGGCAATTTACTTGTAGTAGGTTTTACCATGTCAACACTTTGTCTGTAATTGGTATACTTGGTTTTATACTTGTGGTTTAATAATATCTCATTGCATATATTAATGAACCCAGAGGTATCTCTGATGGATTCAGTTGTAGCTACAATAATGTCTCTAACTGATATAGGAAACTTGTATATTATTTTTTCTTTCCACTCTTCATAATCCATTTTTGGATCCATAGCTTTCATGATTTTTATTAAAGTAATTAAAAAGACCATGGGTTTATCTCCAGCATTTGTATTATATCTTGTTCTTTCATACAATCTTTGTTGAGTGACTCTAAATTTTGGGCCACCAAATTGCCTTTCAATTAGTGCCTTCCATTCATTCCAGGAGTAATTAATTCCCTCACTCAATACAGATTCAAACCATAATAAGGCCACATCTGTAAATAAAGATATTAACTTTGAAGTAATTTCTTCATCAGGTAATTTGCATGAAAATTTTAAGTTATCAATTCTTTGTATGAATTGCTGTCAATCAGATTTTGAATCCCCATCAAAAGAAGGGTACTGATCTAACTTTGGCCAGTTCTTTTGGTTAGTTTTTTCTTCCCTAACCTGAGGAATATTCAGTAATTCACTTACTTTGGAGAGATGATCATTAATTTCATCTTTTACTGATTTACTGGTCTCAGAGCCCATGACACTATGTTGATGTTCCATCATTGGTGTTTCATGAAAACAGGTACTCTTTCCACATAAGAAGTGTTATCTTTTATTTTTTCAGTATTTTTCAATATGTTTGCTACTTCTATTTCTACTCTTTTTAACCTATCCTTTATTACAGGTACATGAGTCAGAGTATTATTTATATTTGAAAAAGATAATTTAACATGTCCCTCAATGGTAGCCATAACATTCTGAGTATGCTCTAATTTACTTTCTAAATTTCTAATCTCAGAATTCAATCTTTTATTCTCATTGATTAATTCATCATTTGAATTTTCAATAATTTTTAATTTATTGGCTGTGGTACTCAATGATTGTGTTAGCTGTAATAATACATTTTCTGTATTATTGTTTGACTCTTTTGACAACCCTTCCAATTTTTCAATTCTCAATAATAATTTAATTATTATTTTTGATTCCATTGGATTCTCTTTCAAAAAATATTATATTTTTTTGGTGTTCAGCTCAGAAGACTCATCATTTGATTCCATTTTTATATTAATAGCATTATCTTGGTGATCAATAAAACTATTTACATTGTCCTCATTTAAAGACAGGTTTAATATATTTTTTTCAAATGAATAATCCTCTAAATATTTATCAATTATATCCAATATTTCCTTATCAATCTCATTACCTATAAGTAATTTATTGTCAGGTTGATACAATTGACTATGAGGAGTTGGATGACTTACCAAGGTCTTATCCCACTTCCCCTGCCTCTCCTTGCATTTCCCCTGTAAGGGTGACTGCTGGAGACTTTCTGTTGAGGATTGTTGTAATTTTGGGCGTACCAATCCCATTTCCATTTGCTTACTGTAATTTTTTGATCCTCCTCTTGGGCTGGAGGTGTTGCTATGCAATTGGTGGGTGCCACTGTTGGTGGTTGAGCCTTTATGTCCACTAGAGCTTGGTTGACTTCAATGAAACCTTGAGCTGCTCTTTTCTCCAGATTGTTGATCTGGTCCACTATATTGTTGACTCTTATTGTCAAGGTGTTCAGTAGGGTGGATAGGGAGTGAATTTATTCTTGTAATGTATTTTTTGTTTTCTTTATTGAAACTTGCTTTAAATGCCTTTCCCTTTCCTCCAGAGACATTGGCTGAGTGTTGTTTATTATGGGAGAGTTCTTGCCCTCCATTTGAGTGTCCTGTAACAGGTCTTTCAGCTCTAGGTCTTAAGTTATAAGGTTTTGCATTATTACTTAAAATGTCATTGTTGTCACATATTTTTATGTGGAATTTCTTTTAAAGAATTGAAAGTTTAGGTATGAAAACTTCAAAAGGAGTTTTATCAGTATTTATCAATACCACTGAAGAAAATTTTATTGCTTACTTATTGGTATGAAGTGAATTTCTAAGTGCCAAAAGTCAAATATTCTTTTTAAGTGGTCACTTGATTTAACTGGTCTACAATATGTAGCCGTGTTTTTATATTTAAAAAGAAAACAACTGTCAGTAAGATTCTTTTTCAAATATTAAATGAATATTACAAACCAATAGAAAGGGATTAAGAGTCCTCTTAAAAGAAAACAGTTAATCAGTTTAATTGGTTATCATCTGCAAAGATCACAAATATAATTGGTCTATTGACAGACTCCCACTAAGAACAATTATATGTTAAATTAGTTGTAAATTTGTTGATTCAATAACACAATTTTATTATATAAAAGGCCTTCTTTCCCTGAAATCACTATATAAGTGACCCCAACCTGTTGTAATTATCCAAATATTTCAATAGGGATTTTATTTATGTGTACCTTCTTTGAAACTTTTACTTACTGGATTATAACAGAATTCTTGAGGAAAGCCCCCAATTGTCAGGCTGAGGTCAAGTACAAAGACGTGAACTAGCTTGAATGGTCAGTTTTCTAGAAGATTTTAATGGTCCTATATGAATACTGTAGTACAAAACCAATATGTATTAAAATAACTCAAATTGAGGGTCTCAGTAATTCTAATCTCACTAATTATATATGGCTTACAATCTTTGTAGTTGGTAGAAAAATAGAATTAATAATTCAGATACTATTCAAAGACTATATAAGTGCTATTTATATGTATTGTAAATTGATTTAGTTATATGATTGAATTGTAATGATAAAGAATGAAGAAACACAACCAAAAACCATCCTCCTTTTATACACAATGAGTTCCCCAATGATTCCCTTGATGTACCACCCAATACAGAGTTAATGACGCCTCTAAAAAACTAATAGACATGCCCATCAACATTCCCAATAACCCATGACATAATTAGAAGAGTAACAACTATCAAAATCCTGTAATAATAAGGAAAATTCATCAAAATTAAAGAATAAGATAAAAAGAGAGTATATACGTATTAAACAATAATATAAAAGACTAAAGAGGAAATTTTAAAGGTTAATAATAGCTTAATAATAAGGGGATTTACTGTAGAAATAATGGGGCTAATCCTGACATTATACTATGTTAAATTCACATTCAAAAATAACCAATATTGACTGAGAAATCACCCAAAAACTCAAAAAAGAGTGTGAGATGTGGGGCAACTACATGCAGTCCTTGGCAGGCGCTTGCACGGGTAAATCCTTGACTAATTTTAGGCAAATTTAAGCGTGGTGATGAATCAAGACGCCAAGAGTGAGGTTATTAATGAAATTAGTGCATATAAACAAGGTCAATGCATTATTAATTAAGCTAGGACACTAAATAAGCGCATGTCGCCTATTTTAGTGTGTTTCCCCACAGTGGGCGTAGAATGTGGGGTAATTATAGTTTGAAAAAGCTAACTTTGCTAAAAATGAAGCTATTCACACAGGAAAAAAGCAGGCAGTATGTGGCCAGTACACAGAAGCCATTTCTGGCATAAAAAACACCAAATTTGAAAAGTGTTATTTTTATGCATTTAAATAGCCAAAAAAATAGTCCTAAATGAGACAAATTGATCTGTCAAAGCGCAATTTTGATATTCTCAAATTTATGGCGCATATAGTCAACTTTTAAGTGAAATAAAGCACATTTCTTGTTTTTTGCATAAAACAGTGAAAATAACAGCTTTAAGTGTACTTAAAAATTCTGTAGACTTATACTTAAGGTTCTTAAGATTACCCTAACATATTCCAACTTAATATTAAGTACATAAGACTTATAAAAGGTGGATATATGCGTGTATATAAGGTGTTATAATGGCATACTTTGTATATTATCATAATTTTACTTATGTATACTGTTTGTGTACTCTTAATTATTATTCCCATGTATAGTTCATGTGTTAAATATAACTTATTAGTACTTATTACTCAGTCCTGGGGATGTAAAGGCTGACACACACAATATATTTTTTTTCAAAATAACTGTATAATTAATTATAATATTGGACAAAATTTCAAAAATATTTCTATTGAAATTTTAATTATTTTAGTATGACTATAAATTATTATGTCAAAAAAAAAATTTCAATGTACACACAATATATTTTTATTAAAAAATAATTGGATGATTAATTATAATATTGTAATAAATGTCCACAATATTTATATTAAAAATTTAATTATTTTACTATGACTAAAAATTAATATGTCAAAATTAAAATACTTCTAGGAATAAGAGTGTTTCTCTATTATAGTCAACTAGGAAAAAAATATTGTAATAAAGGACCTACTTACACTCAGTGTTCAGCAATAAAGCTAAGACACTGCTATTGCAATAAAAATTTAATAAAAAGGCTGTTAGGTGCAAAGATTGACTTAATATAGTGATCAAAAAATCACTCAAAAATATATAACTTGTTAAGTGAAAACAACAGTTCAATTTACAGTCACAGAAAAAGTCAAATTTGCATGTGGGGGTGGCCTGTGCATTAATTTTTCATCCAATTGTCAAGAAATTTTTGTTTTCATTTGGAAAGGTCCTCAATTGTTGGCTGGTTGTCTAGAAGAAGGAGAGGAGGAAGGAGAAAAAATATAACAACAATGATTTGACAAACTTGAACTTGGGGAGTTACAAAACTTATAACAAGCTATTTTAGGGGATAATATATGGTAAGTCTTTTATTTTCTGTACTTAAGTAACAATTACAACAATTACTAATATTAAATACTCTTAAAGCAACCTTTTTATTTATATTTGTTTCTAGATTTTAAAGGCAAGAAAGAGCCATAATAAAAACTTTGGTAAATATAACATTGTATATTAATAATAATATTAATAATAATAAAAAATAAAGTAATTTATTAGTGGTCATATTGGGGGACTCTTTTTGGTCTAGAAGATTTTTGGTGGTGATTTTTGGTTTTGTATGGTGGATTTGGAATTCTCAAAGTCAAGTACGTACTTTTTATCTTATGAATTATTTTACTCAAGTAAAAAGAGGTAGAATTTTATAAATATTATTATAATTTATGATTTAGAGTTACAGTAATTTAAATACTAAAAATACAAATAATAGTAATAAGTAACTTATATGATAAATGTTTTATAAAATGGTAAGTAATGGATGCCTAAAACAACTCAAAAGAGAAGGCCTTTTATAGACAAAACGAGAGAGATAACACACAGAGTTAACAACTATCTATAAGGGAGTGTGAGAGAAAAATCATTCCAAAAATAAGAATGTGCACATAACAAAGGTATACTAAAATGATGCATCAATAAAAGTTATCACATTATTTGATATAGTTTTAGATTTCTCTGTAATTGTCACACTTAGTGTAAAAAATTTTGAATTAAAATTTTATATTAATAGAATTTTAAATTTCTTAATAAAGAAATTTGAATTTTTTGAGTCTTTAGTATTTTAGTATAATTTTACTCTTTTTCATCCTGTTATTGAGCATGGTGTTAGGGAGTAAAATATAAAGGACATTATTATTAATATTATATAATTACTAAATTTACTTATTGTTCATAGTTATTTTATTGTAAGTAATACATAAGTAAATATAAAATAATTAATTAATAATATGAATTAAAAAGGTGTGGCTTCATCTCAGTAAAATTGTTAATTATTTTACTTGATAAGTCTAGTAGCTTTGCTGACAGGTCAGGTTACAGGACTGAAGCACCTAATTAATGTATATACAAAGTAAGATAAAATAAAAATAATATGTATCTAACTTTGAGTAAGTATAAGGGGAAAACCATGATACAATTAACTAAGATACATGAGTAAGAGCCCAAAATACACCAATTTAATCCCTAACAGTTACAATAAAATTAGTGAGTAATTAAATAAGTTTGAGACACAAAAAAACAACTAATTTAATTTAAAACATGTCTTATACCTTTTTAATTAATAACCAATTTAAGTGAAACATAAAAAAAACTATTTTAACACATAAAAATAGTAAAAGTAATTAATTTAGTATAAAACATGAATAATCAATTAATTTAAACTATTGCTATTAGTGTAACAATTATTTTAAGTCAAACAAGTAATTATTTTAATAAAATCACTAATTTTTAGAGTTAAACATAAATAATTTATTTAATAAAGTGTTTTAGCTTGTTTAATACTTGGTGACACAACATTAAGTCAACAAAGCGCTCAATAATTGTGTATAATAAGATATGAAAGGTATTATATAATATATAAATTTAATTAATTAATTTAATTACATTATAAGTCAATTTTACATTTATAATTATAATAGGGGGTATCAAAGTTAGAAATTTGTAATTCTTTAAAAGGTATTTCACAACACAAAAAGAAAGCCACAAAATCAACATTAATTCTCAATAAAAAGGTGTTTCAGGGGCACAATATGGCATATTTTAAAAAATAATCATGGTTGATTTGGTGGAAAAAAGAGGTATTTTGAAATGAAAGATTTCTAACTTTGATACCCCCTAATATATGTTTCTAACTAATTAATTATTAATTTATAATTATTATATATATAAAAATGCGACATAATTTATAGAATATATCATATATTATGCATAATTTAAATGTATAAATAGTTTATATAATAATAAAATTAATAAAACACTTATTTTACTTATATAATTTTATTATGAAATATAATATTAATTTATTTTCATAAATTGCATAATTTTACAACCTCTTTCAGGTCCAATAAATTAACATAAAATTTACTGGGCTCCTGGTACATCCTGTCTGACAATATTCCCCCCTCCTTATCTTGTAAAATGAGTCCAGATACATCTTTTGACTTAGACAAGCAAATTTCTAAATCTTGAAGCCAGTTTTTTTAGTTTTTGGATTTAGTGAGTCAATAAATGTGGCAAACTAAGCCTCATAACCATATCTCAATCATGATAGCAAATGAGATCATTTGAGAATCAAAAAACTAACTCATTCAGTGTACAGGGGTTTGAATACAATAAATATGAATATGTGATCTCAAGTCCATAAAATATAATGTGAGAAATAGTATCCCAATAAATTTACTTGTATTGATGCTCATTGTGGGGTGTGTGCCAAGGATTGATGAGACAATTGAGGTCTGGGTGTCACATGTGACAGGGATGGGGGGGCAAGGAAGTGATGATGTGGCCAACATGTGGTTGTGAAAAAAAAATCAAGAAAAAAGAGCTGATTTGAGGTCATAATTGACACCCACTTTTGAAATAAATGACTTTTTTACAAAATTTAAGTTCTGATTTGGTTTGAAGTCTGCACTTAAGTTAAGTGCGTATTAGCCAGAACTGATACCCCCTATTATGTTTTATTTCTTTATAGAATTCTTTAATGCTACTTATTTTTCTGAATACCTAAAAAAAAGCCTGTGTTATCATTTTATTTGTTGATTTTTTTGGGTGGGCTGGTTTCAGCTTGGATATTTCCAGGACTGGGTGAAAAGTACTTATAAATTGTGTTAAACACATGGACTATACATGGGAGCAATAAATAAAATACACAAGTTGTATACATAAGTAAAAATTATGATAAAATACAATATATGCCATTATAACACCTTATATACACGCATATATCCACCTTTTATAAGTCTTTGTTTTTGGTTTCTCAATAGGTTTTAAGGCTACTACTGGTTATTTTTAAATAGGATTTCCACAGGAAAAATATTATAATTAGTGTTTTAATATCTAATGATGATCTTCCTTATTTAGAAGTTATTTCTGGCTCTTTTCTTTCCTCTCTCAAAGTTTTATTTAAGGAAATACACACATATGTTGTTTTTGGGTTGTTTCTATATTTTGATGGATTATTTCGTGTTATTCTTGTATTTTTATTAGTGACATGGTTCCTCTTTTTTGAGGGGAAAGTGCTTTGGTTACTAAGGCATGTAAAACTGCTTGAAGTAGAGAATGTGGCACTATTAGGGTGTGTAATGGGTCTTGGAAACAAAGGGTGGACACCAGGGATTTATGAGTATATAAGGAGGAGGTTTTTGGGATATTATTCTACATTCTTTACATCACCTTTTAAACATAATACATATCAATTACAATACATATTCATTATTACAGTTAAAGTCTTTTAAATATTGCTTTAAATCATTATCACCATTTTTCTACCAACTGTAAGCTGTATACCATTTATAGTAAGTGAGATTAAATTACTGAGACCATTATATTGAATTATATTTTTATACTTAGTTGGATTTGGGCAACACTATTCATACTGGACCATTAAAATCTTCTAGAAAACTGACTAATCAAGCTATTCACATCTCTATGCTTGAACTCCACCTGACACTAACACACACATGAATATTGTCAGTATAGTCTAGTATATAAGTATGATATAATAGTGTTATTTTATGGTCCTACTACTTATTAATAAATGATTTAGTGATTAAACCACAGGGGAAGACTAATAGAATAGTTATACTCAAATAAAACTCACAATACTTGGATTTTAATGCGTGCTAGTGGTGGAAAATAGATGTATAAAATATAGTTATAGCTTTATATAAAGATAAAATCAATTTATAGTGGCTTTATAATATATTTCTAAATGTTAATAATTGTATAATAGTGTTTTTTGGAGTGGTAGTAATTGAATGATGATAATAAACCGTCAAAATCCCTCCTTACTTATACCCAAATCCACTGGAGTGCACAGACCTTCAATCCAGATGATGTCACTGCTATCCCCGGCAATTACAGCACTGTGAGGGCCCATCACCTCCCCATGGCGTCCACTTCAAGCAGTTTCAACACCCAGACCTCCAGTAAGGACCCTCCATCACTATTAATAATAACACAGATCCATACCATAAATAGAAAACCCAGATAAAAGCGGATACCATAAAGAAACAGGTAAAATAAATAATCAAAAAGAGATTTAATGAAAATAAAAGCATATAAAGGAAACAAATAAACTGTCCAAGCCCCCAATAACATCGCCAAGCATCCACATTAACCCAGAAACATCCTTCCAACCCATAAATCCGTGAATAACCATCCAAGAAAGTAATTTTAGTTGTCCAAACTGGGTGTATGCACCTGATATAGGTGTCTATGCTTCTGTAGGCGTTGTGAGTCCACTGATTTCGTCCATATGACCTAAAATAAGCAGAAAAACAAAGGTTATAGGCTATTAAGGGGCTAAAACCCACTTATATACCTAAATATACATAATATACTGCATATTTCACTGAATATGAGATTTATGTATACATATAAGCTTATGTATGTCAATAATTACTTCATATCACTTAAGATAAGTATATTATGACTCCATTACCACCTTAATAAGTATCATTAGGCCATGGATAAGCTATTTAAGCTATTATAAATTATATAATAGAATAATAATTATATATATATATATAATAAAATAATATATATTATTATTTTAACCTTATTTTTAAGATATAAGCTTAATCTACTTAAGGTTATCTTATTTTAAGCATAAGAAATACTCAGCCCTAAGGATATTTAGGCTGACACTCCCTCACCCCAAAAAAACAATAAAAAAAATGTTAAGACATTTTAATTAAAACTAAGGAGTGAAATAATAAAATAAAAAAAATAATTTTTATAATACATATACTGAATGAACAGTATTATTTAGATTTAAATTTTTTCAAGAGATTTTTAAGATCAGAGATTTCATTTTCTGGAATCCACTGGTCATATTCACTTGATTTATTTTTAAATCTTAATAGATACTCAACTCCCTTTTCTTTAGTAAGGTGTCTCTTTTTAAGTATCTTTTCAATTTCTGCCTTTTCCACTATTTCTTCAGGTTGCTGTTTATGCCTTCCTGATCTTCTTGGAAATAGAGCAGTATCATTAGAATGGTATGGTTTATAAGAGAAATAGGAAATACTGGATGTTTTCTATCATAAGGTGCATATAGAATAACCTCAACAGCATTATTACCAACCATCTTTTAAACTACAAATGGTCCAATGAATGGATCCTTCAATTTAACATTACCATTTAAATTGAAATGTAGCGTTGAAATAAGGACTTCATCACCCTCTTTGAACATTTGTTCTTTATGGGCTTTATCCCATCTTTTCTTTTCATACTCAAAAGCCTTATTTATATATTCTTGAGCATGTTTTCTGCATAATTCCTGCATCTGAAGAAAAGATTTAGTACCTGGATGAATATCCAATCTAGGTAACTTATTAAGAGTTTTAGCAGGGGTATTAGGTACATAACCCAACCATAACTCAAATGGCTTTTTGCCAGTGACAGAATGTACTGTACTATTATATGCAAATTCTAAACCTGGGATAAGGGTTACCCAATCATGCGTGAATTTTTCATTGTCTTTAAAATTAAGACCAAAAGCACAGTATCTTCTTATCATATCTTCTAAGGTTTGTATCATTCTTTCTGCTAGCCCATCAGTTTGTGTATGGTGTGCTGTAGAAAGTTTTAAATGACACCCTGAAACATCCATAAGTGATGTCCAGAACTCAGAAGTAAATTTAGGATCTCTTTCAGAAACTATTGCTTTGGGGAAACCTGCTGTATTTAACATTTGTGTCCACCATAAAAAAGCTAAGTCCTTTGAAGAAACCTCTTTGTGGGTAGGAATAAATTTACACATCTTTGTAAATCTATCTACAATTACCCAGCAGGAGTTATAACTGTTATGCCCTGCTATTGGCAAACCTGTTACAAAGTCCATGTTAATGATTTCCCATGGAGCTTTTGGTTGCTCAATTTGTTGTAATAAACCAGCTCTTTTTCCTGTTAATCTTTTAGATTTTTGACAAGAATCACATGTTTCAACATATTTCTGAACATCCTCAGACATGTTAATCCACCAAGATGTGTTTTTTACTCTGGTTAATGTTTTATGGTAGTCAAAATGACCTGCTAATATATCATCATGACATATACTTAACATTAACTCCCTCATTGAAGGGGGAATTACAATTACATTACTTAAGTTTTTCTTGTAATATATAAAACCATCCTCAATGGAAAATTTTCCTTTTTCTAATGCCTCTTTATACTTAATTGGTAATGTTTTTATTAAAACATTCCTTGAAGCATTAGATGGATCATTTAATATTGTAGTTAATTTACTTAAGTCAGGATCTGAATTATAATTATCAAGAATTGATTGCATAAATTCATCCTCATGATCTACAATATAAATGCCATAAATGTTAATAATCTCTGACTCAGGAACATAAGCAGGATTATCATCATTATTAGGCAGAGGTACTCTAGATAACAGATCTACATTAGAGTGCAAGGTTCCTGCTCTATGTGTAATAGTCATCCGTCCTCTGTATTCTTGTACAGCTAATTGCCATCTAAACATGTGTCTATTAGGAGTTTTCATGTTTAAGAGTGACTTAACTGCACTACAGTCAGTTATTAACTCAAATTTTTGGTCTTCAAGGTAATAATGTAGCTTTTCAAGAGCCCATACTACTGCCAAACATTCAAGTTGAGTAGCACCATATTTTAATTCACCACTTCTCAGAGTACGTGAAATATAGCAGATTACTACTTCTGACATTATACCTTCAATAAGTTGTTTTTGATGCAAAGCAGCACCCAGTCCAATAAAACTTGCATCTGTATATAATACAAAAGGTAATTGGAAATCTGGTAATCCCAAGATAGGAGCTGTCATTAAACATTCTTTCAACTTATTAAAAGCTTGTTGTCTTTCATCATTCCAAATGAAAGCTTCTGATTTCTTTATCAGTGTCGTCAGTGGTGCAGCAATTGATTGGTAGTTTTTAATATATTGTCTATAATAACCACACATTCCAAGAAAAGATTGTACATACTTCACATTTTGAGGAATGCCAATATTCTTTATTGCAGCCACTTTTTTTTGGTCTACACATATTTGTAAGCCAGATACAACATGACCAAGCACTTTAAAGATTCAAACCCAAATTTACATTTTTTCAATGCAAGGGTCATTTTTATTTCATCCATTTTCTGAAATACTTTCCTTAAATGGATTAAGTGTTCATCAAAAGTTTTAGAGAACACTATGATGTCATCAATGTATACCATTAACCATCCCTCAATCATTTCATTATGGAATGTTATATCCATTAACTTTTGAAATACTGATGGAGCATTTTTTGGTCCAAATGGCATTCTGACATACTTATAAATTCCCATGTGTGTTGTTATCAACAAAAAGTTCTGTGAATTCTTTTCAACAGGAATTTGATGGTACCCTTTATTTCCATCTAGGCAACTTATATATTTAGCACCTTTAAGGGTAGCATGTATAGAGGCAATTCTTGGCAAGGGATAAATATCATCTACTGTAAATGTATTAAATGCTCTATAATCACCGCACAGTCTTGCTTTATCTTGTTCATAAGAAATTAGCACTGGTGATGTTACACAATATTTTGGTGTAGTTTCAACCTTCTCAAGAATGTTCATTTTTAATAACATCTTAATATTATCCTCTATGTCTTTCCTCTTCATTGGTGAAGCAGGGTATGGTTTCTTTTTAAGACTAGCAGGAATATTATCCATATCACAGGTTAAAATAATCTTCATTTTATGATCTTTTACAAGGCCAAGTTCATTTGTACCATGTGCAAAAGCCATTGGAAAAGCTTTAATTAATTCCTAAATATTATCTTTCTCAGTTTCACTTATCTGAGTGCCAAATGATGCTTTTGAAATTTCTGTTTCCAGAAGTTCCATCTCATTGGATTCTCTTTGTCAGCCTAAATATCCTTAGGACTGAGTATTTCTTATGCTTAAAATAAGATAAACTTAATTAGATTAACCTTATATCTTAAAAATAAGGTTAAAATAATAATATATATTATTTTATTATATATATATATAATTATTATTCTATTATATAATTTATAATAGTTTAAATAGCTTATCCATGGCCTAATAATACTTATTAAGGTGTTAATGGAGTCATAATATACTTATCTTAAGTGATATGAAGTAATTATTGACATACATAAGCTTATATGTATACATAAATCTCATATTCAGCAAAATATGCAGTATATTATGTATATTTAGGTATATAAGTGGGTTTTAGCCCCTTAATAGCCTATAACCTTTGTTTTTCTGCTTATTTTAGGTCATATGGACGAAATCAGTGGACTCACAACGCATACAGAAGCATAGACACCTATATCAGGCGCATACACCCAGTTTGGACAACTAAAATTACTTCCTTGGATGGTTATTCACGGATTTATGGGTTGGAAAGATGTTTTTGGGTTAATGTGGATGCTTGGGGATGTTATTGGGGGCTTGGACATTTTATTTGTTTCCTTTATATACCTTTAGTTTCATTAAATCTCTTTTTGATCATTTATTTTACCTGTTTCTTTATGGTATCCGCTTTTATCTGGGATTTCTATTTATGGTATGACTCTGTGTTATTATTAATAGTGATGGAGGGTCCTTACTGGAGGTCTGGGTGTTGAAACTGCTTGAAGTGGACGCCATGGGGAGGTGATGGGCCCTCACAGTGCTGTAATTGCCGGGGATAGCAGTGACATCATCTGGATTGAAGGTCTGTGCACTCCAGTGGATTTAAGTATAAGTAAGAAGGGATTTTGACGGTTTATTATCATCATTCAATTACTACACTTCAAACAAACATTACACTACAATTATTAAAATTCAGAAATATATTATAAAGCCCTTATAAATTGATATTATCTTTATAAAAGCTATAACTATATTTTATTCCTCTATTTTCCACCACTAGCACGCATTTAAATCCAAGTATTGTGAGTTTAATTTGAGTATAACTATTCTATTAGTCTTCCCCTGAGGTTTAATCACTAAATCATTTATTAATAAGTAGTAGGACCATAAAATAACACTATTATATCATACTTATATACTAGACTGTACTGACAATTGGGGGTCTTTCCTACTTTTTATTTAGTATAAGCCTTGGGACGTGATTTTTACCTTAGTACAACTCAAAATTAACCAAATATTTGGGTATGCTGCATATTAGTGGGTCATCATAACTCATTGATTGCGGAAAAGAACCCTTATATTAATTGTACTAATTTTTTATCATAAAAATTAGATATTTACAGTAGTAACTGTACCCAATATAAACCCAATTTCACTTGGTATTTGGACACCAATATAACACCCAATAAAATTGGTATTTGGCTAAAGCTTGGTAAGCTAATTATTCACCCTTATAGAGGTCTAGTTAAACTTATTATTATATTTTTAACAGATTTTTTCGAATTTCTCTTATATTTTATTTAAATAAATAAAGATATAAATTCAGGGTAAGCTCCATTGCTTTTTTATTAGTAATATAATTGCTAATATTATTTGTCTACTAATTCCACAGAGTTTTTTCCTTTTGTAGACGTAAAATATTGTTATTCTGAACAATATGAGTGCTCCCCAGGATAGTGTAAGTGAACAGCCTGCTTATAATACCAGGTCTAAAGCTAATAAAAACTTTCCAGGACATCACCATGGAGGGACAACAGTACCCCCAGCCAGAAAGCATGAGTATAGAGGAAAAGGACGCCCTCTTAAAAAAGATAACTATCAAAAAGACGTCTCCTCCTCTTCAGGATCAACTGTCCCACCTGGCCAAACAGGTTCTGAAGCTAGAGGAATCAAAATCTCTCATGTTCAAAGAGGTAGAGCAGTTGCAAAACAATTGCAAGGTAGGATTTCAGCAGATGAATCAGGCAATGGCAGAATTAAAGGGAGGCCAGCCCAGTCAATCAAATCAGCAACCCCCTACCCAAGGAGGGTCCACTCACTCCCAGGAGAAAATCCTGGTAGACAAATGGAAATGGGACTGGTTTCACCAACAGTGGACAAGCCACAGTTGCAACAGGGATCCGCCCCCTCATCTGACTTCCTCAGCTCACCCTTACAAGGGAAAAAAGCGCCAAAAATCAGGACTGGCAACCATCCCTTGGTAAGTAACTTACCCTCTCAGATTAGACATAATGCTGATAATTACAATATAGGTAATTCTATTGATGTTAAATCTGTACAACAAATAGAGGAGGATTTAAGAAATTTAGGTTTTAGAGTAGATACACCTGACTTGTCTTTTGTCCATAATAACAGTACTATATACAATGATAATACAGTTAATCCTCAGTTGCAACCACCTACTAGTGAGATGAGAAGTTCACAGGAGAGTGAGAGAATTGAAAAGGAGGACATGGAATATTTTAACAATAATCCAACTGTCCATAGAATTGTTTCAGCATTGTGGAATAGAATGACTGATTGTGAGGAACAGACAGTTAAGCTCACTAGTGATACAATTTCATCCTTGACATTGAACATTTCTCAATTAGCAACACGTAATAAAGAATTAGAGAAAGAACATTTTTCTCTAACTCTTAAATATGATTCATTGAGTAATAAATATAATGACCTTTCAAACAAATTTTGTGAGTTAGAAAAATTATATGAAACACACTTATTAAAAACTGAATCAAGAACAAAGTTATCTTTTGCACAGACAAATCAAAGTGTCTCTGAGCTGCTACAAATATTAACTAAAGTTGAGATTGAAACTGCCAATCTACTAATGAACCAGGATAATCATAAGTATAATCAATATAATAATAATCCTTTCATTGGCAAAAGTGAATCTCATTCCTTCCCTGTACCACCACAATTAAAACCATCTGGTGGTAGTGTCAAATCTGAAAATGTAAGTCACAAATCCGTGCAGGAAGAAATACAAGACCATTTATCAAAAGTAAATGAGTTGTTGAATTTACCTAAGATTAGTGAGATAAAATCCAATCAGAAGAACTGGCCTAAAATAGATCAGTACCCAACTTATGATGGGGAAGCCAGCTCTGATTGGCAACATTTTATTCAGAGAATTGACAACTTGAAATTCTCATATAAGTTACCAGATGAAGAGATAACATCAAAATTAATTTCTTTAATTAAGGATGTTGCTTTATTATGGTTTGAAGCTGTCTTAAGTGAGGGTAGAGACTACTCTTGGGCTGAATGGAAACAACTTATTGAAAAACAATTTGGAGGTTCTAAATTCAGGCTTACTCAGCAGAGACTGTATGAAAAGACTAGGTATAATCCGTTGAATGGTGACAAACCTATGGTATTTTTAATGAATTTAAACAAAATATTAAAAGCCATTGAGCCTCATATGGATTTTAACTTATGGAAAGATAAGATAATATACAAATTACCTATATCTGTCAGAGACATTGTTGTAGCTAGAACATTAAATGTTACTGAATATTCTGACTTTATTAATATTTGCAATGAAATATTATTAAACCATAAGTATGAATCAAGGTATTCCACTTATAAGCAAAATGTTGAACCTGTAAAAACTCAGAATTCAAAAACACTTCAGGAGAAGCAGAAAAAACCTACTGCACCTGTAGTACCTAAAAAGTATGAAACAAATACTTGTTATAAGTGTAACAAACCTTGGGTAAAAGGTCACAAATGTGAGAAAAACATAAACATTGTTGAAAATCAACGTGAATCTGAAACTGAAACTGAAAAAAGTAAAGAATCAAGTGATTATGACAGCAATATCTCATATAGTGATGAAAATGAAGTCTGTATGTTGGAAGATGATTTGTCCATCTTTGAAAATCCAATATTAAATATGGACTCAAATGAATCTTTAATGAATTTTGAGGATGCTGAAATCATTAAGGATATACAAGCTGATAACTTTAGAATGACACCTATCACGGTTCCAGCTATCATTTCTGGTGAAAATGTTAATATAGTATTGGACACAGGTGCTTCTGGTTCAGTTGTTTCCACTAATACATTACAGAAAATTGATAGTGAATATAAGTTTAAGCTTGAACCACTTCAGAATAAAAATTGGAGAGGTTTTGGATCAGTACTACACCCCATTGGTAAATACAAAGCTGCTGTTTTCTTTAAACACCAACATGGTTATGTAAGGGTAACTTGTGACTTTGTTGTAATGGATAATACAAATTGTAGTAACTGTTTTATCATTGGAAATGATATTCTGACTAAATTTGGTGTAAAATTAGACCCTGCTAATAACAATTTTACAATTGGCATGAATGGTAAAAGGAAATTTAAAATAAATTCTTTTAACACAGTCTTACACATTGAGTCAGTAACAAATTCCCCGTCTAAAGGAAGAGAATCCAATGAGTTGGAACTTCTGGAAACAGAAATTTCAAAAGCATCATCTGGCACTCAGATAAGTGAAACTGAGAAAGATAATATTTTTGAATTAATTAAAACTTTTCCAATGGCTTTTGCACATGGTACAAATGAGCTTGGCCTTGTAAAAGATCATGAAATGAAAATTAGTTTAACCTGTGATATGGATAATATTCCTGCTAGTCTTAAAAAGAAACCATACCCTGCTTCACCAATGAAGAGGAAAGACATAGAGGATAATATTAAGATGTTATTAAAGATGAACATTCTTGAGAAGGTTGAAACTACACCAAAATATTGTGTATTATCACCAGTGCTGATTTCTTATGAACAAGATAAAGCAAGACTGTGCGGTGATTATAGAGCATTAAATACATTTACAGTAGATGATATTTATCCCTTGCCAAGGATTGCCTCTATACATGCTACCCTTAAAGGTGCTAAATATATAAGTTTCCTAGATGGAAATAAAGGGTACCATCAAATTCCTGTTGAAAAGAATTCACAGAACTTTTTGTTGATAACAACACACATGGGAATTTATAAGTATGTCAGAATGCCATTTGGACCAAAAAATGCTCCATCAGTATTTCAGAAGTTAATGGATATAACATTCCATAATGAAATGATTGAGGGATGGTTAATGGTATACATTGATGACATCATAGTGTTCTCTAAAACTTTTGATGAACACTTAATCCATTTAAGGAAAGTATTTCAGAAAATGGATGAAATAAAAATGACCCTTGCATTGAAAAAATGTAAATTTGGGTTTGAATCTTTAAAAGTGCTTGGTCATATTGTATCTGGCTTACAAATATGTGTAGACCAAAATAAAGTGGCTGCAATAAAGAATATTGGCATTCCTCAAAATGTGAAGGATGTACAATCTTTTCTTGGAATGTGTGGTTATTATAGACAATATTTAAAAAACTACCAATCAATTGCTGCACCACTGACCACACTGATAAAGAAATCAGAAGCTTTCATTTGGAATGATGAAAGACAACAAGCTTTTAATAAGTTGAAAGAATGTTTAATGACAGCTCCTATCTTGGGATTACCAGATTTCCAATTACCTTTTGTATTATATACAGATGCAAGTTTTATTGGACTGGGTGCTGCTTTGCATCAAAAACAACTTATTGAAGGTATAATGTCAGAAGTAGTAATCTGCTATATTTCACGTACTCTGAGAAGTGGTGAATTAAAATATGGTGCTACTCAACTTGAATGTTTGGCAGTAGTATGGGCTCTTGAAAAGCTACATTATTACCTTGAAGACCAAAAATTTGAGTTAATAACTGACTGTAGTGCAGTTAAGTCACTCTTAAACATGAAAACTCCTAATAGACACATGTTTAGATGGCAATTAGCTGTACAAGAATACAGAGGACGGATGACTATTACACATAGAGCAGGAACCTTGCACTCTAATGTAGATCTGTTATCTAGAGTACCTCTGCCTAATAATGATGATAATCCTGCTTATGTTCCTGAATCAGAGATTATTAACATTTATGGCATTTATATTGTAGATCAGGAGGATGAATTTATGCAATCAATTCTTGATAATTATAATTCAGATCCTGACTTAAGTAAATTAACTACAATATTAAATGATCCATCTAATGCTTCAATGAATGTTTTAATAAAAACATTACCAAATAAGTATAAAGAGGCATTAGAGAAAGGAAAATTTTCCATTGAGGATGGTTTTATATATTACAGGAAAAAATTAAGTAATGTAATTGTAATTCCCCCTTCAATGAAGGAGTTAATGTTAAGTATATGTCATGATGATATATTAGCAGGTCATTTTGACTATCATAAAACATTAACCAGAGTAAAAAACACAGCTTGGTGGATCAACATGTCTGAGGATGTTCAGAAATATGTTGAAACATGTGATTCTTGTCAAAAATCTAAAAGATTAACAGGAAAAAGAGCTGGTTTATTACAACAAATTGAGCAACCAAAAGCTCCATGGGAAATCATTAACATGGACTTTGTAACAGGTTTGCCAATAGCAGGGCATAAGAGTTATAACTCCTGCTGGGTAATTGTAGATAGATTTACAAAGATGTGTAAATTTATTCCTACCCACAAAGAGGTTTCTGCAAAGGACTTAGCTTTTTTATGGTGGAAACAAATGTTAAATACAGCAGGTTTCCCCAAAGCAATAGTTTCTGACAGAGATCCTAAATTTACTTCTGAGTTCTGGACATCACTTATGGATGTTTCAGGGTGTCAATTAAAACTTTCTACAGCACACCATACACAAACTGATGGGCTAGCAGAAAGAATGATACAAACCTTAGAAGATATGATAAGAAGATACTGTGCTTTTGGTCTTAATTTTAAAGACAATGAAAAATTCACGCATGATTGGGTAACCCTTATCCCAGGTTTAGAATTTGCATATAATAGTACAGTACATTCTGTCACTGGCAAAAAGCCATTTGAGTTATGGTTGGGTTATGTACCTAATACCCCTGCTAAAACTCTTAATAAGTTACCTTGATTGGATATTCATCCAGGTACTAAATCTTTTCTTCAGATGCAGGAATTATGCAGAAAACATGCTCAAGAATGTATAAATAAGGCTTTTGAGTATGAAAAGAAAAGATGGGATAAAGCCCATAAAGAACAAATGTTCAAAGAGGGTGATGAAGTCCTTATTTCAACGCTACATTTCAATTTAAATGGTAATGTTAAATTGAAGGATCCATTCATTGGACCATTTGTAGTTAAAAAGATGGTTGGTAATAATGCTGTTGAGGTTATTCTATATGCACCTTATGATAGAAAACATCCAGTATTTCCTATTTCTCTTATAAAACCATACCATTCTAATGATACTGCTCTCTTTCCAAGAAGATCAGGAAGGCATAAACAGCAACCTGAAGAAATAGTGGAAAAAGCAGAAATTGAAAAGATACTTAAAAAGAGACACCTTACTAAAGAAAAGGGAGTTGAGTATCTATTAAGATTTAAAAATAAATCAAGTGAATATGACCAGTGGATTCCAGAAAATGAAATCTCTGATCTTAAAAATCTCTTGAGAAAATTTAAATCTAAATGATACTGTTCATTCAGTATATGTATTATAAAAATTATTTTTTATTTTATTATTTCATTCCTTAAGATTAATTAAAATGTCTTAACATTTTTTTTATTGTTTTTTTGGGGTGAGGGAGTGTCAGCCTAAATATCCTTAGGACTGAGTATTTCTTATGCTTAAAATAAGATAAACTTAATTAGATTAAGCTTATATCTTAAAAATAAGGTTAAAATAATAATATATATTATTTTATTATATATATATATAATTATTATTCTATTATATAATTTATAATAGTTTAAATAGCTTATCCATGGCCTAATAATACTTATTAAGGTGTTAATAGAGTCATAATATACTTATCTTAAGTGATATGAAGTAATTATTGACATACATAAGCTTATATGTATACATAAATCTCATATTCAGCAAAATATGAAGTATATTATGTATATTTAGGTATATAAGTGGGTTTTAGCCCCTTAATAGCCTATAACCTTTGTTTTTCTGCTTATTTTAGGTCATATGGACGAAATCAGTGGACTCACAACGCCTACAGAAGCATAGACACCTATATCAGGCGCATACACCCAGTTTGGACAACTAAAATTACTTCCTTGGATGGTTATTCACGGATTTATGGGTTGGAAAGATGTTTTTGGGTTAATGTGGATGCTTGGGGATGTTATTGGGGGCTTGGACATTTTATTTGTTTCCTTTATATACTTTTAGTTTCATTAAATCTCTTTTTGATCATTTATTTTACCTGTTTCTTTATGGTATCCGCTTTTATCTGGGATTTCTATTTATGGTATGACTCTGTGTTATTATTAATAGTGATGGAGGGTCCTTACTGGAGGTCTGGGTGTTGAAACTGCTTGAAGTGGACGCCATGGGGAGGTGATGGGCCCTCACAGTGCTGTAATTGCCGGGGATAGCAGTGACATCATCTGGATTGAAGGTCTGTGCACTCCAGTGGATTTGGGTATAAGTAAGAAGGGATTTTGACGGTTTATTATCATCATTCAATTACTACACTTCAAACAAACATTACACTACAATTATTAACATTCAGAAATATATTATAAAGCCCTTATAAATTGATATTATCTTTATAAAAGCTATAACTATATTTTATTCTTCTATTTTCCACCACTAGCACGCATTTAAATCCAAGTATTGTGAGTTTAATTTGAGTATAACTATTCTATTAGTCTTCCCCTGAGGTTTAATCACTAAATCATTTATTAATAAGTAGTAGGACCATAAAATAACACTATTATATCATACTTATATACTAGACTGTACTGACACTCTTCCTTTAGACGGGGAATTTGTTACTGACTCAATGTGTAAGACTGTGTTAAAAGAATTTATTTTAAATTTCCTTTTACCATTCATGCCAATTGTAAAATTGTTATTAGCAGGGTCTAATTTTACACCAAATTTAGTCAGAATATCATTTCCAATGATAAAACAGTTACTACAATTAGTATTATCCATTACTACAAAGTCACAAGTTACCCTCACATAACCATGTTGGTGTTTAAATAAAACAGCAGCTTTGTATTTACCAATGGGGTGTAGTACTGATCCAAAACCTCTCCAATTTTTATTCTGAAGTGGTTCAAGCTTAAACTTATATTCACTATCAATTTTCTGTAATGTATTAGTGGAAACAACTGAACCAGCAGCACCTGTGTCCAATAATATATTAACATTTTCACCAGAAATGATAGCTGGAACCGTAATAGGTGTCATTCTAAAGTTATAAGCTTGTATATCCTTAATGATTTCAGAATCCTCAAAATTCATTAAAGATTCATTTGAGTCCATGTTTAATATTGGATTTTCAAAGATGGACAAATCATCTTCCAACATACAGACTTCATTTTCATCACTATATGAGATATTGCTGTCATAATCACTTGATTCTTTACTCTTTTCAGTTTCAGTTTCAGATTCACGTTGATTTTCAACAATATTTATGTTTTTCTCACATTTGTGACCTTTGACCCAAGGTTTGTTACACTTATAACAAGTATTTGTTTCATACTTTTTAGGTACTACAGGTGCAGTAGGTTTTTTATGCTTCTCCTGAAGTGTTTTTGAATTCTGAGTTTTTACAGGTTCAACATTTTGCTTATAAGTGGAATACCTTGATTCATACTTATGGTTTAATAATTTTTCATTGCAAATATTAATAAAGTCAGAATATTCAGTAACATTTAATGTTCTAGCTACAACAATGTCTCTGACAGATATAGGTAATTTGTATATTATCTTATCTTTCCATAAGTTAAAATCCATATGAGGCTCAATGGCTTTTAATATTTTGTTTAAATTCATTAAAAATACCATAGGTTTGTCACCATTCAACGGATTATACCTAGTCTTCTCATAAAGTCTCTTCTGAGTAAGCCTGAATTTAGAACCTCCAAATTGTTTTTCAATAAGTTGTTTCCATTCAGCCCAAGAGTAGTCTCTACCCTCACTTAAGACAGCTTCAAACCATAAAAAAGAAACATCCTTAATTAAAGAAATTAATTTTGATGTTATCTCTTCATCTGGTAAATTATATGAGAATTTCAAGTTGTCAATTCTTTGAATAAAATGTTTCCAATCAGAGCTGGCTTCCCCATCATAAGTTGGGTACTGATCTATCTTAGGCCAGTTTTTCTGATTGGATTTTATCTCACTAATCTTAGGTAAATTCAAAAACTCATTCACTTTTGATAAATGGTCTTGTATTTCTTCCTGCAAGGATTTGTGACTTACATTTTCAGATTTGACACTACCACCAGATGGTTTTAATTGTGGTGGTACAGGGAAGGAATGATATTCACTTTTGCCAATGAAAGGATTATTATTATATTGATTATACTTATGATTATCCTGGTTCATTAGTAGATTGGCAGTTTCAATCTCAACTTTAGTCAATCTTTGTAGCACCTCAGAGACACTTTGATTTGTCTGGGCAAAAGATAACTTTGTTCTTGATTCAGTTTTTAATAAGTGTGTTTCATATAATTTTTCTAACTCACAAAATTTGTTTGAAAGGTCATTATATTTATTACTCAATGAATCATATTTAAGAGTTAGAGAAAAATGTTCTTTCTCTAATTCTTTGTTACGTGTTGCTAATTTAGAAATGTTTAATGTCAAGGATGAAATTGTATAACTAGTGAGCTTAACTGTCTGTTCCTCACAATCAGTCATTCTATTCCACAATGCTGAAACAATTCTATGGACAGTTGGATTATTGTTAAAATATTCCATGTCATCCTTTTCAATTCTCTCACTCTCCTGTGAACTTCTCATCTCACTAGTAGGTGGTTGCAACTGAGGATTAACTGTATTATCATTGTAAATAGTACTGTTATTGTGGACAAAAGACAAGTCAGGTGTATCTACTCTAAAACCTAAATTTCTTAAATCCTCCTCTATTTTTTGTACAGATTTAACATCAATAGAATTACCTATATTGTAATTATCAGTATTATGTCCAATCTGAGAGGGTAAGTTACTTACCAAGGGATGGTTGCCAGTCCTGATTTTTGGCGCTTTTTTCCCTTGTAAGGGTGAGCTGAGTAATTCAGATGAGGGGGTGGATCCCTGTTGCAACTGTGGCTTGTCCACTGTTGGTGAAACCAGTCCCATTTCCATTTGTCTACCAAGATTTTCTCCTGGGAGTGAGTGGACCCTCCTTGGGTAGGGGGTTGCTGATTTGATTGACTGGGCTGGCCTCCCTTTAATTCTGCCATTGCCTGATTCATCTGCTGAAATCCTACCTTGCAATTGTTTTGCAACTGCTCTACCTCTTTGAACATGAGAGATTTTGATTCCTCTAGCTTCAGAACCTGTTTGGCCAGGTGGGACAGTTGATCCTGAAGAGGAGGAGACGTCTTTTTTATAGTTATCTTTTTTAAGAGGGCGTCCTTTTCCTCTATACTCATGCTTTCTGGCTGGGGGTACTGTTGTCCCTCCATGGTAATGTCCTGGAAAGTTTTTGTTAGCTTTAGACCTGGTATTATAAGCAGGCTTTTCACTTACACTGTCCTGGGGAGCACTCATATTGTTCAGAATGACAATATTTTACGTCTACAAAAGGAAAAAACTCTATGGAATTAGTAGACAAATAATATTAGCAACTATATTACTAATAAAAAAAAGCAATGGAGCTTACCCTGAATTTATATCTTTATTTATTAAATAAAATGTAAGAAAAATTTGAAAAAATCTGTTAAAAATATAATAATAAGTTTAACTAGACCTCTATAAGGGTGAATAATTAGCTTACAAAGCTTTAGCCAAATACCAATTTAATTGGGTGTTATATTGGTGTCCAAATACCAAGTAAAATTGGGTTTATATTGGGTACAGTTACTACTTTAAATATCTAATTTTTATGATAAAAAATTAGTACAATTATTTTAAGGGTTCTTTTCCGCAATTAATGAGCTATGATGACCCACTAATATGCAGCAGACCCAAATATTTGGTTAATTTTGAGCTGTACTAAGGTAAAAATCACATCCCAAGACTTATACTAAATAATAAGTAAAATATAAGGAAAGACCCCCAATTGTCAGTATAGTCTAGTATATAAGTATGATATAATAGTGTTATTTTATGGTCCTACTACTTATTAATAAATGATTTAGTGATTAAACCTCAGGGGAAGACTAATAGAATAGTTATACTCAAATAAAACTCACAATACTTGGATTTTAATGCGTGCTAGTGGTGGAAAATAGATGTATAAAATATAGTTATAGCTTTATATAAAGATAAAATCAATTTATAGTGGCTTTATAATATATTTCTAAATGTTAATAATTGTATAATAGTGTTTTTTGGAGTTGTAGTAATTGAATGATGATAATAAACTGTCAAAATCCCTCCTTACTTATACCCAAATCCACTGGAGTGCACAGACCTTCAATCCAGATGATGTCACTGCTATCCCCGGCAATTACAGCACTGTGAGGGCCCATCACCTCCCCATGGCGTCCACTTCAAGCATTTTCAACACCCAGACCTCCAGTAAGGACCCTCCATCACTATTAATAATAACACAGATCCATACCATAAATAGAAAACCCAGATAAAAGCGGATACCATAAAGAAACAGGTAAAATAAATAATCAAAAAGAGATTTAATGAAACTAAAAGCATATAGAGGAAACAAATAAACTTTTCAAGCCCCCAATAACATCCCCAAGCATCCATATTAACCCAGAAACATCCTTCCAACCCATAAATCCGTGAATAACCATCCAAGGAAGTAATTGTCACCGGACGACCTACGCACAAAGTCGAGGATGTTCCTGTAAGTGAGATGAGGGATTTTTAGAAACTTCTTCGAAGCACAGAGGAATGATTCGAGGAAATGATTCGAAGGTCACTCGAAGTAATAGCTATAGGTTCGAGGTTCGATCGAGAAGAATTATAAACTAGTTCCAAGGTAATAATAATTCTTAAAATCTCACAAAGGGTTGGAAACTCAATAATCAAAAATTTAGGATTTAGAAATGAATATTTGAGAAGGTCAAAGAAAGATACAATAACAATGATTTAACTTTTAAGGTTTTTACCACTATTAATGTAAATACGATATTATAATTTAATTCTAAGGAATATCGAACCAAATACTCAACTCCTTTTATATCCTTTGTTCCTCCTCGCATTGACCTCCCTTCCATCACAGCATTCCCATTCCATTGACCATTACTAACATACACTTAGACCCTCTCTACTAAATATCCGTTCATGCTCAATTTGTGCCTCTTAATTAATTAACAACTTTAATGGAAAAAAAACTACTACTATACTATTTCGTTGATCCTAGCGCTGTGCGTCGCTTATTGAAAAGGACTAAGGTACCCTATTGGGAGATTGACTAATTTAGATTTAGAGTTTAGGCTAGCGCAGTTAAATAGCAGTACACAAAGGAAAATCGCAGTTGCTATGGAGAATTGCTTTCTGCGCTTCGAGTATAGATTTAGGACTCAATATTATTGATTTGTTGAGTTAATTTCTCTTCGAGTGTCACGTGGCGCGTGACAGATGCCCGGGTATAAAAAACGCGAACTCCGTTGAGCTTGAACCATCTTCCCACACTAATTTCCCTTGTCTAATACTTTTTCCCTCATCTCTCAATTATTTATTTTATAATGAACTGCCCTACTCCCACACCCATGCCTCCACACCCTAAAGCGGATGGGGGAATAATCAAACGACAGTTTTCACAGACTTGCACGGCTTGTGAAAGCATGGAATATTTCTGTGTCGAAAGTACGGCGACTCGAGGCCCTCGCCAGAAATGCGAGTTTTGCCGTTGGCGGCGAGTGGCGTGCGATGCGTTGACAAAGAACGCGGAAATCAAAAAACGATTTACAAAAACAAAATTTTGGGTAGTTCAGAAGAACAAAGAGGTGGTTGAAGACATTTGGGATGTCTCAATCGAAGATGAACAATCGGTGGGGGAAAATGATAAGGAGATGAACAACAAGATCTCAACCTGGGTAACCCAGGCCACGAGTTCAAAGCGAGGTGTCGAGGAAGAGGTCGACGAATTGGTGGAGGAGGATGAAGATGAAGTCCCTGTTCCAGGGCGGGCACCCAAGAAACGACGGGTGGTCATCGAGGACGATGAGGAAGAGAGAGAGGCAGAAGTCAAAGTGGCGCCCAGGTTATTTCTGGAGCCTGATCCCATCTTCGAGGTAAGTTTTAATTGTTTTATTTCAAGGATGAAGTTACTGATGAGTCTTGTTTTAGACATCGAATAACCTGGAAGAGCCGATTGCGGAGCCTGCGCCGGTTATACCAACTGAGGCAAACCCTCCAGCCACGGAAGTAGTTGAAGAGCCCGAAGACACCCTGGACCAGGTGTGGTCGAAGAAACCTGGTCAAGGTCGACGAGTAAGGTTCGCGGAAGAACTATGTGGGGAGGTCGACGCTATTATTGACGCTGCTTCCTTCGACGTGGCGGAGGAGCTCTTGGAGATTGGAGAGGTGGTTCCGGTAGGAGAGGAGGAGGTATTTGAGAAATGCAGGAAGGAGATAAGGGTAGTTTTGGAGAAAATGAAAAGATTGGTTCGAGAAAAATTAAAAGAAAAAATTTGAAATGAAAAGGAGATGTAAAGAAGTAGAGAAAAAAAATTGTATTTTAGTTTTATTTCATTTTTATTTTATTTTATTATTAGTATTATTTTTTTATTGTAGATGAATGTTGTTAATTTTACAAGATTTGAGAGAGAGAGAAAGAAGAGAAAAAAAAAGAAAAAAGAAGTTTTAAATAAAAAATTTTAGAATTTGAAAGAAGAATTTTAAAGAAAGAAAAAAGGTTGTTTTTAATTGAAGGAAGTTTTAGTGTTTTTAAAAGAAAAATTTTTATGTAAGAAAAGAGAGAGAAAAAGAAACGGTTTTGTGATTGAGATGAGTTTGTTAAATTGAGGATTTTTAAATTTTTTTTTTTTTTTTTTTTAAGAAATTTTATTTGAAAAGAGAGGAAGAAGAAAGAAAAGAAAAAAAACAGAATTTAGAATTTAAGAGAGTTTGAAAAGAAGATTTATTTGCTTCGAAGAATTATTATAGGGAGATTCAGGGGTTGAAGTTAAGTTCGAGGAAATGGTCGTGTCGTACAAGATTTGATGATTCGAAGGAAAGAAAGTTTTTTTTTTTTTTTTTTTAAAAGGGAGAATAAATTTTTTTGGAAGAGAAATTTTTGAAGAGAATTTTAAATTTAAGAAAAGAATGTATTTAAAGAATTGAAAAAGAAAAGAAAGAAAATATTTAGAGAGATTTATGAGTTTTTTATTTTATTTTATTATTTATGTTTATTCTATTTTATTTTATTTTATTTTATTTAATTTTATTTTATTTAATTTTAATTTTGATTTTAATTTTAGTTGGTTTTGGAGGAAATTTTATAGAAGGAGAAGAAAGAAAAAGAAGAGAGAAAAAAGAAAACAAGGCTAAGAAATTTAAGAGATGTTTTAGATTTGAAAAAAAGAAAGAAAAGAAAAGAAAAGTTTAAATAAAGAAATTATAAGGTTTTGGTTTTAAAGGATATTTTGAATGAAAAGTTTTTAGGAGTTCAGGAGCGTTAGAAACATTGATGGCTGGTTCCCAGGATGTTTTGTCTGAGTCATTAAGGAAGCCTTCCCATTCCAAGAGGTATTGAAGTTTCCTCTTGCGTATTCTTGAATCAAGGATACAACTTACTTCCCACTCTAGATGATCTTCTACTTCGACCGGTTCCGGAGGGGGTTGGTTCTTTCCCGGGTATATTTCTCGAGCCAGTTCCAGGAGAGATACATGGAAAACAGGGTGAATTGCCTGCCATTTAGGAGGTAACTTGAGTCGAAATGCAGTTTTAGAGACTTCAGAGTCGATTTCGAACGGTCCCAAGCGCTTTTCAGCCAGTTTCTTTGATGGTCTTGTTGTTCGGATGTTTTGTGCATAGAGCCATACTTTGTCGCCTGGTTTAAAGGAAGGAGCAGATTTTCGATGTTTGTCGGCCTGTTCCTTGTATCTTCCAATCGCTGATTCCAAATTTGTTTTAAGTTCTTCTTGGAGTCGTGATATAGTTCGAAGATAATGTTCCGCAGGATGATTAGTTCCTACATGAATTGAGTTGAATCGAGGATGTCGTCCATAAATGGTTTCGAAGGGAGATTGTCGTGTCGAAGAATGAGTCGAGTTATTATAAGCAAATTCGGCCAATGGTAGCCATGTGGTCCAATCGTCTTGTTGGTAACTAACATACATTCGAAGATATGGTTCGAGGATTTGGTTAACTCTTTCTGTTTGACCATCGGTTTCAGGGTGATAGGCTGTGGAGAGATTCCTTGTGATATTGAGTTGTTGACACAGTTGGGTCCAGAATGTGGATACAAACAATGAGCCTCTATCTGAAATAATATCATTTGGTAAGCCGTGTTTAGAAAATACATATTCTAAAAACAATTTTGACAAATCTTCTGCTGTAGCAGTAGTAGTGGTTTTAATAAAAATAGACATTTTTGAAAATCTATCTACTATTACTAATATAGCATCAAAATCATTAGAAATAGGAAGTTGAGAAATGAAATCCATCGATAAAGATTCCCAAGGTTTAGAGGGAATAGGAAGTGGTTGAAGCAACCCATGCTTCCGGTGACGGGGAGCCTTATTCCTATTACATTCGTAACAAGCTTTTATATAGGCCTTGATTTCCTTGGTCATACCTGGCCAGAAGAAATCCCTCGCTATTAACTGGTAGGTTTTATCAACCCCAAAATGACCAGCTAACGGAGAATCATGTCGACTATTGAAAATCCATAATTTTATCTCATTGTTGTCGGGTATGACTACTCTACCTTCGAAGACTAATAGACCTGATTCAATACTAAATCTTTTGGCCCCTTGCTTCGAGAGTATTTTGTCTTTTAACCCTAAACAATAATCGTCCTTCGACTGAGCTTCGAGGATGTTGGATAGTGGATTTCGAAAAGATTGAATTGTCAACGAATTAAGTTGATGAGTCGTTAAAATTGATTCGTTGAAGATTGATTGCACATTTGCTGGGTTCTTGTCAGCAAATGCGTCCCCCCGCTGTGGGTAAACGTCATCCCGACGTGACAAGATATCTGGGACAATGCAGTTTTTTCCTGGGCGATAGGAAATAGAGAAAGAAAATTCAGACAAAAATTCAGCCCACCTGGCTTGACGCCTGGTTAACACTTTAGAAGACATGAAGTATTTCAAAGCATTGTGATCTGTGAAAATTTGAAAAGGACTATCTAGGCTGAGAAGAAAAGAACACCATTTTTTAAGACAATGGATAATAGCTAAAAGCTCTTTGTCATGAATTTCATAATTTAATTCTGCGGCTATGAGTTTGCGTGACTCAAAAGCAACAGGATGAAACAAATTTGTTTCAGGATTTAATTGGGAGATGACCCCTGCAATAGCATAATTGCTCGCATCTGTCTCAACTATTGTCGAGGCCGAAGGATCAAAATGTCGAAGAATTGGGGCTGTGGTGAACGCCGTTTTTAGTGCTTCGAATTCCTTTCGTGCTGTAGAAGTAAAAACAAAAGGAATATCTTTTCTAAGAAGAGAAGTAAGATTGGAAATAGTTTTAGAGTAATCTTTAATAAATCTTCTATAGAAGTTTGCAAAACCCAAAAATCCTTGGAGTGATTTAATGTTTTTGGGCTCAGGCCATTCCAGGATTTTCTGGACTTTTTTGTCATCCATGACTAAACCATCAGTGGACAACGTAAAACCCAAAAAATCAATTGATTTGAGGTGGAATTCGCATTTATTATGCTTGGCGTAGAGACCATGATCTCGAAGACGATTTAGGACCTGTCGAACATGATGAATATGTTCATCCAGTGTTTTCGAGAATATTAAAATATCATCTAAATAGACGACTACAAATTGTTCAACAACATCTTGAAAGATATAATTAACAAAAGTTTGAAAAGTTGAAGGTGCGTTACATAATCCAAAAGGCATAACTAAATATTCAAAACTACCAAATCTAGTGCGCATTGCAGTCAGTGGTTCATGACCTTCCGCAATGCGAATAAGATTGTAAGTGCCTCTAAGATCAATTTTAGAAAAGAAATTAGCACCATTGAAAAGGGTAAGAAGTAATGACATAGGAGGAACAGGATATGCATTCTTCTTTGTGACTGTGTTGAGCTTTCTATAGTCAACACACAACCTAAGACTACTGTGCTTCTTTTTTACAAAGAGGACAGGGGAGCCGGTTGGAGATTTACTGGCTCTGATGAAACCTTTGGCTACATTCTCTGCAATGTAGTCTCGAAGAACTTGAGATTCGTCCTTCGATAAAGAATAGACAGGACCTGCCGGAGGTACTGGGCCTATTAACTCTATTTGATGGTCGTAGGGTCAATGAGGTGGTAACTTATCGGCCTTGCGGATTGAGAAAACATCGAGGAAATTGTGGTAGATTTCTGGTAGAGTTGATTTGATGGCTTCAACGTTTATTTGGTCGTCCTCTTCATCTTCGAGAGAATCTGTCGAGGTGATACCTGTATTGAGAGAGCATAATTCGATTACTTTGAGGCAATTTAAATCCTCTTCGAGTGAAGTCATCGAGCTAGAAGGGTTAGCCAATTTCTCATTTAAAGAAGGTACAGATGCTTGCAAGTCATCTGGCAGAGATTTGTCCTCTAGCAGGACGTTGTCAGGCGGGTTGTTTAACTCCCTATTGACCTGCATTGAAGAATCAGAAATATACTTAGAGCGTGGGGTGATCAATCCCCTAGTCCAATCAATTTCGGGATTCCAATGCGTTAAAAAGTCATGGCCAAGAATGGTATCGTCCATCCTTGGGGCATCCAAGACTGATAATTCCCACTCGAAGGGGGGAAAATTCGGAAAGTTGAAAACCCATAAAACTGTCTTACTTACCCAATATTTGGGTTCCTCTGATTCAACCAAATAGATGGGAGCTCGATCGATATCTGTAAATGTTAGT
Organism: Hemileia vastatrix; assembly: GCA_030280995.1. Lineage (NCBI taxonomy): Eukaryota > Fungi > Basidiomycota > Pucciniomycetes > Pucciniales > Zaghouaniaceae > Hemileia > Hemileia vastatrix. Next base: position 14,174,286 of record JASXTE010000012.1, read on the forward strand.
TGAAGCTTCTCGGCAAAAGATAAACTAACAAAAGAAATTGAAGCTCCAGAGTCTATAAGACAACTGAAGGGGATATCCTCCTTAAAAAGAATGAATCTCAAGCGGTTTAAGGCAACTCCAGTCCTTAAGACATGGAGGTTCTGTGCACTGGGAGAGATAAGATAGTTTGCTTTGCACACAAGTAAACTATCTACTAGTTTTTTGACTTCAAACTAGTACCTTCTCTATCCTTCAACTTTACACAGTCTTCCAACTTGTGCTTACCCCCACAATACATACATAACCCATTATCTGCTCGTCTCTTCCTCTCAGCTTCTTTAAGTTACCCTTTAGGATCCAGTACTTTGCTGATATTGCCTGGGGTCAAGCTTTTTGGTCAAGGTTTATCCTTTCCCTTATTGGGTTTGGATTGAGTCGAGGAGGATTGATTTGGTCGTGGGTGTGAAGAAGGTCCCGATTTAAAATTTAGGCCTTGAGATTTTTTGGCATATCGACGATGTTGAAGTCGTCCTTGATAAACGCTGTCAAGTTCGAGGGTTCGATCCATTAAATCCGTTAAAGTAGTCATCTTCTGACCCTGAAGATTTAATTGATCCAGAATCCTCGAAGGAAGTCCTTTCCTGAAATGATACTTAAGGGCAGCATCATTCCAACCTACTCGAGTTTGGAGTGCTCTGAAGTTTGAGATATATTCAGAGGCTTTACCATTATCACTCATGCGAAGAAAATCAAGTTCAATTTCTGCGTTGTCCGTTTCATTAGGGTCCCCAAACAACGTAAAAAGTTGGTCTTCAAACTTTTCCCAATTATTGATAAGTAAGTGGGTTTCTGTCGAAGAAAGCATGAGTAGATAAGGTTCAAACCATCTTGCTGCTCTCCCGGCTAGGAATGAAGAAGCGTGAACAACCTTTGATTGGTCGCTGTTAAAGGTTCGAGGGTCATTATGGAACAGTAGCTTGCAGGTTTGCAAGAAGGGTCGCAATCTGTCGGGGTGATCTCCGTCGAATTTGTCAGGAGATTTCATACAAGGAGTTTTGAACTTAGATCCCTCTGAAGACGTTGGATTTGAAAGGGTTTTCATAAAAAGTCTCATGAAATCTTCCAGAGAGTTAGTGTCAGAATAGTAATCTCACGACAGTAGTCTCTCTTAGTTTTCTTTCTCTCTCTCCTTCCATATTCGTTCTTTTTTTTCCTGCTAGATTACATATGCCAGGGGACTTTATCACCTCCTGAAGTACTATATTGTCATGCATTAATAACCTGATGCTCTCGTAATTCTGAACATATAATTTCGTGCTTTAGTCGTGCTCCAGTATCCCTGCATCTCCATCATGTAATCCCACTTCTAATTTACCCCTGTAAATGGTCGGACTCCCTAGGTTAAAAAGCATTGTCTTCCCTTGCTTTTTCTCTCAAGTGAGTCCGTCCTATTTACAGGTGTGTATTTCTTTCATCTTTAACATACTCAAATATACTAAATTGTTGTTACTCTTATCATGATCATTAGGTATAACTGGCTCATTTAATTGAATAAGTCGCGCATTACTGATTTGTTCATTGGCTTTATACCAAAGGTCTTTTTCCCTGATGTATTTACTTTTATATATTAATTGAAATGTACTGAAGCGAGTCTGTCCTATTTACAGGTATAACTGGCTCATTTAATTGAATAAGTCGCGCATTACTGATTTGTTCATTGGCTTTATACCAAAGGTATAACTGGCTCATTTAATTGAATAAGTCGCGCATTACTGATTTGTTCATTGGCTTTATACCAAAGGCTTCTCCTTGATAGATTATGAGACCGGCTGTTATCCATTTCTCCCTATTAGCATTAATATTCTATCTCCTCTACGCAGCCATACGTGAACTCAATCTTCTTGCTCAAATGCAAACTTCTGAGGTCTCTACTGCCACTCATGGCATCCCACTCCTAACTAAGGAGAACTACCCATTTTGGGCTTCTAAGATGAAAGCCCTCTTTCTTCAGCATAATCTGTATGACCTGGTTTTAACTGATGCCAAAGCTGATACTGGAGAAGAAGCCACTGCCTTTAAAATCCGTACTCAAAAAGCCTCTGGATTCATACAGCAGTTCCTCGATCCATATCATATGCAATGTTTTGTCGACTCTGATAATATTCTGAAGCCACACAGCCTTTGGAAATCCATTGAGGATCACTATCGCTTGTCTAGCGAAAGCAATCAAATGAGAGTTTTCCAGAAATTCACTCATCTTACGTATCCCGGCGACATTACTAAATATGTGGAACTGATTAAAAGCCTAGAATTTGAGCTAGGAGCCGTTGGAGTCGAACTCAAGCAAAATTTATTAGCCTCCTACTTCCTTTTCAAACTACCCTCAGAATTCAATACATTCCGAGATGCTCAGAAAGAGACTGCCAGTGCTCGCGGTGAATCTTTGACCGTGGCAAAACTTATTTCAGCTCTTAATAATCACCTTCTCCAAAACGATCCCGTTATCTCAACACAATCAACTGCTCTCCAAACAACCGACAAGCGCCCTTATGAGATCTGTACTGGTGGTAAACATAACCCAAAAACCAAACATTCAGAAAGCGAATGTTTTCAACTCCACCCCCACTTACGCAAAGAACGATCCAAGCCAACCGCCAAGACTCACTTTGATATTGACTTATTGGAACTTGAGACCACCTCTGCTCAATGCCTATCTGCTATTTCCCATAACTCTCCACACAAATTTGTCCTTGATAGTGGCGCCACCAAGCATATGATCTGCAACAAATCTTTTTTCCTTCACCTAAAAAACGAATGTTCACTTATCTTGTTTGGCAATAACTCGACTATCCTTAGTGAACGTTATGGTGATATCAAACTTCTCATTGATAATCAAGAGTTCATTTTAAAAAACTGCCTTTATGTCCCAACCTTGAAATTGAATCTCATAAGCCTTACGGCTCTGCACCAAAGTCACAATGAACTCTCTCTTGTTCTCTGCGATTCTAAGTTTACCCTCTTCAGTAATCAAAGACCTCTTATACATGGGTATATCAGCGATAATCTCTTAGTAATCCAGACATCCCTCTGTAAGACTCCTGATCAAATTGCTCTATTGTCCTCCGCTGATTCATTTACCCTTTGGCACAACAGTTTAGGCCATCCCGGTCAGCATGTTATGAAACATCTTCCTAACCTTGTCCCATTCCCTCTAAAAACCAACTTCTTTTGTGAATGTTGTGTTAATTCTAAACATCACCACCTTTCCTTTCCTGGTTCATTACCTAAAGCCTCACGTCCCCTCGAGTTTATTAATGCTGATTTGAGCGGTAAAATATCTCCACCATCAATAGGTGATAATCTCTATTACTATCAACTTACCGATTATTATACCTCTTATCGTTTTGTATATATTCTTAAAAATAAAAATGATACATTCAAAACCTTCATGCAATTTAAGAAATCCATTGAATTGTCCCTAAACCATAAAATTTGCCATCTAGTAAATGACGGTGGAGGAGAATTCATAAATCGTGAGTTCAAAGAATTTCTCTTGGAAGAAGGGATTCAAATGCACATTACCTCACCATATACTCCGCAACAAAACCCCGTAGCCGAAAGGGGTAATAGGACAACTACTGAAAAGGCAAAAGCCTTACTTTTCCAAGCGAACTGTCCACCTGAACTCTGGGCTGAAGCAGTTACAACTGCTGTTTATCTCTATAACCGAACACCCACTTCAACCCAAAATATGCTGTCACCATATGAGAAATTATATGGTATACCTCCGAAACAGAGCCATCTCCGTATTTTTGGTTGTAGTGCATATTCCTTAATACCGAAGCACAAGAGGAAGGGTAAATTTGACTCTGCTGCCCAACACCTTATCCTCATTGGTTTTGATGAAAAATTGAGCTCCTACCGTCTTCTAGACCCCAATAATCATGCAGTCTCTTATTCTCATGATGTTGTTTTTAATGAAAATCAATTTCCCTACCATTCCCTTAACAACTCTCAGGTACCTCAATCACTGCCATATCCTCAAGTCCTAGAAGATCTTTCCGAACACCTTATTTCTCCTTTATCTCCAGATCAAAGTACTTCCACACCGTACAACACTCCACCCTCTAGTCCCGACAATTCCCAAAATATCAACAATGATCCACCTGATGAACCAGGGCCATCCCACCGAATTCCAGTAGCAGAACATTTCACTTATGTCCCTGAATCAATGCCACCTCCTAGAGAGATCTCTTCCAACATTGATCCAACAAATATTGTGAATTATCCCCGAACCCGCAGACCTCCAAATCAATCACTTCTCTCCTCATCTCTTCCCTTAGCCATTGATGTTCCCATTCCTCCCCATTATACCGCTGCGATAAATGGTGAACATGGCTCTTCCTGGAATAATGCAATTGAAGCAGAACTCCAGAATATGGAAACTCATGAAGTCTGGGAAATTTGTGAGAGACCCTCAAACATCAATCCCATCGGTGCTACGTGGGTCTTTACTGTAAAGGAGAATCTTGATGGAAGCATTGCCAAATTCAAAGCACGCCTCTGTGGTCAAGGCTTCTCTCAAAAACCGGGCATTGATTATTTTGACACTTATGCACCTACTGGACGTCTTACCACCTTTCGAGTCTTATTAGCCCTCTGTGCAGATCGAGAATACCAAATGGAGCACATGGATGTAAAAGGGGCTTTTCTCCATGGGAAGTTATCTGAGGAGGTGTATATGCGAATCCCAGCAGGGGTCAATGTTGATCCTCAGGTAGCCAATCCCATTCTCCGACTCAAAAAATCCATTTATGGGCTTAAGCAATCTCCACAATGCTGGTCACAAGAAATTAACTCCTTCTTTGCCTCTGTAGGTTTAGTGGCGTCAGAAGCTGACCCTTGCCTTTTTCTTTCCCTTTATTCCAATAATCCTGTCTTTGTTTACCTTCATGTTGACGATCTGGCAGTATTTGGCAAAGACCTTACTCATTTCAAAGCTGCCATTGCCAAAAGATATAAAATGGATTTTCTAGGAAATCTCAACTATTTCTTAGGAATGAAAATCACTAGAAATATTAAAAAAAAATCAATCAGTTTGTCACAACCTACCTATATTCTTAACTTACTCAAAACCTACAACATGTCTGACTGTAAATCAGTAACAACTCCAATGCTCCCACACTATCAACTGAGAACAGCAAATGCTCAAGAGAAGGAAGACTTTATTAAACTAAATGAAAACTATCGAAGCGCTGTTGGGTCTCTTAATTACTTAGTACAATGTTCTCGTCCTGACCTGGCTTTCTCTGTAAGTCAAATATCCCAACACTTGGAAGAACCCGGTATAAATCACTGGATCGCTTTCAAACATGCCCTCCGGTATCTTGCTGGTACAACAGATCTCAGCCTGACCTTCTCTGCTAGCTCTTCATCTTCACCGACAGGCCACCATTCTTGGTCTCACCCAACGGGTTTTGCTGATGCAGATTGGGCAGGATGTCCTAATACCCGACGATCCACGTCAGGTTATATCTTCATCTTCAATAACGGAGCGATTTCATGGCAATCTAAAAAGCAACACACTGTTGCTCTTTCTGCCTCAGAAGCTGAATACCGCTCGTGTACTTCTGCTGGTCAAGAAGGAATTTGGCTCAAGACTCTATTCACCTCCCTATCTCTACCTGTTTCTCTACCTTTAACCATCTTTGGAGACAATCAGGGAGCGATTGCACTATCTAAAAATCCTGTGTTCCAAGCTCGCACTAAACATATTGAGGTTCAGTATCATTGGCTCCGTGAACAAGTGCTGGCGGGTAATCTACATATTCCCTATACTCCTACTACTGACATGTTAGCAGATGGGCTAACTAAATCCATTCCAAATCAATCTTTAATCACTTTCCGCAATGCTTGTGGACTTGCCTCTGAAGTACCACAAGCAGGGAGGGTGTCAGAATAGTAATCTCACGACAGTAGTCTCTCTTAGTTTTCTTTCTCTCTCTCCTTCCATATTCGTTCTTTTTTTTCCTGCTAGATTACATATGCCAGGGGACTTTATCACCTCCTGAAGTACTATATTGTCATGCATTAATAACCTGATGCTCTCGTAATTCTGAACATATAATTTCGTGCTTTAGTCGTGCTCCAGTATCCCTGCATCTCCATCATGTAATCCCACTTCTAATTTACCCCTGTAAATGGTCGGACTTTCTAGGTTAAAAAGCATTGTCTTCCCTTGCTTTTTCTCTCAAGCGAGTCCGTCCTATTTACAGGTGTGTATTTCTTTCATCTTTAACATACTCAAATATACTAAATTGTTGTTACTCTTATCATGATCATTAGGTATAACTGGCTCATTTAATTGAATAAGTCGCGCATTACTGATTTGTTCATTGGCTTTATACCAAAGGTCTTTTTCCCTGATGTATTTACTTTTATATATTAATTGAAATGTACTGAAGCGAGTCCGTCCTATTTACAGGTATAACTGGCTCATTTAATTGAATAAGTCGCGCATTACTGATTTGTTCATTGGCTTTATACCAAAGGTATAACTGGCTCATTTAATTGAATAAGTCGCGCATTACTGATTTGTTCATTGGCTTTATACCAAAGGCTTCTCCTTGATAGTTAGATGGTCCCGGTTCTGAGGATTGGCCAGAAAGGTGATTGGCAGGGGCGGATGGTGCCTCATGCATTGTATCCTCTCCTTCTTCTTCATCACTAGAATCCTCAAAATCTTGTGGAATGTCTTCTACAGATTGAACTGAATGTTGCCGTTCCCTAAGGTCGAGTGGTTCCAAAGAGTGAGTGCGAGAAACAGACCTTGTGGCTGTTGGCCTGCCTCTAGCGCAAGCTCTAGTAGTAGCGCCCGTAGGAGGAGTGCATTGAACAGGTGCCATTTAAAATTTTAGAAGCACCTAAAAATACGTAGTAGTGCAAAGAATGAGAACTACGGAGAATTAAATTATACTGTCACCGGACGACCTACGCACAAGGTCGAGGATGTTCCTGTAAGTGAGATGAGGGATTTTTAGAAACTTCTTCGAAGCACAGAGGAATGATTCGAGGAAATGATTCGAAGGTCACTCGAAGTAATAGCTATAGGTTCGAGGTTCGATCGAGAAGAATTATAAACTAGTTCCAAGGTAATAATAATTCTTAAAATCTCATGAAGGGTTGGAAACTCAATAATCAAAAATTTAGGATTTAGAAATGAATATTTGAGAAGGTAAAAGAAAGATATAATAACAATGATTTAACTTTTAAGGTTTTTACCACTATTAATGTAAATACGATATTATAATTTAATTCTAAGGAATATCGAACCAAATACTCAACTCCTTTTATATCCTTTGTTCCTCCTCGCATTGACCTCCCTTCCATCACAGCATTCCCGTTCCATTGACCATTACTAACATACACTTAGACCCTCTCTACTAAATATCCGTTCATGCTCAATTTGTCCCTCTTAATTAATTAACAACTTTAATGGAAAAAAACTACTACTATACTATTTCGTTGATCCTAGCGCTGTGCGTCGCTTATTGAAAAGGACTAAGGTACCCTATTGGGAGATTGACTAATTTAGATTTAGAGTTTAGGCTAGCGCAGTTAAATAGCAGTACACAAAGGAAAATCGCAGTTGCTATGGAGAATTGCTTTCTGAGCTTCGAGTATAGATTTAGGACTCAATATTATTGATTTGTTGAGTTAATTTCGCTTCGAGTGTCACGTGGCGCGTGACAGTAATTTTAGTTGTCCAAACTGGGTGTATGCGTCTGATATAGGTGTCTATGCTTCTGTAGGCGTTGTGAGTCCACTTATTTCGTCCATATGACCTAAAATAAGCAGAAAAACAAAGGTTATAGGCTATTAAGGGGCTAAAACCCACTTATATACCTAAATATACATAATATACTGCATATTTCACTGAATATGAGATTTATGTATACATATAAGCTTATGTATGTCAATAATTACTTCATATCACTTAAGATAAGTATATTATGACTCCATTACCACCTTAATAAGTATCATTAGGCCATGGATAAGCTATTTAAACTATTATAAATTATATAATAGAATAATAATTATATATATATATAATAAAATAATATATATTATTATTTTAACCTTATTTTTAAGATATAAGCTTAATCTACTTAAGGTTATCTTATTTTAAGCATAAGAAATACTCAGTCCTAAGGATATTTAGGCTGACAAATATCCCCATCAGGGATATCTTACCTGGTGTGTGGAAGATGAAGATGCAAAATTGTAAGCCACAGGACATAGGTTTTGCGGTTTGGGTTTACCTAAAGATTTTATAAGGCTGATTATTGCTTCTATTTATTTTTTTATTTACTTTTTATCATTCTTGCTTCTAGGTGAAAAAAATACATTTTTTTGTTTCTAGATGAAAAAAAATGCAGTTTTTTGTTTCTAGGTGAAAAAATAAATGCAGTTTTTTTTTGTGAGAACTTTTTTTCCCACACCACCAAAAAAGGTATGGAAATAAAAATCAAAAATATACTTTGGTTGTAGCAATAACAATTATTATCAATTTCTAGGGGATATAAAGATTGTTATATATTTATTATGAAACTTCTATACAACTGTTATGGATTTGTTACGCCTTGTGGCGTAACAAATTGTGTTGGTAGTGTGAGGGGTTAGAATGCAGAAGAGAGTGGACTGAAGATACAATGGAGGCGGGGGTACTTATATGGAAGCAATATCAGTGCTGTCTCCGGAGTGAACCGGAGATTACACTTAGATGCTCCATAGGTTTAAATATTAACACTAAGTACATAATTATGAAAGGCCACCAAGTCTATTCCCTTATGTACATAACACCCCCCCGCTTGGCAATTTTCCCAGTACCGTATCATCATATAGAAAATAGAAGAGATAGAGAAAAAAAATTTTAAAGATTCCAACTTAAGAAAAGAAAACTAATATACTCCTAATAAACTTCTCTTATCCCTCCATACATTAGGACCCAGGCTTTTTGTCAATAGATCAGCTATTTGATCTTTCGATGATACCCATTCAATGTTAATTTCTTTTCTATGTACCTGCTCGTTCACAAAATAAAAATCCCGATCAACATGACAGAATCGTTTATCAGATGGGTTGTCAGTTGCTACAACAATTGCTCCTTTATTATCGCAGTAAAGTTGAGTTGGTTTTTTGCAAAAATCCAGTTCTCAAAGCAGGTTACGCATCCAAAGAGCTTGACATGTGGCATTAGACATGGCCATAATTTCAGAGTGAAGAGAAGAAGTAGCCACTCTGGATTGACGTTTTGACTGCCATAGAATAAGACAATTATTAATCCTCAAAATATGTCCACCTGTAGCTCTTGCAAATTTGCCACCCCAGGTTGCATCGCAGAAAACTTCAGTTGATGGAATAGGATTTTTATCAGGAAATAAATGAAACTTTAAATCTTTTGTAAATTGCAGATATCTTAGCAAATGATTTAATGCATCCCATTCAGCTTTACCTGGTCTTGATGCAAAGCGTGCCAGGGAGTTGACAGGATATGCTAAATCAGGCCTTGATCCAGCTACAAGATATGAAAGAGAGCCAATGATGGATAAGTATTTAGTTGAATCGATAGCAGGTTCAGTTTTTTCACGTATTGATACCAGAGATAGACCTGTTGGTAGGGGTGAGTGAGCTGTCAGTTTAGCTACATTATGTTCATTCAAAATTTTGTTGACCAAGGCAGGTTGATGAATTGTAAACCCCTTATCACATCTTGAAACAGCTAGACCAACTATTGACGAGATACCATCAGTCCACTTCACTTCCAAACTTGCACCAATATCATTTTTTAACTCCTCTAAAAGAATTTCATTGCTCCCAACTACCACTCCATCATCCACGTGTATTCACAGCATTCCTTTAGCACCACTTTTTGATAAGACATATACACTGAAATCTTGATTATTTGATTTGTACCCTAGATTAGCAAGGATTCCACTCAGATGTTTCCACCAACACCTAGCGGCCTGTTTCGTCCCATAAAGAGCCTTCTTTAGTTTGCAAACAAGATTCTTATCATTTCCTTCAAAACCTTCAGGTAATTTAACCTAGATTTCTTTTTCTATTGGACTGTGTAGGTATGCTGCAGTTACATCAAAAGTTTTGACCGGCCAGTTAAAAGTAGCAGCTAAAGTGAGCATTAGACACAAGGAAGCAAACGTAGCAGTGGGTGAAAAAGTATCATTGAAATCTACTCCCTCTATTTTTTTAAATCCTTGAGCTACATATCTTGCTTTATGTTTCAGTATGTTCCCAAATTCATCCCTTTTTAAGGTGAACACCCATCTAGCCCCAGTAACAGATTTTCCTGGAGGGAGAGGAACCACATCCCAGACCTTCATTTTCGACATATTATCTAGTTCTGAAATGCATGCGTTTTGCCACTCTGAAGCATCTACCCGTTTCATGGCTTGTTTGAAAGTACGTGGTAATCTATCAGACAGTTCACATGCATGTTGATTGATGTAGTCAACCAAGGACTCTTGAGAAGCAATGGTGTTTTCGGCAGTGAAATCACCAAAACGCAGGCTATTGAGAATAAATGAGGGGTCACCTTTTGACGTGAATTCAGGTGGATGAGGTATGTTAAGAATTTTTTCTTTTGACTCTTCACCTTCAGCAATAAAAGTAGCCATAGCTGACTGCACAAATGAGTTGGTGTCTGGGTGCCAGAATAACCAGCCCTTACCTCCATCGATGAATCCAACAACTCGGCACCTCATCGCCCTAGGCTCCATTCTTGTATGCTTTTCTGTAGGGATGTGAACATATGCAAACTGACCAAAGATTTTTATAGGAGCTAAATCCGCTTTTTGTATGAAAATCACTTCATGTGGCGTGCTGTCGGTGATACGCACATTAGGTAGCCTGTTGTGTATATAAGAGGCCCAGAAGTATGCCATCGTCCAAAAGGTCTGTGGAATGTTTGATGCCAGAAGTATTGTTCTAGAGATTTCACCAATGGTTTCATTAAACCTTTCAGCCATACAATTTTGTTCATGATGGTATGGCATAGAGTGCTCATGGAGGATGCCATGTTCAGATAGATAATCCGAAAAACATTTGTTCATGTATTCCTTTCCATTGTCAGTCCTGAGAATTTTCATTTTTTTGTCGGTGAAGTTCTCTAGTCTATTTTTAAAATGAAGGAAAGCATTGAATACATCAGACTTTTTCTTCAGAATGAAGATTTCACCATAATTTGAATAAGATTCTCTGAATTATGCCACATATACTTCACCCTTTTCTGTGACATCTAGCATAGGACCCACTAAATCGGAAACTACAAGATCCATCAGTTCATGATGTCTCTTCTCTGCATGACAGGTGTACCTTCTTTTACTCTTTGAGATAGCACACACCTCACAGTTCAATCTGCATGATGGCACAAAATCAGGAGCGTTGTGACACAAACCCAATTTTGCAATGCGTTGAAGAACTCTAGTGCTTGTATGACCAAGCCTTCTGTGCCAATCCATGATGGAGTTTGGGGCTGCCACTGGATAAGGGATTTTTGATGGTGTTGGAGGGACAAAAGGTGCGGGGAAGGTCTTAGAGGTAAGGAAATTAAAATAATCAATTTCACACACATTTGATTCTAACATACAAGGATAGACTATATTAACAGTCCATTGTCGTTCTGAGGGATTTATGAAAGCATCAAATAATTTTTTATTGTTTTCTAATATAATGTAGTTATTATTTTTATCAAGAGACAGAGAGATACCATTCTGCAATAAATCAAATGGAGAGATAAGCGTTGATTTGGCCTTATCACAGAAGAAAACACCTTTGATTTTAATCAAATTATTATTATGGCCTTTTACGAAAATTGTCCCATATCCCGTGATAAAAGCTTCTGCAGAGTTAGTCGCAGTTTTTACCAGAATTGGCTTCTTCAAAAAGGTAAAGTCAGTGAGAAGTCGCTAATCACCAGTGACATGATGGGTCGCACATGAGTCAAAAATACCCTTCTCGCCTTGACCTTCAATCTCTGCAAGCCAGTCATTGCTACCGAGATCCAGTTTGTTTAATGAGGAAGTTAGAACATTAAGGGTTGCAGAGTCAATTTCAGTGAGGTTTACTTTTGACGACATTCTGGCAGGCTGTTTTCCTTTCCGGTCATTCAATGACCTACGGATTTGAATGACTGCCATGCGAGCTCTCTGCAGACGGGCTTCTTTTTTAGCCCACACCTCAGCGTTGAAGGCCGTTCCTTCAGGGTTGTAGGGGCACTGCATTGCAAAATGTTCCACTGATTTGCACATATGACAGGAGTAATCTGGCCGTCTGTTTCCCGGCCGATAGGAATCGACTTTTCCTCGTCTGAAAGCCATGGTAGATATTGTCTCTTCAGGCTCAATTTTTTCTTCAAGAGATGTCGACATTGTTGGGTGGCCCTCTGGCATATCAGATTTCTGGTTGGTGAAACAGTTTTGAAGGACATCCATCATGTCATCAAAAGTAGGTTGAATCAGGTCTTTCCTGAGTTCGAGATGACGGTTTGTATCGACATACACTTGACGGCAGGAGGGGGGAAGTAGGAGTTGTGCCAGAATGGCAGCAACACTGTCACGTGTAAAGGTGAATTCAGATTGCTCAATTGAGTCCAGGATTGATTTGATTTTTTCACCATGGGACATGATACTTGTGAATGGTGATGATCGGATTTCAAGCAGGTGTTCAAATAAAGTCATTCTGGACGTGTGAGAAGATTTGTCAAATTTCTTGTTTAGTATTGAAAAAGCTTTGAAACATGAAATGCCATAGTCGACAAATGATTGCAATTTCTCCTCAAGGGTGTAGTATAAGATGTGCCAGCTGATTTCACCTTCAAAATGCAAGATAGGGTCGGTCACAGCGTTGGGATCCGTTTTGTACTTCGTTGTCCTGACTCGGCGGTTTAAAACCAAATGTAAGTTTTTGAGCCAAACTTGCCAGTTGGAACCTTTGGCATTCAATTTTGTCATATGTTTAGTTTTAGTGACTACATCTTCAATTATTTCTCTGCAGTCTTTACCTTTGTATTCAGTAAGGGGTGGTTGGTCTGACATTGGGATGGCAATTGTCGGTGGATGAGGAACAGGGGATGTGTCAGCCTAAATATCCTTAGGACTGAGTATTTCTTATGCTTAAAATAAGATAACCTTAATTAGATTAAGCTTATATCTTAAAAATAAGGTTAAAATAATAATATATATTATTTTATTATATATATATATAATTATTATTCTATTATATAATTTATAATAGTTTAAATAGCTTATCCATGGCCTAATAATACTTATTAAGGTGTTAATGGAGTCATAATATACTTATCTTAAGTGATATGAAGTAATTATTGACATACATAAGCTTATATGTATACATAAATCTCATATTCAGTGAAATATGCAGTATATTATGTATATTTAGGTATATAGGTGGGTTTTAGCCCCTTAATAGCCTATAACCTTTGTTTTTCTGCTTATTTTAGGTCATATGGACGAAATCAGTGGATTCACAACGCCTACAGAAGCATAGACACCTATATCAGGCGCATACACCCAGTTTGGACAACTAAAATTACTTCCTTGGATGGTTATTCACGGATTTATGGGTTGGAAAGATGTTTTTGGGTTAATGTGGATGCTTGGGGATGTTATTGGGGGCTTGGACATTTTATTTGTTTCCTTTATATGCTTTTAGTTTCATTAAATCTCTTTTTGATCATTTATTTTACCTGTTTCTTTATGGTATCCGCTTTTATCTGGGATTTCTATTTATGGTATGACTCTGTGTTATTATTAATAGTGATGGAGGGTCCTTACTGGAGGTCTGGGTGTTGAAACTGCTTGAAGTGGACGCCATGGGGAGGTGATGGGCCCTCACAGTGCTGTATTTGCCGGGGATAGCAGTGACATCATCTGGATTGAAGGTCTGTGCACTCCAGTGGATTTGGGTATAAGTAAGAAGGGATTTTGACGGTTTATTATCATCATTCAATTACTACACTTCAAACAGACACTATAATACAATTATTAACATTCAGAAATATATTATAAAGCCCTTATAAATTGATATTATCTTTATAATAGCTGTAACTATATTTTATTCTTCTATTTTCCACCACTAGCACGCATTTAAATCCAAGTATTGTGAGTTTAATTTGAGTATAACTATTCTATTAGTCTTCCCCTGAGGTTTAATCACTAAATCATTTATAAATAAGTAGTAGGACCATAAAATAACACTATTATATCATACTTATATACTAGACTGTACTGACAATTGGGGGTCTTTCCTTATATTTTACTTATTATTTAGTATAAGCCTTGGGACGTGAATTTTACCTTAGTACAACTCAAAATTAACCAAATATTTGGGTCTGCGGCATATTAGTGGGTCATCATAACTCATTGATTGCGGAAAAGAACCCTTATAATAATTGTACTAATTTTTTATTATAAAAATTAGATATTTACAGTAGTAACTGTACCCAATATAAACCCAATTTCACTCACCACAGAAAATTTGGGGGGGTATTGCTAGCAATACCCCTCATTTAAAAATGTTGGGAAGTGGTTGGAAAGCTGTTGGAAGGCTGTTGGGAGTTCATTGTGAAACCAGATTTAAATTAATTGGACAAAGATTTGGTAATCAGTTAGACCTAGGTTCAACCAAACTCAATCACAGGTTTCTTGGAGCTTGGTGATTACTTTGATTTTGAGCTGAGCACAGATTGAGCAAAGCTTGAACATATCATTTAACATATCATAATATTCACTTTCCCATCTTGTGGAAAGCAAAATTTGATATTCATTCTAAGAATATCTACATATATTTTCTTGCCAAGTTGGTAACAGAAGGTTAAACTGTAGTATCTCAATTATTACACTAGACTACATAGATATTTGATAAAACATACAATTCAAATCAATTTTAATATTATTGAGATCACCATAAGTGTCTTTCCAAAGACTTACAAAAAGTATGTTAGTATCAAGATATCGTTCTAGGTAGTAGTTTCAATTTGGATTTTGAACTGACATCTAAAGCATTTTACTATTAGACAGAAACATAAATAAGTGTAATAAGAGTGAAATTATTCTATTTTGTGATTATAATGTAACAATAATGCACATTTTTATTGAGAAAATTTTTCTTCCTCCACAAACCAAAATTTACTCTATAGGCTCAAGATTTATTTTTAAGACATATTATTCATTTCAGTTATCATTGATTTACTTCCAATATTTATTAAAAAGATAATAATAATACATGTGAAAGAATTATGAGCTTAGCATAGCATATGCTAAAAAGTTATTTTGTCGTTTTATTCAAAACTGATTCTTCATTTTTTGCTTCAATTCATCTTTTAACAACCACTATCTTCAGATACTATTCTTACTTAATATGTCAAGTCTCAGATGTGTTGGACAGTTCTCAATAACAATCGATCAAATTTATATGAATGTAATTTCAAGATTTCAAAACTCACCGACCCCCACAATTTTACAGCGAGGCCATTCGAATGTTCATATTTTTGGACTATTTGAAGAAAGAAAACCAACCCTTGTTGGTAATCTTTCTCAAGTGCAGAGTCAGCACATTGGACCACTATTGGGTGACATTGGCTCTGGATCTCACCATTTAAACCAAAGAAGTGCCTTGAATCCTATGAAGCCTTTCTATTTTCATGCTTACTTGGTTCCAGTTTTTGGTAATCAGTATCAACTTTGGGGATGCCTCTTTTCTTCAAGTACACTAATCAGTCTTGCTAAAGAAGCATTTTCTTCTGCACAAATCGATTTATGTCCAATCCTGAACTACGACTCCACTATCTTTTTTAATATCCCGCATGTAATTTTTGAAGGCTCTTTCCAAATATCTCAGAGTACTCAAGATTGGAAAGCTGATCAACTTATCCGAGGAATCAAAACAGTTCTCAAAACACATCAACTTCAAGCAATAAATTTTATGATTGACAATGAACGAATGTTAAAGGAAAAGTTGGATATCATGTGGAGGCACCAGGACAACCATTGGCTTAGAACTGGATTCGATGACTATAAAGATCAGTTTCCTAACAATCAATTGCCGCCTGAAGGAAACGGGTCAATACTTGCTGATGATATGGGTTTGGGAAAGACACTTTCAACTCTTTCTCTTATAAGTGCAACTCAAGGTGAAGCAAGACAATTCCAGGTATCAGAAAATCAAGAAGGTATTAATTGGAGTTCAGCCACACTGATTATATGCCCCCTGGCAACACTATCGAATTGGATCAATGAAATAAGTGTGCACTTTGAAGATAATGCACTTCCTTTCAAGGTTCTTTATGGGAAGGATTGTCAAAATACTAATGTCAATGAGCTACAGGACACTGCTATTGTTTTAACGACCTATGAAATAGCTAGCCCAACGATGTCAAAAAATCAAAGCCAAAAAAAGATACCGGTGACTCAAATGCTCTTTTGGTATAGAGTTGTTTTAGATGAAGCTCAGTTAGTGCCCATTTCTATATCTAAAACTTAAAACTTAATTTTTATTATCAATTTTTATAAATATTCTTTTAGTTACATTAAAAATCCTTACTCGCAGAGGGCTCAAACAATATTTGACTTGGAATCCCAACACCGACTATGCTTGACTGGAACTCCACTTCAGAACAGGCCCACTGACCTTCAAAGTCTCATATTTTTTCTTAGAATCGAAAAGTGGCAAGAAGACTGGTTATGGAAGAATTTCCTTTTTCCAGGTTTGCAAAAAGGAAAGGCTAATTCTATTAAATCAATCAATCACTTAATGAAAGTCATAAGCCTACGTAGAACAAAGGATGCAATTTTGTCTCTTCCAAAAAAGATTCAAAGGGGGATATCGGTTCAATTAGCAGATCCATGGAGGTCTAAACTTGATGTGCTTCAAGAAGGATTCACTGAGCGATATGGGCCCTCCAGAAGCACTGACTTCCCTTGGGACTCATCTGAGTTTCTAAGAGAGCTGATGATTTTAAGAAAATTCTGCAACCATCCAATCTACGAAAATCTGGATGAAACTCCAACTTTTGATTTCACCTGGCAGCATTCCGCAAAGATTTGTCATCTTATAGGCCACTTAAAAAACTTTTTGTCTGGTGAAAGGGATATAAATTTTCCAAAAGCTGTTATATTCTCCAACTTTGCAGACTTTTTGCAGATGTAAGTGATTCTATAATGAATTGTTTTACAAAATTGTGTTGGCTTATTAAAAACAATTTTCTAATATTTCAAAATAGAATAAAAATGGCTTTAGATGACCACAATATTAGGTATACCCAGCTTACGGGTGAACTCAGCCGGACAAAGCGAGACAAAAATATGCATGAATTCCATTTTAATAAAAATTGCCAAGTTTTGGTTGGAACGATTCAGGCTGCAGGAGTGGGTATAGATCTCAGGTGTGCTCAAAATGTATATATAATGGTGAGCTCAATGTCTTTTATTTCATATTAAGAACAAAAATATTAAATTTTTTATATGTTCAATGTTGAAATAGGAGCCAAATTGGAATCCAGCAGTTGAGCAACAGGCTGTTGATCGGCTGTATAGAATGGGGCAGCAAAATGAAGTAAATGTTTTGAATTATTTTGTACAAGGAAGTATAGAATTCAGCATGTATAAGATTCAAAGGAAAAAAATGGAGCTAACAATGTAAGCCAAATTTCATTTCTATAAATTTTAATGATAATAGTAATCATTAAAATTATGTTTTTGTTTTCAAGGCTAAGTGTCCCAAACAGTGGAAATGAGGAGTATGAGTGTGCAAACCTATTATTAAGGGAGTTTGTCAATCACTCACATTAGAGGAACAAAGAATTTCAAGGAGAGCAGGTAAATTTATGGGATTTTGAGGATTTAAAAGTCTGAGTTGTTGAGGATTTAGAGATGCAAGATATAAGGGAGAATAACAGTCATTCGGCAAACCACGGGGGACATGAGAAGGATTAAGGTTAGGGGATAATGTTGAAACCAAACTGATTCTTTTGTACAAGGCCAAGTCCTTTAGCACACTGCCAGAGTAGGTTGAATTATCTCGAATATCAAAGTGTTGTTGGTCAAGATATTGTGCAACTTTAGAAAAATCTTCAGACCTCCATTGCATTAAGATACGTCTTAACGATCCATCATTATCAATTTCGGTGTCTGAACAACATTTGATGTTTGTGAAAAGGTTGTGATAAGTTTCACAATGTGGAAGTTGTTTAAGAAGTTTAGTTCGGTTAACTGAATTCTAAGAATCTTTGTTATTTGAAATAAAGGTCATAAATAAAAACGGTTGAAAAAAAAGGGATTTTCATACTTTTTTTTTTATTCTATATTTATGCTTTCTCACTTTGATTATTTCTTGAGAGCTATGAGAATCCTTCCCAAGTCTTAATCTATCAGCATGACCTAAAAACCAACGGTGAAGAACTCCTATTTGATTTGAGAAGCTAATTTGAGTTGAGTCAATTGGATATGCAATCAAATTATTGGTTTTTAAGGCATTGTCCCAGTGTTTAATGAGAATATTTGCCAAGACCTGGTTCCATTTGTCAAACCAATCTAGGTTCCAAGCGAAAGTTGATCCTGGGAAACCACACATGCGAAGGTGCTCAATAAAAGATTCACGGAAAATTGGTGGAAACTTTTCTGAAACCGCTGAATTTGATTCTGGATGAGGTAGTTCAAAGGCAATGTTGCAAGAATTCATGTCGAATGATGAAAATCTGTCTAATTGCTCTTCAGTAGGGTTTTGTTTCCATCCATTTGATTCTGGTGACATATCCAAAAGTGAACGACAAAAATTGTGTATAGATCTACAAAAGTGAGAATTGAATGGAGGCAAAGTCTCATTAAAAATTCTATTAAGTGTTCTTGTGTTTGTGGGCAGGTTTCCATGAGGAAAGTAAGAGCTACTAGGGTTCATAAATAATAAGATTAAGAAAGTGTTCAATTAAATTAAACAAAGAGGAAGGATAAATTGTTGAGCTCCAAAACTTTATGATCAAAGTTGATTTAAGGAGAAATATCACAAAAATTAAGAATAAGAAATATTTCGACTTTATGGAATTATAATATGCATAAATTATATTTTTATATGCAACTTGAACTCAAAAGGAATGGTATAAAATAAAGAGAATGATTATGTGATAAAAGCAGACTCATTTAAGAAACGGATTTTTTTTTCTTTTCAAAAAATTCTTCCACAAAAATAATTTGTTAAATGTGAGGCTATGTTCATTTTTTGACTACCAAAAAATTATTTTTGGTCCAATATGATAGTAATACATATTCTTTTGAGTAATTTTTTTCAACCTGAATAAATAGACTAGAGTGTCACTTCATCGCATTTATGTATGAAAAGTTATACAAGGTTTCAGCTTTTATGTAATTCTTTAAGGTTTACACTTTTGTAGCATCTATTATTTGAGTATTTTTGATTTTTTCTTTATAGAAAATTCTACCTAGTACAGACCAATTTTCAAGTTGAAAGAAATATGTTTGTGATTGTTTTTTACAAAATATTAAACTTATTTTTGGGTTTAACTTTGATTTTTGGGGTAATTTTTTAAATAATTATGTTAAAAATATGGATTACTTTTCTTATAGTCCATAACTAAGAATTTTTATCAAAATCAAATAATTATAGGGTAGTTAGATATAACTCAGAAGGCATTTGATAGAAAAATAATTAAGATGCTTGTGCGTACAACAGAATTTTTTCTATGATAGAAAATATTCTGATAAACATGCATGCATTGTTGTACAAATGCAGAGAGTATACAGAATACAAATAAAGTAGACTGCATAACTTTAAATTAATATATAATTTATCCGATTAAAAATTAAACATTTAAACTTAAATAATTTCAACACATATTCCATCATATTCTTTTGATAAAAAAATGTAGCTTATATTAGCTAGTGCCTTTCAAAAAAAGGAATACCTTCAATCGGTAACTTCGAATAGCTAACTTATTCCTACAATTATCACAATTACAATGCCTCCATTTTTTCATGTATGTCAATGTCAAGATCTTGGATGTGTCAATAGAAAGTATCAAACTTCTTCTGGGTCCTTTGAAGTTGGTATGGCTTTCAAAAGCTCTAATTCTTATGCAAAACATCAAGAGGAAAGAAATAGGAAGGCCCAGATGGTTATTTCTTCCAACAATCCACTTAACATTGGAAGTTCCCGCTCCACAGAAACAGTAAGCTGTATATCTATAGTTCAATGTGAGAATTAAAGTCTTTATGATGTTTCAATGATTTATTACATAGGGGCAGTTGCTATTGGGGGCAGAAGTATCTTCAACAGTCTCTAGAAACTCAAATCTCGGGGAACGGTATAGCCAAATAATTATGTGGCAGGCAGCAAAGCTTTCTCTGATTCATCATTTGAGCAAAGAAGGTTGTACTCAATTTTTGGATGAAGAAATTAAGAAGCTCAAACTTCTAGGTGATAGTGGAATACTGGATTCTGATAGCATTGTCCGCCTGGTCCCACGCTCGATAGATACAGTTTTTAGTCGATTAAAGCTCAATCAATCATTTTTCACTAAAACATGCTGTCCTAAATGCTTTGCTCTTTATGAGTATAACTCTGAATCTCAACCATCTATACTATGTTGCAATCAACCGTTTCTTTCATCATCAAAGCGCTATTTAAAAATGTTTGGAGCAGGACAAATTGCAGTTAAATGTGATGAAAGGCTGTATTTGATGGAGGAACATCAAGAACATGTAAAATACTTATCTCTTAAAACATTTCATCACCATTCTTTTATCGACTGGCTTAAGGAAAAGATCAAACTGTTCAAATTTGAGCTTCTGATTGAGAAGAAAACCCCTGTGGCAGAACGTGTAGAGTGTGATTTGATGAAGGATGTTTGTGATGGTTCAATTTGGAAAAACTTTCCCATAACCACTCCAGCTCTGGATAGCAATGATGATGAATATACGATAACTTCAGGCAACTTAATGTTTACTTTATATGTCGACTGGTTTAGGCCTGGTGGCAATAGGATTGGAGGTCATCAGAAGTCTGTAGGCAATATTATGATGGTGTGTATGAACCTACCTCAAGAAGATAGATACAAAATGGAAAATCTTTTTTTGTATTCTATTATACCCGGACCAACAGAACCCACAAGTGAACAGCTTAATCACCTTCTAAAACCACTGGTTAATGATCTACAAACTCTATGGGATGGTATATTGATTGAAAAGACACATCTTTATCCACGAGGCCGGAAATTAAGAGTTGCATTGTTCTCTTTGATAGGTGACATTCCTGCAATACGAAAATTGGCTGGCTTTTCGAGTCACTCTGCAAAAATGTTCTGCTCTTTCTGTAATATCTCTAAAGATGAAATTAGTGAAAAGAATGTGGGAAATTTTTCATTACGGAATCATGAGGATCATATGTGCTGGGCAACAAAGTGGAAAAATTCTAAGTCACATTGGGAGCGTGTATCAATTGTTCAAAATCATGGGGTACGATGGAGTGAGCTGAATAACCTTGAATATTGGCGTCCAACTGAATATTGCTCAATTGATGTTATGCATTCACATATGCTTGGCAACCTAAAAGATCACAGTCTAAGCTATTTTCAAATCCAAAATGCAGCAAAAGATCTAGAAAGAAAGCTGGAAAAGGATAAAAATTGGCATGTAAGAGAAGAAGATGATGATTTCTTTTCTGATACTTCACTGCACAAACATTCGAAAAAACGTAGAAGTAGCTTAAGCACCACGAATAATGATGATGATGATACAGGACACACGAGACAGCACAAGCGGCAAAGACGTACGAGTTCAAGACAGTCATCAAGTCATCATGGACTAGATAATGAAGGATTGGGAACAAATCGATCAAGAAGCCAGAGTAGGTCATCCAGCTCCAAATTTATTCCTCCATATAGCGATGTGGCCTCAGTACAGTCTCAAAGCAGTGACAGTAGGAATTCATTGTATAACTTAAGGCAAAGAAGCATTAGCATATCACAGAGTGAAGGATCTCACTCATCAAATGAGACAGCTAGAGATGAAGAAAATAAAAGGAAAGGTAAGGAGAAAGAAAATGAAGGTAGTAGTAATCCACGAATCACAGCAGCAGAGCTACAGGTTGTATGGAAGATGATTGATCAAGTAAGAAGACCTTCCTGGCTAACACGAGTTCCAAAATCAGTAGGATCTAAAAAGGCAGGATCCCTCAAGGCAGCAGAATGGCACATGCTGTATACTCTCTACTTCCCTTTGTCACTTATACCCCTTTGGTTTGAAAAATTTAAAGAATCTGAATCTTCAGCTTCCTCAGCTGATAAACCAAGAGAATATTATCTTCTCAAGTCACTTGTAACATTATGCTCGATCACCAATTTTTTGACATTAAAAAATATACAGACTAATGAGCTTAAAGATCTAGATCAATTTCTGTTAGAGTATCGTGAGTGCCTTGAAGAGGGTTGGAAGAATATTAATGCAAAGCCAAATCTGCATATCACTCAACATTATCCTGAAATGATAAAGCGTCTTGGTCCACCATCAGGTACAGCTACTTGGTCTGGAGAGCGGGTGAATCATATATTATCTGAAATTCCAAACAATCACCATCCACGTATGTAATGTTTGTAAGAAATGATTTAAAAACTCAGCTGTGCTAATTTATTAATATTTACCACAGGAGAGATACCGCTAACAATGCTCAAACATTGGTATCGGAAGTCTAGGGTATTAGATCTTGGTGAAGCTGAAGATAATGATCAATGTGAGACTAAAAAAATCCATATTGATCTCGATAAACAAAACAAATGGATCCATCTAAGTATGGCATTATTTACTAAATGGGTAAGGGCACGAATGGGAAAAGAAACTTCAAGACGGGCTTTGACACCATCGGAGAAAAGTGGGGATCGGGTAGTTGAAAATGTAGCAAGCATATTGATACATGGAAAGAGGTTTACTAGTTACCATCGACACATTGCTAATTCAACAATTGAATTCTACTATGGAAAAGATAGCCAGTTTGGGCAAATTGATGATCTTTTCAGATCAAAGGAAGAGATTGATCAAATATATTTAATAGTAAGTCCTTTCAAAGAGCTCCGTCCAGAAGAAACATCAAAGGATCCCTATGAGCTTTTCCCACAAGTGCATTGTCGGTTAGTAAGAGTAGCCAAAGCAACTCAAATTGTGATTAAGAAAGATGCAATAATTGGACATGCAGCTACTGTCGAGCACAAAAAAGGAATGTTTGGAATCAAAGACGAGGTTGTCACTGCCATTGGACTGCAGACAGTAGTGAGTGAAAAAATTAATCAAATTTATTTTCTGTTGACTAACATCTTTGTGTTAATTTGGGATTCGGGAAATTTGTAGGATTGGTGATATTTGTAAATGGTGAAAGAAATAATTCAATGCTCGATTAAAAAATGCAATGCATCCAACTTACCTTATCATAAACCAGTGAACAATTACTTTGGTTGCTTTTATTGCGAGAGAACCCATGCTTTCAATGAGTCATTTTTATCTTAAATGTAAGAATGAAAGAAATAAAATCATGATAATGAGAAATATGATAAAATTTTTACTTAATGAATGATCTTCTTGCTCATTCATCTACTATAAATAGTTTGACCTTCCAACTTTAGCTGATAGCTATATATTATTCACTTTATTTTTCGACAAGAGAACATACACGTTTACAAGACTATATACATAGTATCTTTTTTTACTTTAGCTTTGATAGGTATAAATTTTAACAACTGATTATTTTTATTTTATTTTATTTTATTACAGTTCATTATGGATGATAATTTTGAAGGGATGTCTGTTGACCCAACCGATTCTGATTGTTTTCTGCCTCAACATACTAATACTGGAAATACTCCTCCACCACCCTCTGCTGATCCACCTCCAGATGCATCTCAATCTGTACCACCTAATCCTAACCCACCACCTAATCCCAATCCAGGCCAAGAGTCTCATTCAGAACCGAGAAATTTTAATCCCAATCATCCTTCTGCTTCTGAAAGTGCTGATCAGCAAGCTGATCAGCTAGGAAGAGATTGGGCTAGTGAAGTATTGAGGGAATTTTTCGGAGACCAATCATCATCTGCTCAGCCTAACCAAGGAGCAAGCACAAGTGGAGCAGGTAAGTCAAATTTGTAGTGTATTCTTTTATTGAAAAATAACCAATTTAATTAACTTATTTGAATTGTTAGTGAATCCCTCAATCATTATGGGTATCAGTGATTACCACAGACTCAATTCAGCAGAGTCTCATGAGCGAGAACGGGGGTTAAGGGCTGTAAGAGGCTTAGTTAGAAGGAATGATGTTCCCAGGAGCTCGGACAGTCTAAATAGAAATATTTACCACTTTCTGAAGTATTGTCTTGGGGGACCAACACAAATATCAAAATATCCTGCGAGCCCAACACCTTTGGAGATTGAAAATTGGAAAGATTGGAGCCAATTCAAACTAAAAACCATTCAAACTGTCCTAACCCAAGTCCAATCTTCTAACCGTGCCAATTCTGCAGCTGATCGACAATTTCTGATAACCAATTCTATAGCCTTCTTGCGATCCAAAATTCGACTACCCGAATTTTTTCCAGCACCTGAGCCTCGAGGACTAAAAGGAGGAGCACCGATCCCACTTTCTGTCAAAAGAAACTTAGAGCGTGAATTGCAAGAAAAAGGTTTTCGGAAATTCACGTTTGATTGGACTTGCCGTGATTTTTCAGAATCAACTTGGAATCAAGTCATGGGAAGCATAGTATGCGACCACTGTACCAGATGGCTCACCACCTTGAATACAATCGATCAGTCAAAGCTTCAGTTCACTCAATGTGTTATTGAGAAATGGGTAGTTAATAAGGGGAAGGAGATGATAAGGTTGTTTGGGCAAGAAGAGGAAAGGGTAGCAAGAGAAAAGATTGAAAAGAGGGCAAGGGCACAAGTAAAACGTTATCGGACCAAGGTAAGTTTTTAATTTTACTTTGCTTTTTGTTATTATGAAGCTGATTTAGTTGGAATTCAGATTGCTAGTGCACGCTACAAGTTAGCAAGAGATCTCTGCAGTGATGTGCCAGGTTTTGTTGTGCTTTTTCATGATACTAGGTGCATCTCTGATATCGAGGAAGGCCCAGCACCAGCCCCAACTGCACCTATCCGAGCTATTCCTGGATGGCGAAATCCTGAACTCAATGATTTGTTTAAAAAAATGGATAAGATGACAAAGGACTTAGCCCATACACCAGCTCAAAAAAAATCAACATTAAAAACATATTCACGGTCATCAGAAAGGACAGTTGCACAAAATGGTATATTCAATGTTCCCAAATACCTCCCCAAGAATTGCTATTCAGCAACATTTTTGCAAGGATTATCTGTGAATGAACGTGAGTCACTTGGGGTTGGAGCTGATATTGATCTGGTAAAGATTCGGGAATCAATTAATAGAGCATCAACATCATCATAACTTAGGTATAACGGTGATCTTCTGTGTAATATAGCTATCTTATATTGAATTTTATGTATTCTGTTTTTTTTCAAAGCAGCTTGGTAAATGTTATAAAGTGATATTGAGAGAGAGTAACATTTTATTTAAGAAAAACAAATAATGTATGAGATATAAAAATGTATTTTCAACAAATTGATGGTCCATACCTCTTTATGTCACATTTATGTATCCATATTAATTTCAATCGAATTTAATGTTGACCAATACATAGTGAATACACGCTATGCCACTTATACTTGCCAGGCATTGCTACCATTAAATATGCCAGTATCAAAAATTAATTTCGATCGAAATTAATGAGCATGATAATCATGAATTTCTGGAGTCAACTGCTTATTTTTATGCATGGTGCCTTGCCAACATTAATTTCGATCGAAATTACTTTTGATACTGGCATATTGCATGGTGTCTATTCCTGGAAAGTGTAAGTGGCATAGTGTGTATTCATTACGTATTGGTCAACATTAATTTCAATAGAATTTAATATTGACATTTTCATATTGAACCCAAACCAGCAAACGACCCAAAAAATTCTTCATAAAACTGCTCATTAATTTCGATCGAAATTAGTGAGCACCATATACATATTGAATGGTAGTTATATCTGGTGTGTGTAAGTTGTAAAGCTTGTGTTCAATGTTTATTGGTCAACATTAATTTTGATTGAAATTAATATTAATGTGTAAATGATATTTACATGCTCAATATGCATTGTAATGTGTTTACTTAACAATAGAGTGCCCTACTTTTCATCTTACATAAAAATGCTTGGTAGCATGTCAAATTCAATTTTTATTAAAATTAATGTTGACATGTTACCATGCATAACAGTAAGCAACTGACTGAATAAATTGATGATAATCATGAACCTTAATTTCGATCGAAATTAATGTTGCCAAGTGCAGATTGAAAAAAAGCTATGCCACTTACACTAGCCAGGCATATTTACTATTTATTATGTATTGGTCAACATTAATTTTTATAGAAATTAATATGGATATGTAAATTTTATATTTACCCTCAACATGTATAGTAAATTTCAATACTTAAAAATACTTGCCGTCCTTTACATGTCATGCAAAAAAGCATTATATCATTTCAACATTAATTTTGATCAAAATTAATGTTGGAATGCCATTATGCATTGAAACAACTAACTGACTGAAAAAGTTCATGATCAAAATGCTCATTAATTTTGATCAAAATTAATGTTGACCAATAAACATTGAACACAAGCTTTACAACTTACACACACCAGATATAACTACCATTCAATATGTATATGGTGCTCACTAATTTCGATCGAAATTAATGAGCAGTTTTATGAAGAATTTTTTGGGTCGTTTGCTGGTTTGGGTTCAATATGAAAATGTCAATATTAAATTCTATTGAAATTAATGTTGACCAATACATAATGAATACACACTATGCCACTTACACTTTCCAGGCATATATACATGCAATATGCCAGTATCAAAAGTAATTTCGATCGAAATTAATGTTGGCAAGGCACCATGCATAAAAATAAGCAGTTGACTCCAGAAATTCATGATTATCATGCTCATTAATTTCGATCGAAATTAATTTTTGATACTGGCATATTTAATGGTAGCTATGCCTGGAAAGTGTAAGTGGCATAGCATGTATTCATTATGTATTAGTCAACATTAATTTCGATCGAAATTAATATGGACATGGACTATGCATAAAATTCCTATAAGTATAGGTAAGCTAAGCAGTTAGATAAACTGGTTTGATCAAGTACACCATATAAAAATTGATGTTTTAATGCCTTGGTTAATTTCGATCAAAATTAATATTAAGCCATGCATGTTGAATTTTATCTATGTCTGTGTAGTCCATGTGAAATGGCTTGTATTCAATATGCAGGGGTCTATATTAATTTCGATCGAAATTATGAGGTTCATTGCCTCATAAATTTGATGGTTTCTGTCAGTGTTTCATGCATGGTGCCATCTGATACTTGTTGATTCCTATCAAAATTAATTTCAACACCAATATATTGAATACAAACCATGGCACTTACAGTACTTGGTCATAGCTAAAATTCAATATGCTAGTCTCAAAATTAATTTCGATAGAAATTAATCAGGATCCATGAAGTTTATCAATAGTGTATGAGTTAAGTTTCAAGTCATATGTTTCATCATTTTCTTGCACCCATTTCTAGGTTATCTCAACAATTTTTTTCAAGTTTTATTATATTAATCAAAACTGTGGTAAGTTGTGAAAAATTAGCTAATCCAAATCTCAAATTGAATATTAATATTTTAATAATTTTGAATGTTGCTTAAGGTATTTCATTGGGTGATTCATAATAATATTTTATCAACTTAGTAGTCCTATAACTTTTGAAAAGTAACAATTTTGGTATAGTTAGGGACAACAATGCAATATCTTGTGCAGACTAAGATATATTGCAAAATAAAACTATTCAATTTTTTTTTTTCCCTTAGTTGTATCCAAGTTTATCAAAGGTTTGGTCACGGTGCCCACACCCTAGCCTGACACTCCTCCTGTCACTTAAAAAACAAATTCTTATCTTAAATTCTAATGTTACCAATTTTATATTTATAATTCATTTCTTGTTTGATGAGGCATATCAGTATATATGTGAATCTCGCATTGTCATCTGAAATTAAATTTAACAAATATTCATAAAGGATTATCCTTTTTTTTCATATAATATACTAATTAAGTGTATCTCCATTGTTTAGGAGTAAATTCTAATTTAAAAAATTTTGTATTTACCCGTGGCAATTTGAATATGGGATATAAATTTGTTATTATTTGTTTTTCACACTAAAAGTCCCCAAAGAATTACTAGTATTTTCTGTTAGCTACATCAAATTTCGCTTCAATATAAACAGATTGTGATTTAGCATGTTACTCAGTTTACCCCACTATGAATAATACATGTTAAAAAAAGCTCAAATAATATAAAATCCCCCTCTTTATGTTTTCTGTTTCTTTCATCCTCACTTTAATTTTAATCTTATTCAATTTTTTATCCTATTAAAATATCAACTTCAATTTTCTAGAATAGAGTTTCTTATAATTATTCATCATATTACATCATAATTTTTTGATATCGAATACTTTTTTTTAATATTCATTAATCAATATGTCTAGTATACAAAATCCTACACCTCCACTTTGTATGTATATCATGTTCCTCTCTCTTAATTTATATATTTCACTTATGTTCTATATCTTTTTTTTTTCAAAAATTTGATTTTCCAGCACCCAAATGTGTTTCATCCCACTCTCTGATTGATACTCGCTTTGAAGCTTTTGAGCTTGCACCATGTCTGCCACATGGCATGGCACCTAACCCTCCTGTACTTAGCAATGAGAGGCAGGAAATAACGAGAGTTCAGTATCGCAATTTACTTGAATTGGCTAGAGATAAAACAGAAGAGCTTGTCAAGATCCTTAACAATAATCCTTCTCCTTCATATTTATCTAACCCTTGTAATGAATTACTCCAATATGTGAAAAGCCTTGAAAAATGTATGTTCATCACCTTTTTTGTCTCCTTTTAAATTAGTAGATAAGATTATTAATATTTTTTTTTCTTCATATATATTTGTAGCTTATGAGGAGGGTATGATTCCTCCTGATGAAGTCATTGTCATTAGGGATGATGATGAGACAGATGAACCATCAGCTTCAACTCATGCTTCAACTTCTAAGGAAAATCTTGAAACACCTGTTATCCGCTCCAAGAAAAAGAGATTATCCCAAGGCTCCTCTTTTGTTCGACGTATTAAACCGGCTTCTGCTAATGAATTTTCTGATGTATCAAATAATAAATCTCAAAAAAAAAGCAAAGGTTTTGATAATGAGTATATTCTTGTTTCCTTTTTTTTTTATTGTTATTCTTTTATCTTTAAAATTCAATCATATATCTCTTTTATTGCTTACATATTGTACTTTTTATCTTTCTTTTGATATTTTGTACCAGAAACTCACCTGCTGTAGATTGTTCCATCCATAAACGCCCTCTCCCTGATGAAGATGATGAAAAGAGCAATGAAAATAGCGATGATCAACTATCAGAATATGAAGCTATGCTTGTTCATCAAAAAAAGCAAAGTTTAAAATCTTCTTCAAGACATGTTGATATGTTTGATAAAGATGATGATTCAAACAGCTCATCACCGAATTCCTTCATTTCTAAGAAGCAATACCCATCACCTCCTAAATTACCTACTTTGACCTCTTTGAAAGCTTCTCTACCAATGAAATCAACTCCAATCAAGATATCGAAAAAACCTCTAACTTATTCACCCTCAGTTCTAAAAGAATCTGATTTGCAGGAGGAATTCTGTAAAATTCATAATTTTTATAAAGGTAGAATCAGCACGGCAAAGGTCCTAAGGTCGTGGTTGGAAATTGTTACTCTCCTCGAATTACGCTCTTCTACTTATTCCCAAGAACCCATGTCAAATATTCCAATGTTTACTTTTCATTGGGAAAAATCTTGTGGAGAAGATTGGCTTTCAAAACTTACTGAGTTATGTAAGTTACCATAATTTTTAGTCTTGACTTTTGTTCTTTTACTTATTTTTTTTTTCCTTTTGTAGCAAATATTTTTTTAGAGATTGATAGCTCACAGCTATGGGTACTCGATAATATTGATTTCAAAAAAATGGAAGATTTATGTGATCCTGATGGTTTAAATACTGAAATTCTTTCCTCAACAAAGAAAACGGATCACCCTGAATCCAATCTTATCCGAATGCTCATGAGATTAATGATCCCAAGTGACCACTGCCGTTCTTCATGGGTATCTCTTATATCATCTTCACTTTATCTGACCGCACATGAATTCAGCCAGCTTCCATCACATCAAAACATTAACTCAGATTGTCCAATTGAACGTGGTCTTCAGCTTCTAGCTCACCTTTCAAATCTGAAGAGTCCGATTTCTGATGGCTTAGAAGTTGGTCCCACTGCACTTCAAACCCGTGATATATCAATGTCAACTCTTCTTCAAATCAGCAATATTATCATTGATATAATTATGTCAATTATCATTCTTAAATCAAAATATTGTGCTGCAACAATATCAAGTGGCAAGACTAGTGAAGCTCAACAATCAAGTGAGAAAAACGAAAATACTGAACTGACTATAAGGAGAGAGAAACAAAAGGCTGCACTAAACAAAATAAATTCTGAATACTCCCACCACCGATATCAATCTTTCACATTCTATATAATTGATGGTGTCCGTGGTTTATTTCTGAGCTCTCAAGATCATAGATTGGCTTCAGCAGCTGATTGCTTGGAGGTAATATCAGAAGTTAAGTTTCTTAATTTACATGAAAAAAAAAATCATTTGATGGAAGAAATAATTTGGAAAAATTTAAATAACTATATTTTAACATTAATAAAACCTTTTATAGGCAAGTGTGATCCATTTCCTTTAAAATTTGATACCCCAAGTCCTCCGGGAATTGCTAGGGCTATTTCTGCAGATTTTCTTAATCACTGGAGCTCCATTCAGCCAGTATCACCTTTTTTTGCTAAACATAGCCTTTCAATAAATTAATATTCCAACATGTAAATAGATAAAGTTCTTTCTATATGATATATCTTGTATAATTCAAGTTATTTTCCTTCAAATACGTCAAAAATGTGACCATCTTTGAAATTTATTAAGTAACCTTTGACATGATTTTCTAAATTAATTATTAAAAAAAATTATTGTAAGTCCAGCAATAACAAAGATTTTAAAATCTACTTATATGATTTCAAATACTTGTATTAAATTCTTAAATATTTTATTGTTTATATAAAAATATGATAACTGCTCTAGTTTTGTTACTTTACCTTTAATATTATATAATCTATTATTTATTCCAAATATTTTCGTTGATTGTAACATTTTTAATCAGAAGTAGAACAATTTAAATAATTAAATGAGTACATTCTTAAAAAAATACAATTTAATCTATCATTGATTCAAAATTCTTTCTTCAACTCTTTATTATTACCTTTTTTATTAATAAGCCTGTTTGACCTAAAATACTATACAGTTAATTTGGTAGCATTAAAAGCACATTTTTATGGCTAATATATTTCAAATTCTTTATTATAGTTTTTTTTATTTTAGAACCTTTGCTACCAATTTAATAAAAATGACATTTAAAGATTTCACAACTTATATATTTCCTCAAAAGTAAATCAAATTTTCTTATAATATTATGAAAAAAAATTATTTTATTTCACAAATAAAAGAAATAGATAATACTATAATTATCAAAACTGAAAATGTTACAGCTACTCCCAGTATTTATCATGTTTAAATTTGCATTAAGTTGTGTATATATAATATAAATTTTTAATATTTATATATCTAGATTTTTTAGATTTGTCTTAACATTAGATAAATAATACTTTGCTGATTCTATTTCTTCCTCTATTAAGTCATCTCTTTTCAAAAAAACTCTCAAAGCACTAATCAAATATTCTAACCTAAATTTTTCTGTTTTAATTTCTAAGTATTCTGAAATATCAATATCAAAAACATTAAGCTTTTCTATAGCATGAAAAAGTCTAGTGCTGATTTGAATAGAAGAACCTATCCTAGTGAAGCCAGGAATTTCATGACATCTTGAGGTAAAATGCCTTAGTTGATTGGCAGGCCATAATGTCACTGTTATTCCATTAGTTGCTTCAAAGTTGATTTTACTTCGAATTTTGGGAAACATAAGTTCTCCACCTATTTGTCGTGGTTGGGTCTTATCATACTTCATATGAATGGTGTTTTTTTCTGTATCTTTAGGAAAAAATATTCCTAAAGTATACTCACTTGCATCCTTATCGAGATGAACCTCATTAGAGAACCCATTACCATTCCCTCCAGATGTCCAAGTTAAATTACTAGCAAACGGTACACCGTCTTCTTCACTAGAAACTTTTGAAAATCCAGGAATACCAAGTTTTGCGCAAAGATTAGTTGCCTCATTGTACTTTACATATGATATTTTTTTAAAAAAATATTCAAAGTACATTGCAATCCTCTTCATTCGTTTTTTATATTCATCCGTTTTTACAATATCATCAGTGTATTCATCTGCAAGGAAAAGCATTCAAAAATTCAGTATTTAAATTAAAAAAAGTGATACTTACGAATATGTAAAGATTTCTTTCTATCTAAAATAAAGCCACCACCAAACATTTTTCCAAAACCACCAGCTCTTTGATGATATTCATTATTTTTAATTTCATGTTCGCAGTAAGAAAGATCCTTAATGCATCGCACCGTAGCTTCTAACATATCTAGTTCTTTGAGCTCATGAATTTCAAAAGTCTGCACAAGAACATTAGGTATTAAGACACCTTTTGGTTTATAAATACTACATCCAGGAAAAAAATTGTAATAATTATTGCAATCTGTCATATTATTTGCATAAGATCGTGCATAGAAATGTGGCTTCTTCCCGTTTGTATCCATTCCAAGAGCGTTTACAAGTTTCATTCCAGTAGCAATGTCTTTCGCCCACCTATTGTTAGAGTTCTTCCCTGGCCGTTTTTTTTTTTCAAATCGTTACTCATTGATGGTTCAATCCTAAGAGAATTCAATTTTGATTTAAAATAGAAAAAAATCAAAAATTAGAAAATAGTAACATAATTTCAATTA
The DNA here is from genome assembly GCA_030280995.1 of Hemileia vastatrix. Taxonomy (NCBI): domain Eukaryota; kingdom Fungi; phylum Basidiomycota; class Pucciniomycetes; order Pucciniales; family Zaghouaniaceae; genus Hemileia; species Hemileia vastatrix. The sequence continues at coordinate 14,207,524 of JASXTE010000012.1, forward strand.
TCAGTCAATGATACCTTTAACTTTATCATATCTTCAATATTAGAAATACAAAAGTTAGCATATCTACATATTAGTAAATTTATATACTTTTTCTTTATTTCAAATATTAAGAAAGCGTTTCAAAGGTATACTTTATTAAATTATACATATAAAGAGTATAGCTTTATCCTGTATGCATTCAGCAAGTACGAGATTTGGCTCTACACTTAATATTAATAATATAATGAAAGTATAACTCCAATACACTAGTAATATTAAAAAATTTACGGAATTATGATATCCACATATATAAAATGAAAAATCTTGCTCTGATCAATATATTGACTTAGAAAGTTATACTTCAATAAATTATTAATTTTTAAATTGTAGCATTGTCCTGTATGCTTTCAGCAAGTACGAGACTTTGAAACAACTTAAAAATCAATAAATTAAAGGTAAAGTACAAACAATCTAATTATTATTATGAAAAGCAAAACATTATCCTGTATGCTTTCAGCAAGTACGAGATGATGTTTTACTTTTCATATTAATAATATAATGGTTGAGAAAGTATTAAAGAAATATAGAAAAATGATAAGCAAAACATGAACTTACATGTCTATAAAATCTTCTTCCATTTGTAGCTGATTGATCAAAATTAATTATAAAGTTTATTTTATAATCACTGTTTTAAAAAATAAATGGTTAGATAAATAAATTGAACATTTTTGATAAGGAATAAAGAAAAGTAAATTGACAAACAAATAAAAAAACTTTAAGTTAACTGAAAAAGAATTTTTTTATAATGAATCGAAAGGGTACAGTAAAAGATACCATAAAAATAAATTCAGAATTAGAATCATTAGATTAACTTGTCAAAAGTGTAAAAAAGTGTAACAAACCAAAATGATATGAAATGCAATAGCAAGAAAAATTTGCTTACCGGTAATCAGATAAGGTCAAGAAAATAGTACCAATAATTCAAAATGATAAAGCAAAAATATGATTGATAATTTTTGAAAAAGGTAAGTGAGAAAGAGAAAGGAAAAATAAATTGGGTGGAAAACAGATGTATATATCATGAATTTTCACTGATCACATTTTCAAAAAAATGCAGCTCTCCAAGTCATATGATAAACTTCATCTAAATTCCAAGAATGATGTTGCCAAGGCACTTTACACAGCATGATCATTTTTTCCTATGCATATACTAATTCCAGCTAGAATTTACTTGGCTGCATGTTGTACAGATGCACATTTGTGGAACACTGAATTTCACATCTAAAAAAAATTGACGCCACATAATTCTAGCTACCATGTTTCACGTAGCTAAAAAACATACACTCATCACATTTAAATTTACATTGCGCCAAAATTAATTCATTTTTGAATTTTTTTAAAGGAAACTATAATGTGCACCACCTATTTCTAAAATATGAACCTCCGCACCATATTAAATTGGGAGACTTTTAATTATGCAATTTTTTTGCCGTCACCTTTTTCCTGATCTTACTTGGTTCAAAATATTGAAACATGGCCAATGTTGATGAAAGAAACATTTGATTTTGTTTCTATGTGTAACAATGGAAGGCTGTTTCTTACTGGCGAAAGAGTGTTGTATATTTTATTTGAACAAATTTTTATTTTTTTATGTATTTTATTTAAAAAATTTACTTTTTATTGCAGCCAGATTTATACTGGCTGCTTTTTAGAAACCTTAATTTATGACCCAAGCCTTTGAAATTGGCTTGGGTCCCTTACATTGCAATTTAGTACTTCCAGCCAGGTTTCCCCTGGCTGGAAGTGTCTCTTTCAAGCAATCGAAGTCGCTAAAAGCGACTTCGATTGCTTGCTGTAATGTTTGCCACCCTCCCAGCTAATTTACTAGGCTGGGAGGTGGCCAAAGCAGTGTGCAACGCGCGTTGCACAATCGCTACCATATTTCATGCAGCTGATATCAAGTCAGCTGCATGAGATATGCGCAGCATGTGCAATGCGCGCTGCATGCAGCAGAAACGCGCGTTGCATGCAGCAGCAATGCAGGCTGCATGTGCTGCATGCAGCCTGCATTGCTGCTGCATGCAACGCGCATTTCTGCTGCATGCAATGCGCATTACTTGCAGCAGCAATGCGTGTTGCATGTGCTGCATGCAGTGCATTGCACTGCCAGTTTTTTTCTGGCTGTGCAATGCACACAGAGAAACCAAAGTCCCTGCAAGGGACTTTGGTCTCTAAAATGGAAGCGACTTTCCCTACCAGGTGCAATCTGGTGGGAAAGTGAGAGAAACGTTAGACCGAAGTTGTTTGAAAGCAACTTCGGTCTTAAAAACATTAAAAATCATAAAAAAAAAAATGAGAAATGTAGAAAAAAAAAAAAATTAAAAATTAAAATGTGAGTAAAAGAAAAAAAATAAGTTCTAGTGATACCAAAAATCCAAGCCAATTTCATTTGGCTTGGTTATTTAATAATTAATTTTTAATACATTAAATTTAAAATTCAAACACCATAAAATATATGAATTTTTTTTATATGAATATTATAAATTTAATCTACCTCTTTCTCATAATTATATTTATAATTTTGTTTTTTTAATTTTTGACATTTAAGTTTATTTTTTGGAAATACAAAATTAAATTTTCAGCTAAATTTTTTAGTAAGGTAAAATAAATTATAAATTTGACATTTTGTAATTGAATAATGAAAAAAATTTTAAATTTATTTAAAAAATATTTTTGTTAGAAGAATACAAATATTTTAAGGGTAGAAATATGGTGCAAATTGTAAGTAAAAAAAATTATATTTTTTTTTGTGAGGGGTTATTTCTATTTTTAAAAATATTTTTCAAAAACATTCATTAAATACTGAATTAAATTACTTTGAAACTCAAATTTTTTGTAAAATAATTAAAAATGAAATAATAATATTGTTGTATTTGATATAAAATTTGAATTGGTAATATTAATGTCTCTTTAAGTAAATTTGAAAATCATTTAAAAAGACCATGTTGATAAGTACTTCATTTTTGATATACAATGGTTATATATATATCTTATATATATTTCTTGAGTGTTATTTTTATATACATTCAATAAAATTTGTAATATAAAATGCCATTTAATAATTAATTAATGTTCAACTTAGTTATAACAACTTCATATTTAATACCAGCCACTAGTATTTACTTTTTAATTTAAAACTCCAATATAATATGAGAGTATCCTTATTTTGTCTGTATGTAATGAACAACAATAACAGACCATAAATGAGTGGGTAGTTAATTACAATAAATAGTTGAAGAATAACCTATAAGAAATGATAAGTTTATCAAAAAGAGTACATTAAAAAAATATACTTTTGAATTTTTTTTGATATAATTTGGGTAGTTAAATGAAAATTTAAATTATCAGACATCAAAATGGATAAAATCTAAAAGTAGTGTTTATATAATAAGCCTCATAAAAAAAAAGGATAAAAAATCTACTATGTAACTAAATTATTAAATATTAAGGTATTATTAAAATTATTGAAAAACTTATTTTACAGTTATAATGAAATCTAAATGTGAAAATAATGGTGGGATAATAGTAAGACTATGTGGAAACACTTTAATTTATACATACTTTCAACTATGTTCAGATAAAAAAATTGTTAAAATTGTATAATAACATCTAGTTAATAGTGATGCAAGTTTATTTAGATCAAGAATAAATTTTTCTGAGGAAAAACTAATTAAATTGAGATATGGCCATCTCCTTTCAAGAGATAGAATAATAATAAAAATTTAAAAAATTATAATAAGTATTCTTAATCACCATTTTTGAAAAGTCTCTAGTAAAATTCATTATAATATATCATTCATTGATTACATTATATGGAGTTTCATCTTGAAGTAGTGATGTGCAGCTTTGAACTTATGTTATGAAAAACAAAAAAGTTAAAAAATATATAGTTATACTAATGAAAAAGCCAAAAATAAAAATACTATTATAAATTAAAAAAATAAAACTACATAAATTTTATTCTGCTCTAATGATGGAAGGGTACTGTGTATGAATTTCCACATGTTAAATCCAAACCTGCTTTAAGGCTAGTTTACAGGTAGAGCTATTAAGTTTCCTTAAATTCTAAAAATAACTTATGCATTTTACTAATTATTTTTTTCTTGTTTCTTTCCAAAGTTGTTAGAGTTGCTTAATTAATACTGTTATCTTGATTGTAAGATATATAATTTTTTTTGAATACATGATTTATTGTTTCAAAAATTATATTATAAATTTAAATCATTTATTTCATTTTCTAAAGCTTCATTGTCAAAGACACAACTCCATTTTCTATTACTTAACAAATATATAAAATGTGATAGTAAAATTTAAGGAATTTTCTTTTTTAGAGGGTCAAACTATATTGTGAAGATTTTTATCTAGAAATTCTTGTACTCTAAAACCAAATAATTTTCTCCCTTAAGTAAGCCATTTCAAAAATATGAGAATATAAACAAGAATATTAACTTATCTTATTTTTATTTTCTTTACTGAAAGTTTTAGTTCAATCCCTTTTTTTATATGACATTAGTATAAAAACATGGTTAAATGCTACTATATAATTAATTTTTATTATATATATATATATATATATATATATATATATGAAATATTTAGAACGTCATCCTTTTTTATTTACTTGAATAAATGGCTCAATTATAATACCCAACACTTATTAATGTTTCCCAAACTCAATAACAAATTTCTCATATGAAATATTAGCTTCTAATATAAGAAGTTTATCTATAGATGATATTCAACATGTGATTTTACTTTTTAGATTCAGCTAAAATTAAACAAAAGGAGAAATCATGCATATGTGTATAAATGGTAACCATATGTTACTTAGAGGATTGTGAAATTCACTCATCAGAATGGTTTAAGTATTAAAATAAATTGAGGTCATTATTTTCTAGTATTTGAAACTAATTAGGAAATTATTCTAAAAATATATTTTAATGTGTATCATGTTTAAAAAGTTGGAAATATGATTTTTGAAAATTGTGAGTTTCTTATGAGATACCAAGCTTTAGTTTACATTGTTTCAAGTAGAATAGAATTTTAGTATTAGAAATTGAAAGCAATGTACCATTATCAGATTTTAACTGTGTTCTACTTATAGAATGATTACATAACATTAAACATTATTTAAATCAAAAAGGTTTAAAAGATATTTAGAGTTTTACCAAATTTCACCATTTATTAATCTTTGATTTGAAAACAAACTATGATGTACACTCACTAGAAATAAGCAATCCCAATTTTAACATAATTTATCAATCCAAAAATAATGAGTCAATTAACATGAAAATATATATTATTTCAAAACCAATTCTCTAGATTTAAAATATGATGCTTTAATGAAAAATTATTACAAAACTTTAATGCAATGAAGTCTCTTAAAAAATTCAAAAATAGAATATCAAAACAAGTAATTTCTGCAAAAAAAACTACTAACTATTGTAGATAAAGCATAAAAATAAGTCATATTTTTTAAAAAAATGATCTAACAATATTTATTTTTGTTAAAAAAATCAAAACATTGTTAAGTTTGCTTGTTATAATAATGTTAAAATCCACTAAACATTATCTAAAGGTGGTAAAATATGTTAAAAATAAGTTGAATTTTATGAGATAAAAATCAACAATTTTGTATCATTTCCTGTTGTGCTATGACTTTATTCCACCCTTTTTATCCGATTCTTCCAGTATTACTTTGCTATGATCACTAGTTTTCAAGTTAAAATTTACAAATGTTCATTATACTTGATAATATGAAAAATAACTCAAACTTTTATAACTACAAAATAAGATTTTGTAACTCCTTCTTTCAATCAATATTTGAAGAAATTTTAGTTTATTTGAGTAATGATTTTAAGAATAACAAAAAAATTGAAATTCACAAGGAATTATTTCCAGAGACTATAATTATTTACTTGTGTAATGCATGAGCTACTTATCAATGATGTAAAACATCAGAAAAGTAAGTTATAGTTATAAATCTACAGATTATACTGTTTCTGGTATATATATCTTCAATAAATCTTTTAAACTTATCTTAGCCTACATACCACACAATAGAAAATCATTATATTAAAAAAGGAAAAAATTCTATGATAATATCATAAAGAATGATAACCATGGATTAATATTCCATAAAAATGGTTAATAATATTTTAAGAGAACCTAAATCAGTATTCTTTCATCAAAATATATCCTTTTTGTCTTTGTAATTTATTCCAAACAAATTTTTTGAAAGTTGAATCTATATATCTAATGCCAAAACCACTATTAAGTTCCCTCTTAGACTTTTTAAGAAATTATATATATATATATATGTATATATATATATTATTTATCAAAAATTGAAATAAAGAATAAAAACATAATTTTATTTACCTTTAATTATTTAAATATAGAGTATTTTCAGAATGCATTGTGGTTACTTGTGAAGGTTAGAAGATTTGAAGTTGGATTTATGAGTTTTTAGAAGGGCAAATATTGTAAAATTCTTTCATAAATATTTATTTCATAGTTTCAAATGTTGAAATCTACAAACTAATGGGATTTAAAATTATATTGAGATTTAAAATCTGTTTTCTACTCAAGTAAAATAAAATAAAATGATGATATCAAAATTGAAATTAAGTTTAAACTTTTGATATGCTCTATCTTCAATTTTATTGATAGTGCATAAAAAATTTAATAATATTTTTTTCCTTCATCACTTTTTACATAAAAGATAGTTTTATCATTTTATGAATTAAAGATTGCTTATATAAATTTAACATCTATGTCAACTGTTTATGACTATTAATCTATATAATAAATTTTTTAGAAGAAAAAATAACATCAGTATATACTGACTTTGAAATTATTCAATTTAAAATAGTTTACAGGTAGATAATGAAGGGTGATTTCATTTTTGAATATGAACTATAGAAGTCTTATTTTATCAATTTTAATTCTTTTTGAGCTCAAATGTATCCACCGCAACTTAAGTAAGAATAAAAATTATTTTTATTGAAATTTACATGAGAAAGTATGCCTATTATTCAAAATCAAACTTGCTCTAATGGTGTTTTTCAATCATTATTTCCATTCATAACAATAAAAAACATTTCAATTTGCTGATGTTTTAGTTTTTGATATCCCCAAGTTTATATCTCAGGTGTACTATTCACAAAATTATTAAAAATATAATTTTCGAAATACATGATAAACTTGAAAGTGAGGGGGCATTAAATTTTTAAAAATGAATTCTAAATTCAGGATGGATAGTATTTTTTCTATTTTCACAAATGAACAATTTTTCGTTTCAATTAATCCAGAAAGAAAATTTTGTTGTAAGCATATTATATTATATTTATTATGATTTTAAATACTATATTTTCAAGATTTGTGTTTAATATTTCCTGTGAAAGTTAATGTTAATGTGAATTTAAAGTAAGCTTGAAGAAATTTAATCAATAGGCATATTGGATATTTAAAATAATATTTTGCTCCAATCTTGAATCATCCTGGGCTAAAAAATATCCCAAATAAGGTTTTTGTGGGTCAATTTGGATTTAAGTAGGATTAAGTGAGGTTTAATAAAGGACAGATAAAAGGCTAAATTCATTACTAGTGACTTTTTTCTCAAAATAGTTATAAAATATTTATCATTCTGGACTCAAGCTTCAATAAAGTTGAATTGAAACAGAGATAATTTCTAGGAGCACAACACCATATTTACAAAGGTGTAAAATACCTCAAATATTACTCATAATATAGGAAGGCAAGGAATCTACAAAATTCACATTTCAAACGAGGATTTATATTTTGAATTTGAAATTGAGAAATGGAATATTATTTTCCAATTTAAATATCTATTAGTCATTTTAACAAAAGTTTTCAGTAATCAGATTGAATTTTGATGGTATTTTGTTGTAGATTAATCATTTTGATGAGACATTTACTCAAAATTACTGGTTTCGTTTCTAATATTCCATGTGAAATTCATTATGAATCTTTTTGAAAGTGAATAGTTGACATATTGGATATGCAAAAGCTTATGTTAGATCAAAGTGAGATCAAAGGGAGCTTAACTGATGATCAAATTAGGATTTTACAAGATCAAACGGTGATCAATGTAGGTTCATCTTGAGCTCAATCTGTGACAAATCTCTGACTAAATGTAAGGCCAAACAATTTCCTACATGGTGATGATGTGTGCATAATTCAAGCATAGATTTGTGGCTCAACGGAGCTCAAGCAAGGGGTATTGCTAGCAATACCCCCCCATTTTTTCTGTGGTGACTTGGTATTTGGACACCAATATAACACCCAATAAAATTGGTATTTGGATAAAGCTTGGTAAGCTAATTATTCACCCTTATAGAGGTCTAGTTAAACTTATTATTATATTTTTAACAGATTTTTTCGAATTTTTCTTATATTTTATTTAAATAAATAAAGATATAAATTCAGGGTAAGCTCCATTGCTTTTTTATTAGTAATATAATTACTAATATCTTTTGTCTACTAATTCCACAGAGTTTTTTCCTTTTGTAGACGTAAAATATTGTTATTCTGAACAATATGAGTGCTCCCCAGGATAGTGTAAGTGAACAGCCTGCTTATAATACCAGGTCTAAAGCTAATAAAAACTTTCCAGGACATCACCATGGAGGGACAACAGTACCCCCAACCAGAAAGCATGAGTATAGAGGAAAAGGACGCCCTCTTAAAAAAGATAACTATCAAAAAGATGTCTCCTCCTCTTCAGGACCAACTGTCCCACCTGGCCAAACAGGTTCTGAAGCTAGAGGAATCAAAATCTCTCATGTTCAAAGAGGTAGAGCAGTTGCAAAACAATTGCAAGGTAGGATTTCAGCAGATGAATCAGGCAATGGCAGAATTAAAGGGAGGCCAGCCCAATCAATCAAATCAGCAACCCCCTACCCAAGGAGGGTCCACTCACTCCCAGGAGATAATCCTGGTAGACAAATGGAAATGGGACTGGTTTCACCAACAGTGGACAAGCCACAGTTGCAACAGGGATCCGCCCCCTCATCTGACTTCCTCAGCTCACCCTTACAAGGGAAAAAAGCGCCAAAAATCAGGACTGGCAACCATCCCTTGGTAAGTAACTTACCCTCTCAGATTAGACATAATGCTGATAATTACAATATAGGTAATTCTATTGATGTTAAATCTGTACAACAAATAGAGGAGGATTTAAGAAATTTAGGTTTTAGAGTAGATACACCTGACTTGTCTTTTGTCCATAATAACAGTACTATATACAATGATAATACAGTTAATCCTCAGTTGCAACCACCTACTAGTGAGATGAGAAGTTCACAGGAGAGTGAGAGAATTGAAAAGGAGGACATGGAATATTTTAACAATAATCCAACTGTCCATAGAATTGTTTCAGCATTGTGGAATAGAATGACTGATTGTGAGGAACAGACAGTTAAACTCACTAGTGATACAATTTCATCCTTAACATTGAACATTTCTCAATTAGCAACACGTAATAAAGAATTAGAGAAAGAACATTTGTCTCTAACTCTTAAATATGATTCATTGAGTAATAAATATAATGACCTTTCAAACAAATTTTGTGAGTTAGAAAAATTATATGAAACACACTTATTAAAAACTGAATCAAGAACAAAGTTATCTTTTGCCCAGACAAATCAAAGTGTCTCTGAGTTGCTACAAAGATTAACTAAAGTTGAGATTGAAACTGCCAATCTACTAATGAACCAGGATAATCATAAGTATAATCAATATAATAATAATCCTTTCATTGGCAAAAGTGAATCTCATTCCTTCCCTATACCACCACAATTGAAACCATCTGGTGGTAGTGTCAAATCTGAAAATGTAAGTCACAAATCCGTGCAGGAAGAAATACAAGACCATTTATCAAAAGTGAATGAGTTGTTGAATTTACCTAAGATTAGTGAGATAAAATCCAATCAGAAGAACTGGCCTAAGATAGATCAGTACCCAACTTATGATGGGGAAGCCAGCTCTGATTGGCAACATTTTATTCAAAGAATTGACAACTTGAAATTCTCATATAAGTTACCAGATGAAGAGATAACATCAAAATTAATTTCTTTATTTAAGGATGTTGCTTTATTATGGTTTGAAGCTGTCTTAAGTGAGGGTAGAGACTACTCTTGGGCTGAATGGAAACAACTTATTGAAAAACAATTTGGAGGTTCTAAATTCAGGCTTACTCAGCAGAGACTGTATGAGAAGACTAGGTATAATCCGTTGAATGGTGACAAACCTATGGTATTTTTAATGAATTTAAACAAAATATTAAAAGCCATTGAGCCTCATATGGATTTTAACTTATGGAAAGATAAGATAATATACAAATTACCTATATCTGTCAGAGACATTGTTGTAGCTAGAACATTAAATGTTACTGAATATTCTGACTTTATTAATATTTGCAATGAAATATTATTAAACCATAAGTATGAATCAAGGTATTCCACTTATAAGCAAAATGTTGAACCTGTAAAAACTCAGAATTCAAAAACACTTCAGGAGAAGCAGAAAAAACCTACTGCACCTGTAGTACCTAAAAAGTATGAAACAAATACTTGTTATAAGTGTAACAAACCTTGGGTTAAAGGTCACAAATGTGAGGAAAACATAAATATTGTTGAAAATCAACATGAATCTGAAAATGAAGTAGAAAAGAGTAATGATTCAAGTGATTATGACAGTAATATCTCATATAGTTATGAAAATGAAGTCTGTATGTTGGAAGATGATTTGTCCATCTTTTACAATCCAATATTAAATATAGACTCAAATGAATCTTTAATGAATTTTGAGGATGTTAAAATCATTAAGGATATATAAGAAGATACTGTGCTTTTGGTCTTAATTTTAAAGACAATGACAAATTCACGCATGATTGGGTAACCCTTATCCCAGGTTTAGAATTTGCATATAATAGTACAGTACATTCTGTCACTGGCAAAAAGCCATTTGAGTTATGGTTGGGTTATGTACCTAATACCCCTGCTAAAACTCTTAATAAGTTACCTAGATTGGATATTCATCCAGGTACTAAATCTTTTCTTCAGATGCAAGAATTATGCAGAAAACATGCTCAAGAATGTATAAATAAGGCTTTTGAGTATGAAAAGAAAAGATGGGATAAAGCCCATAAAGAACAAATGTTCAAAGAGGGTGATGAAGTCCTTATTTCAACGCTACATTTCAATTTAAATGGTAATGTTAAATTGAAGGATCCATTCATTGGACCATTTTTAGTTAAAAAGATGGTTGGTAATAATGCTGTTGAGGTTATTCTATATGCACCTTATGATAGAAAACATCCAGTATTTCCTATTTCTCTTATAAAACCATACCATTCTAATGATACTGCTCTCTTTCCAAGAAGATCAGGAAGGCATAAACAGCAACCTGAAGAAATAGTGGAAAAAGCAGAAATTGAAAAGATACTTAAAAAGAGACACCTTACTAAAGAAAATGGAGTTGAGTATCTATTAAGATTTAAAAATAAATCAAGTGAATATGACCAGTGGATTCCAGAAAATGAAATCTCTGATCTTAGAAATCTCTTGAAAAAATTTAAATCTAAATAATACTGTTCATCAGTATATGTATTATAAAAAATTTTTTATTTTATTATTTCATTCCTTAAGATTAATTAAAATGTCTTAACATTTTTTTTATTGTTTTTTTTGGGGTGAGGGAGTGTCAGCCAAAATATCCTTAGGACTGAGTATTTCTTATGCTTAAAATAAGATAACCTTAATTAGATTAAGCTTATATCTTAAAAATAAGGTTAAAATAATAATATATATTATTTTATTATATATATATATAATTATTATTCTATTATATAATTTATAATAGTTTAAATAGCTTATCCATGGCCTAATAATACTTATTAAGGTGTTAATGGAGTCATAATATACTTATCTTAAGTGATATGAAGTAATTATTGACATACATAAGCTTATATGTATACATAAATCTCATATTCAGTGAAATATGCAGTATATTATGTATATTTAGGTATATAGGTGGGTTTTAGCCCCTTAATAGCCTATAACCTTTGTTTTTCTGCTTATTTTAGGTCATATGGACGAAATCAGTGGATTCACAACGCCTACAGAAGCATAGACACCTATATCAGGCGCATACACCCAGTTTGGACAACTAAAATTACTTCCTTGGATGGTTATTCACGGATTTATGGGTTGGAAAGATGTTTTTGGGTTAATGTGGATGCTTGGGGATGTTATTGGGGGCTTGGACATTTTATTTGTTTCCTTTATATGCTTTTAGTTTCATTAAATCTCTTTTTGATCATTTATTTTACCTGTTTCTTTATGGTATCCGCTTTTATCTGGGATTTCTATTTATGGTATGACTCTGTGTTATTATTAATAGTGATGGAGGGTCCTTACTGGAGGTCTGGGTGTTGAAACTGCTTGAAGTGGACGCCATGGGGAGGTGATGGGCCCTCACAGTGCTGTATTTGCCGGGGATAGCAGTGACATCATCTGGATTGAAGGTCTGTGCACTCCAGTGGATTTGGGTATAAGTAAGAAGGGATTTTGACGGTTTATTATCATCATTCAATTACTACACTTCAAACAGACACTATAATACAATTATTAACATTCAGAGATATATTATAAAGCCCTTATAAATTGATATTATCTTTATAATAGCTGTAACTATATTTTATTCTTCTATTTTCCACCACTAGCACGCATTTAAATCCAAGTATTGTGAGTTTAATTTGAGTATAACTATTCTATTAGTCTTCCCCTGAGGTTTAATCACTAAATCATTTATAAATAAGTAGTAGGACCATAAAATAACACTATTATATCATACTTATATACTAGACTGTACTGACAATTGGGGGTCTTTCCTTATATTTTACTTATTATTTAGTATAAGCCTTGGGACGTGAATTTTACCTTAGTACAACTCAAAATTAACCAAATATTTGGGTCTGCGGCATATTAGTGGGTCATCATAACTCATTGATTGCGGAAAAGAACCCTTATAATAATTGTACTAATTTTTTATTATAAAAATTAGATATTTACAGTAGTAACTGTACCCAATATAAACCCAATTTCACTTGGTATTTGGACACCAATATAACACCCAATAAAATTGGTATTTGGATAAAGCTTGGTAAGCTAATTATTCACCCTTATAGAGGTCTAGTTAAACTTATTATTATATTTTTAACAGATTTTTTCGAATTTTTCTTATATTTTATTTAAATAAATAAAGATATAAATTCAGGGTAAGCTCCATTGCTTTTTTATTAGTAATATAATTACTAATATCTTTTGTCTACTAATTCCACAGAGTTTTTTCCTTTTGTAGACGTAAAATATTGTTATTCTGAACAATATGAGTGCTCCCCAGGATAGTGTAAGTGAACAGCCTGCTTATAATACCAGGTCTAAAGCTAATAAAAACTTTCCAGGACATCACCATGGAGGGACAACAGTACCCCCAACCAGAAAGCATGAGTATAGAGGAAAAGGACGCCCTCTTAAAAAAGATAACTATCAAAAAGATGTCTCCTCCTCTTCAGGACCAACTGTCCCACCTGGCCAAACAGGTTCTGAAGCTAGAGGAATCAAAATCTCTCATGTTCAAAGAGGTAGAGCAGTTGCAAAACAATTGCAAGGTAGGATTTCAGCAGATGAATCAGGCAATGGCAGAATTAAAGGGAGGCCAGCCCAATCAATCAAATCAGCAACCCCCTACCCAAGGAGGGTCCACTCACTCCCAGGAGATAATCCTGGTAGACAAATGGAAATGGGACTGGTTTCACCAACAGTGGACAAGCCACAGTTGCAACAGGGATCCGCCCCCTCATCTGACTTCCTCAGCTCACCCTTACAAGGGAAAAAAGCGCCAAAAATCAGGACTGGCAACCATCCCTTGGTAAGTAACTTACCCTCTCAGATTAGACATAATGCTGATAATTACAATATAGGTAATTCTATTGATGTTAAATCTGTACAACAAATAGAGGAGGATTTAAGAAATTTAGGTTTTAGAGTAGATACACCTGACTTGTCTTTTGTCCATAATAACAGTACTATATACAATGATAATACAGTTAATCCTCAGTTGCAACCACCTACTAGTGAGATGAGAAGTTCACAGGAGAGTGAGAGAATTGAAAAGGAGGACATGGAATATTTTAACAATAATCCAACTGTCCATAGAATTGTTTCAGCATTGTGGAATAGAATGACTGATTGTGAGGAACAGACAGTTAAACTCACTAGTGATACAATTTCATCCTTAACATTGAACATTTCTCAATTAGCAACACGTAATAAAGAATTAGAGAAAGAACATTTGTCTCTAACTCTTAAATATGATTCATTGAGTAATAAATATAATGACCTTTCAAACAAATTTTGTGAGTTAGAAAAATTATATGAAACACACTTATTAAAAACTGAATCAAGAACAAAGTTATCTTTTGCCCAGACAAATCAAAGTGTCTCTGAGTTGCTACAAAGATTAACTAAAGTTGAGATTGAAACTGCCAATCTACTAATGAACCAGGATAATCATAAGTATAATCAATATAATAATAATCCTTTCATTGGCAAAAGTGAATCTCATTCCTTCCCTATACCACCACAATTGAAACCATCTGGTGGTAGTGTCAAATCTGAAAATGTAAGTCACAAATCCGTGCAGGAAGAAATACAAGACCATTTATCAAAAGTGAATGAGTTGTTGAATTTACCTAAGATTAGTGAGATAAAATCCAATCAGAAGAACTGGCCTAAGATAGATCAGTACCCAACTTATGATGGGGAAGCCAGCTCTGATTGGCAACATTTTATTCAAAGAATTGACAACTTGAAATTCTCATATAAGTTACCAGATGAAGAGATAACATCAAAATTAATTTCTTTATTTAAGGATGTTGCTTTATTATGGTTTGAAGCTGTCTTAAGTGAGGGTAGAGACTACTCTTGGGCTGAATGGAAACAACTTATTGAAAAACAATTTGGAGGTTCTAAATTCAGGCTTACTCAGCAGAGACTGTATGAGAAGACTAGGTATAATCCGTTGAATGGTGACAAACCTATGGTATTTTTAATGAATTTAAACAAAATATTAAAAGCCATTGAGCCTCATATGGATTTTAACTTATGGAAAGATAAGATAATATACAAATTACCTATATCTGTCAGAGACATTGTTGTAGCTAGAACATTAAATGTTACTGAATATTCTGACTTTATTAATATTTGCAATGAAATATTATTAAACCATAAGTATGAATCAAGGTATTCCACTTATAAGCAAAATGTTGAACCTGTAAAAACTCAGAATTCAAAAACACTTCAGGAGAAGCAGAAAAAACATACTGCACCTGTAGTACCTAAAAAGTATGAAACAAATACTTGTTATAAGTGTAACAAACCTTGGGTTAAAGGTCACAAATGTGAGGAAAACATAAATATTGTTGAAAATCAACATGAATCTGAAAATGAAGTAGAAAAGAGTAATGATTCAAGTGATTATGACAGTAATATCTCATATAGTGATGAAAATGAAGTCTGTATGTTGGAAGATGATTTGTCCATCTTTTACAATCCAATATTAAATATAGACTCAAATGAATCTTTAATGAATTTTGAGGATGTTAAAATCATTAAGGATATATAAGAAGATACTGTGCTTTTGGTCTTAATTTTAAAGACAATGACAAATTCACGCATGATTGGGTAACCCTTATCCCAGGTTTAGAATTTGCATATAATAGTACAGTACATTCTGTCACTGGCAAAAAGCCATTTGAGTTATGGTTGGGTTATGTACCTAATACCCCTGCTAAAACTCTTAATAAGTTACCTAGATTGGATATTCATCCAGGTACTAAATCTTTTCTTCAGATGCAAGAATTATGCAGAAAACATGCTCAAGAATGTATAAATAAGGCTTTTGAGTATGAAAAGAAAAGATGGGATAAAGCCCATAAAGAACAAATGTTCAAAGAGGGTGATGAAGTCCTTATTTCAACGCTACATTTCAATTTAAATGGTAATGTTAAATTGAAGGATCCATTCATTGGACCATTTGTAGTTAAAAAGATGGTTGGTAATAATGCTGTTGAGGTTATTCTATATGCACCTTATGATAGAAAACATCCAGTATTTCCTATTTCTCTTATAAAACCATACCATTCTAATGATACTGCTCTCTTTCCAAGAAGATCAGGAAGGCATAAACAGCAACCTGAAGAAATAGTGGAAAAAGCAGAAATTGAAAAGATACTTAAAAAGAGACACCTTACTAAAGAAAAGGGAGTTGAGTATCTATTAAGATTTAAAAATAAATCAAGTGAATATGACCAGTGGATTCCAGAAAATGAAATCTCTGATCTTAGAAATCTCTTGAAAAAATTTAAATCTAAATAATACTGTTCATCAGTATATGTATTATAAAAAATTTTTTATTTTATTATTTCATTCCTTAAGATTAATTAAAATGTCTTAACATTTTTTTTATTGTTTTTTTTGGGGTGAGGGAGTGTCAGCCTAAATATCCTTAGGACTGAGTATTTCTTATGCTTAAAATAAGATAACCTTAATTAGATTAAGCTTATATCTTAAAAATAAGGTTAAAATAATAATATATATTATTTTATTATATATATATATAATTATTATTCTATTATATAATTTATAATAGTTTAAATAGCTTATCCATGGCCTAATAATACTTATTAAGGTGTTAATGGAGTCATAATATACTTATCTTAAGTGATATGAAGTAATTATTGACATACATAAGCTTATATGTATACATAAATCTCATATTCAGTGAAATATGCAGTATATTATGTATATTTAGGTATATAGGTGGGTTTTAGCCCCTTAATAGCCTATAACCTTTGTTTTTCTGCTTATTTTAGGTCATATGGACGAAATCAGTGGATTCACAACGCCTACAGAAGCATAGACACCTATATCAGGCGCATACACCCAGTTTGGACAACTAAAATTACTTCCTTGGATGGTTATTCACGGATTTATGGGTTGGAAAGATGTTTTTGGGTTAATGTGGATGCTTGGGGATGTTATTGGGGGCTTGGACATTTTATTTGTTTCCTTTATATGCTTTTAGTTTCATTAAATCTCTTTTTGATCATTTATTTTACCTGTTTCTTTATGGTATCCGCTTTTATCTGGGATTTCTATTTATGGTATGACTCTGTGTTATTATTAATAGTGATGGAGGGTCCTTACTGGAGGTCTGGGTGTTGAAACTGCTTGAAGTGGACGCCATGGGGAGGTGATGGGCCCTCACAGTGCTGTATTTGCCGGGGATAGCAGTGACATCATCTGGATTGAAGGTCTGTGCACTCCAGTGGATTTGGGTATAAGTAAGAAGGGATTTTGACGGTTTATTATCATCATTCAATTACTACACTTCAAACAAACACTATAATACAATTATTAACATTCAGAAATATATTATAAAGCCCTTATAAATTGATATTATCTTTATAATAGCTGTAACTATATTTTATTCTTCTATTTTCCACCACTAGCACGCATTTAAATCCAAGTATTGTGAGTTTAATTTGAGTATAACTATTCTATTAGTCTTCCCCTGAGGTTTAATCACTAAATCATTTATAAATAAGTAGTAGGACCATAAAATAACACTATTATATCATACTTATATACTAGACTGTACTGACAATTGGGGGTCTTTCCTTATATTTTACTTATTATTTAGTATAAGCCTTGGGACGTGAATTTTACCTTAGTACAACTCAAAATTAACCAAATATTTGGGTCTGCGGCATATTAGTGGGTCATCATAACTCATTGATTGCGGAAAAGAACCCTTATAATAATTGTACTAATTTTTTATTATAAAAATTAGATATTTACAGTAGTAACTGTACCCAATATAAACCCAATTTCACTTGGTATTTGGACACCAATATAACACCCAATAAAATTGGTATTTGGATAAAGCTTGGTAAGCTAATTATTCACCCTTATAGAGGTCTAGTTAAACTTATTATTATATTTTTAACAGATTTTTTCGAATTTTTCTTATATTTTATTTAAATAAATAAAGATATAAATTCAGGGTAAGCTCCATTGCTTTTTTATTAGTAATATAATTACTAATATCTTTTGTCTACTAATTCCACAGAGTTTTTTCCTTTTGTAGACGTAAAATATTGTTATTCTGAACAATATGAGTGCTCCCCAGGATAGTGTAAGTGAACAGCCTGCTTATAATACCAGGTCTAAAGCTAATAAAAACTTTCCAGGACATCACCATGGAGGGACAACAGTACCCCCAACCAGAAAGCATGAGTATAGAGGAAAAGGACGCCCTCTTAAAAAAGATAACTATCAAAAAGATGTCTCCTCCTCTTCAGGACCAACTGTCCCACCTGGCCAAACAGGTTCTGAAGCTAGAGGAATCAAAATCTCTCATGTTCAAAGAGGTAGAGCAGTTGCAAAACAATTGCAAGGTAGGATTTCAGCAGATGAATCAGGCAATGGCAGAATTAAAGGGAGGCCAGCCCAATCAATCAAATCAGCAACCCCCTACCCAAGGAGGGTCCACTCACTCCCAGGAGATAATCCTGGTAGACAAATGGAAATGGGACTGGTTTCACCAACAGTGGACAAGCCACAGTTGCAACAGGGATCCGCCCCCTCATCTGACTTCCTCAGCTCACCCTTACAAGGGAAAAAAGCGCCAAAAATCAGGACTGGCAACCATCCCTTGGTAAGTAACTTACCCTCTCAGATTAGACATAATGCTGATAATTACAATATAGGTAATTCTATTGATGTTAAATCTGTACAACAAATAGAGGAGGATTTAAGAAATTTAGGTTTTAGAGTAGATACACCTGACTTGTCTTTTGTCCATAATAACAGTACTATATACAATGATAATACAGTTAATCCTCAGTTGCAACCACCTACTAGTGAGATGAGAAGTTCACAGGAGAGTGAGAGAATTGAAAAGGAGGACATGGAATATTTTAACAATAATCCAACTGTCCATAGAATTGTTTCAGCATTGTGGAATAGAATGACTGATTGTGAGGAACAGACAGTTAAACTCACTAGTGATACAATTTCATCCTTAACATTGAACATTTCTCAATTAGCAACACGTAATAAAGAATTAGAGAAAGAACATTTGTCTCTAACTCTTAAATATGATTCATTGAGTAATAAATATAATGACCTTTCAAACAAATTTTGTGAGTTAGAAAAATTATATGAAACACACTTATTAAAAACTGAATCAAGAACAAAGTTATCTTTTGCCCAGACAAATCAAAGTGTCTCTGAGTTGCTACAAAGATTAACTAAAGTTGAGATTGAAACTGCCAATCTACTAATGAACCAGGATAATCATAAGTATAATCAATATAATAATAATCCTTTCATTGGCAAAAGTGAATCTCATTCCTTCCCTATACCACCACAATTGAAACCATCTGGTGGTAGTGTCAAATCTGAAAATGTAAGTCACAAATCCGTGCAGGAAGAAATACAAGACCATTTATCAAAAGTGAATGAGTTGTTGAATTTACCTAAGATTAGTGAGATAAAATCCAATCAGAAGAACTGGCCTAAGATAGATCAGTACCCAACTTATGATGGGGAAGCCAGCTCTGATTGGCAACATTTTATTCAAAGAATTGACAACTTGAAATTCTCATATAAGTTACCAGATGAAGAGATAACATCAAAATTAATTTCTTTATTTAAGGATGTTGCTTTATTATGGTTTGAAGCTGTCTTAAGTGAGGGTAGAGACTACTCTTGGGCTGAATGGAAACAACTTATTGAAAAACAATTTGGAGGTTCTAAATTCAGGCTTACTCAGCAGAGACTGTATGAGAAGACTAGGTATAATCCGTTGAATGGTGACAAACCTATGGTATTTTTAATGAATTTAAACAAAATATTAAAAGCCATTGAGCCTCATATGGATTTTAACTTATGGAAAGATAAGATAATATACAAATTACCTATATCTGTCAGAGACATTGTTGTAGCTAGAACATTAAATGTTACTGAATATTCTGACTTTATTAATATTTGCAATGAAATATTATTAAACCATAAGTATGAATCAAGGTATTCCACTTATAAGCAAAATGTTGAACCTGTAAAAACTCAGAATTCAAAAACACTTCAGGAGAAGCAGAAAAAACCTACTGCACCTGTAGTACCTAAAAAGTATGAAACAAATACTTGTTATAAGTGTAACAAACCTTGGGTTAAAGGTCACAAATGTGAGGAAAACATAAATATTGTTGAAAATCAACATGAATCTGAAAATGAAGTAGAAAAGAGTAATGATTCAAGTGATTATGACAGTAATATCTCATATAGTGATGAAAATGAAGTCTGTATGTTGGAAGATGATTTGTCCATCTTTTACAATCCAATATTAAATATAGACTCAAATGAATCTTTAATGAATTTTGAGGATGTTAAAATCATTAAGGATATATAAGAAGATACTGTGCTTTTGGTCTTAATTTTAAAGACAATGACAAATTCACGCATGATTGGGTAACCCTTATCCCAGGTTTAGAATTTGCATATAATAGTACAGTACATTCTGTCACTGGCAAAAAGCCATTTGAGTTATGGTTGGGTTATGTACCTAATACCCCTGCTAAAACTCTTAATAAGTTACCTAGATTGGATATTCATCCAGGTACTAAATCTTTTCTTCAGATGCAAGAATTATGCAGAAAACATGCTCAAGAATGTATAAATAAGGCTTTTGAGTATGAAAAGAAAAGATGGGATAAAGCCCATAAAGAACAAATGTTCAAAGAGGGTGATGAAGTCCTTATTTCAACGCTACATTTCAATTTAAATGGTAATGTTAAATTGAAGGATCCATTCATTGGACCATTTGTAGTTAAAAAGATGGTTGGTAATAATGCTGTTGAGGTTATTCTATATGCACCTTATGATAGAAAACATCCAGTATTTCCTATTTCTCTTATAAAACCATACCATTCTAATGATACTGCTCTCTTTCCAAGAAGATCAGGAAGGCATAAACAGCAACCTGAAGAAATAGTGGAAAAAGCAGAAATTGAAAAGATACTTAAAAAGAGACACCTTACTAAAGAAAAGGGAGTTGAGTATCTATTAAGATTTAAAAATAAATCAAGTGAATATGACCAGTGGATTCCAGAAAATGAAATCTCTGATCTTAGAAATCTCTTGAAAAAATTTAAATCTAAATAATACTGTTCATCAGTATATGTATTATAAAAAATTTTTTATTTTATTATTTCATTCCTTAAGATTAATTAAAATGTCTTAACATTTTTTTTATTGTTTTTTTTGGGGTGAGGGAGTGTCAGCCTAAATATCCTTAGGACTGAGTATTTCTTATGCTTAAAATAAGATAACCTTAATTAGATTAAGCTTATATCTTAAAAATAAGGTTAAAATAATAATATATATTATTTTATTATATATATATATAATTATTATTCTATTATATAATTTATAATAGTTTAAATAGCTTATCCATGGCCTAATAATACTTATTAAGGTGTTAATGGAGTCATAATATACTTATCTTAAGTGATATGAAGTAATTATTGACATACATAAGCTTATATGTATACATAAATCTCATATTCAGTGAAATATGCAGTATATTATGTATATTTAGGTATATAGGTGGGTTTTAGCCCCTTAATAGCCTATAACCTTTGTTTTTCTGCTTATTTTAGGTCATATGGACGAAATCAGTGGATTCACAACGCCTACAGAAGCATAGACACCTATATCAGGCGCATACACCCAGTTTGGACAACTAAAATTACTTCCTTGGATGGTTATTCACAGATTTATGGGTTGGAAAGATGTTTTTGGGTTAATGTGGATGCTTGGGGATGTTATTGGGGGCTTGGACATTTTATTTGTTTCCTTTATATGCTTTTAGTTTCATTAAATCTCTTTTTGATCATTTATTTTACCTGTTTCTTTATGGTATCCGCTTTTATCTGGGATTTCTATTTATGGTATGACTCTGTGTTATTATTAATAGTGATGGAGGGTCCTTACTGGAGGTCTGGGTGTTGAAACTGCTTGAAGTGGACGCCATGGGGAGGTGATGGGCCCTCACAGTGCTGTATTTGCCGGGGATAGCAGTGACATCATCTGGATTGAAGGTCTGTGCACTCCAGTGGATTTGGGTATAAGTAAGAAGGGATTTTGACGGTTTATTATCATCATTCAATTACTACACTTCAAACAGACACTATAATACAATTATTAACATTCAGAAATATATTATAAAGCCCTTATAAATTGATATTATCTTTATAATAGCTGTAACTATATTTTATTCTTCTATTTTCCACCACTAGCACGCATTTAAATCCAAGTATTGTGAGTTTAATTTGAGTATAACTATTCTATTAGTCTTCCCCTGAGGTTTAATCACTAAATCATTTATAAATAAGTAGTAGGACCATAAAATAACACTATTATATCATACTTATATACTAGACTGTACTGACAATTGGGGGTCTTTCCTTATATTTTACTTATTATTTAGTATAAGCCTTGGGACGTGAATTTTACCTTAGTACAACTCAAAATTAACCAAATATTTGGGTCTGCGGCATATTAGTGGGTCATCATAACTCATTGATTGCGGAAAAGAACCCTTATAATAATTGTACTAATTTTTTATTATAAAAATTAGATATTTACAGTAGTAACTGTACCCAATATAAACCCAATTTCACTTGGTATTTGGACACCAATATAACACCCAATAAAATTGGTATTTGGATAAAGCTTGGTAAGCTAATTATTCACCCTTATAGAGGTCTAGTTAAACTTATTATTATATTTTTAACAGATTTTTTCGAATTTTTCTTATATTTTATTTAAATAAATAAAGATATAAATTCAGGGTAAGCTCCATTGCTTTTTTATTAGTAATATAATTACTAATATCTTTTGTCTACTAATTCCACAGAGTTTTTTCCTTTTGTAGACGTAAAATATTGTTATTCTGAACAATATGAGTGCTCCCCAGGATAGTGTAAGTGAACAGCCTGCTTATAATACCAGGTCTAAAGCTAATAAAAACTTTCCAGGACATCACCATGGAGGGACAACAGTACCCCCAACCAGAAAGCATGAGTATAGAGGAAAAGGACGCCCTCTTAAAAAAGATAACTATCAAAAAGATGTCTCCTCCTCTTCAGGACCAACTGTCCCACCTGGCCAAACAGGTTCTGAAGCTAGAGGAATCAAAATCTCTCATGTTCAAAGAGGTAGAGCAGTTGCAAAACAATTGCAAGGTAGGATTTCAGCAGATGAATCAGGCAATGGCAGAATTAAAGGGAGGCCAGCCCAATCAATCAAATCAGCAACCCCCTACCCAAGGAGGGTCCACTCACTCCCAGGAGATAATCCTGGTAGACAAATGGAAATGGGACTGGTTTCACCAACAGTGGACAAGCCACAGTTGCAACAGGGATCCGCCCCCTCATCTGACTTCCTCAGCTCACCCTTACAAGGGAAAAAAGCGCCAAAAATCAGGACTGGCAACCATCCCTTGGTAAGTAACTTACCCTCTCAGATTAGACATAATGCTGATAATTACAATATAGGTAATTCTATTGATGTTAAATCTGTACAACAAATAGAGGAGGATTTAAGAAATTTAGGTTTTAGAGTAGATACACCTGACTTGTCTTTTGTCCATAATAACAGTACTATATACAATGATAATACAGTTAATCCTCAGTTGCAACCACCTACTAGTGAGATGAGAAGTTCACAGGAGAGTGAGAGAATTGAAAAGGAGGACATGGAATATTTTAACAATAATCCAACTGTCCATAGAATTGTTTCAGCATTGTGGAATAGAATGACTGATTGTGAGGAACAGACAGTTAAACTCACTAGTGATACAATTTCATCCTTAACATTGAACATTTCTCAATTAGCAACACGTAATAAAGAATTAGAGAAAGAACATTTGTCTCTAACTCTTAAATATGATTCATTGAGTAATAAATATAATGACCTTTCAAACAAATTTTGTGAGTTAGAAAAATTATATGAAACACACTTATTAAAAACTGAATCAAGAACAAAGTTATCTTTTGCCCAGACAAATCAAAGTGTCTCTGAGTTGCTACAAAGATTAACTAAAGTTGAGATTGAAACTGCCAATCTACTAATGAACCAGGATAATCATAAGTATAATCAATATAATAATAATCCTTTCATTGGCAAAAGTGAATCTCATTCCTTCCCTATACCACCACAATTGAAACCATCTGGTGGTAGTGTCAAATCTGAAAATGTAAGTCACAAATCCGTGCAGGAAGAAATACAAGACCATTTATCAAAAGTGAATGAGTTGTTGAATTTACCTAAGATTAGTGAGATAAAATCCAATCAGAAGAACTGGCCTAAGATAGATCAGTACCCAACTTATGATGGGGAAGCCAGCTCTGATTGGCAACATTTTATTCAAAGAATTGACAACTTGAAATTCTCATATAAGTTACCAGATGAAGAGATAACATCAAAATTAATTTCTTTATTTAAGGATGTTGCTTTATTATGGTTTGAAGCTGTCTTAAGTGAGGGTAGAGACTACTCTTGGGCTGAATGGAAACAACTTATTGAAAAACAATTTGGAGGTTCTAAATTCAGGCTTACTCAGCAGAGACTGTATGAGAAGACTAGGTATAATCCGTTGAATGGTGACAAACCTATGGTATTTTTAATGAATTTAAACAAAATATTAAAAGCCATTGAGCCTCATATGGATTTTAACTTATGGAAAGATAAGATAATATACAAATTACCTATATCTGTCAGAGACATTGTTGTAGCTAGAACATTAAATGTTACTGAATATTCTGACTTTATTAATATTTGCAATGAAATATTATTAAACCATAAGTATGAATCAAGGTATTCCACTTATAAGCAAAATGTTGAACCTGTAAAAACTCAGAATTCAAAAACACTTCAGGAGAAGCAGAAAAAACCTACTGCACCTGTAGTACCTAAAAAGTATGAAACAAATACTTGTTATAAGTGTAACAAACCTTGGGTTAAAGGTCACAAATGTGAGGAAAACATAAATATTGTTGAAAATCAACATGAATCTGAAAATGAAGTAGAAAAGAGTAATGATTCAAGTGATTATGACAGTAATATCTCATATAGTGATGAAAATGAAGTCTGTATGTTGGAAGATGATTTGTCCATCTTTTACAATCCAATATTAAATATAGACTCAAATGAATCTTTAATGAATTTTGAGGATGTTAAAATCATTAAGGATATATAAGAAGATACTGTGCTTTTGGTCTTAATTTTAAAGACAATGACAAATTCACGCATGATTGGGTAACCCTTATCCCAGGTTTAGAATTTGCATATAATAGTACAGTACATTCTGTCACTGGCAAAAAGCCATTTGAGTTATGGTTGGGTTATGTACCTAATACCCCTGCTAAAACTCTTAATAAGTTACCTAGATTGGATATTCATCCAGGTACTAAATCTTTTCTTCAGATGCAAGAATTATGCAGAAAACATGCTCAAGAATGTATAAATAAGGCTTTTGAGTATGAAAAGAAAAGATGGGATAAAGCCCATAAAGAACAAATGTTCAAAGAGGGTGATGAAGTCCTTATTTCAACGCTACATTTCAATTTAAATGGTAATGTTAAATTGAAGGATCCATTCATTGGACCATTTGTAGTTAAAAAGATGGTTGGTAATAATGCTGTTGAGGTTATTCTATATGCACCTTATGATAGAAAACATCCAGTATTTCCTATTTCTCTTATAAAACCATACCATTCTAATGATACTGCTCTCTTTCCAAGAAGATCAGGAAGGCATAAACAGCAACCTGAAGAAATAGTGGAAAAAGCAGAAATTGAAAAGATACTTAAAAAGAGACACCTTACTAAAGAAAAGGGAGTTGAGTATCTATTAAGATTTAAAAATAAATCAAGTGAATATGACCAGTGGATTCCAGAAAATGAAATCTCTGATCTTAGAAATCTCTTGAAAAAATTTAAATCTAAATAATACTGTTCATCAGTATATGTATTATAAAAAATTTTTTATTTTATTATTTCATTCCTTAAGATTAATTAAAATGTCTTAACATTTTTTTTATTGTTTTTTTTGGGGTGAGGGAGTGTCAGCCTAAATATCCTTAGGACTGAGTATTTCTTATGCTTAAAATAAGATAACCTTAATTAGATTAAGCTTATATCTTAAAAATAAGGTTAAAATAATAATATATATTATTTTATTATATATATATATAATTATTATTCTATTATATAATTTATAATAGTTTAAATAGCTTATCCATGGCCTAATAATACTTATTAAGGTGTTAATGGAGTCATAATATACTTATCTTAAGTGATATGAAGTAATTATTGACATACATAAGCTTATATGTATACATAAATCTCATATTCAGTGAAATATGCAGTATATTATGTATATTTAGGTATATAGGTGGGTTTTAGCCCCTTAATAGCCTATAACCTTTGTTTTTCTGCTTATTTTAGGTCATATGGACGAAATCAGTGGATTCACAACGCCTACAGAAGCATAGACACCTATATCAGGCGCATACACCCAGTTTGGACAACTAAAATTACTTCCTTGGATGGTTATTCACGGATTTATGGGTTGGAAAGATGTTTTTGGGTTAATGTGGATGCTTGGGGATGTTATTGGGGGCTTGGACATTTTATTTGTTTCCTTTATATGCTTTTAGTTTCATTAAATCTCTTTTTGATCATTTATTTTACCTGTTTCTTTATGGTATCCGCTTTTATCTGGGATTTCTATTTATGGTATGACTCTGTGTTATTATTAATAGTGATGGAGGGTCCTTACTGGAGGTCTGGGTGTTGAAACTGCTTGAAGTGGACGCCATGGGGAGGTGATGGGCCCTCACAGTGCTGTATTTGCCGGGGATAGCAGTGACATCATCTGGATTGAAGGTCTGTGCACTCCAGTGGATTTGGGTATAAGTAAGAAGGGATTTTGACGGTTTATTATCATCATTCAATTACTACACTTCAAACAAACACTATAATACAATTATTAACATTCAGAAATATATTATAAAGCCCTTATAAATTGATATTATCTTTATAATAGCTGTAACTATATTTTATTCTTCTATTTTCCACAACTAGCACGCATTTAAATCCAAGTATTGTGAGTTTAATTTGAGTATAACTATTCTATTAGTCTTCCCCTGAGGTTTAATCACTAAATCATTTATAAATAAGTAGTAGGACCATAAAATAACACTATTATATCATACTTATATACTAGACTGTACTGACAATTGGGGGTCTTTCCTTATATTTTACTTATTATTTAGTATAAGCCTTGGGACGTGAATTTTACCTTAGTACAACTCAAAATTAACCAAATATTTGGGTCTGCGGCATATTAGTGGGTCATCATAACTCATTGATTGCGGAAAAGAACCCTTATAATAATTGTACTAATTTTTTATTATAAAAATTAGATATTTACAGTAGTAACTGTACCCAATATAAACCCAATTTCACTTGGTATTTGGACACCAATATAACACCCAATAAAATTGGTATTTGGATAAAGCTTGGTAAGCTAATTATTCACCCTTATAGAGGTCTAGTTAAACTTATTATTATATTTTTAACAGATTTTTTCGAATTTTTCTTATATTTTATTTAAATAAATAAAGATATAAATTCAGGGTAAGCTCCATTGCTTTTTTATTAGTAATATAATTACTAATATCTTTTGTCTACTAATTCCACAGAGTTTTTTCCTTTTGTAGACGTAAAATATTGTTATTCTGAACAATATGAGTGCTCCCCAGGATAGTGTAAGTGAACAGCCTGCTTATAATACCAGGTCTAAAGCTAATAAAAACTTTCCAGGACATCACCATGGAGGGACAACAGTACCCCCAACCAGAAAGCATGAGTATAGAGGAAAAGGACGCCCTCTTAAAAAAGATAACTATCAAAAAGATGTCTCCTCCTCTTCAGGACCAACTGTCCCACCTGGCCAAACAGGTTCTGAAGCTAGAGGAATCAAAATCTCTCATGTTCAAAGAGGTAGAGCAGTTGCAAAACAATTGCAAGGTAGGATTTCAGCAGATGAATCAGGCAATGGCAGAATTAAAGGGAGGCCAGCCCAATCAATCAAATCAGCAACCCCCTACCCAAGGAGGGTCCACTCACTCCCAGGAGATAATCCTGGTAGACAAATGGAAATGGGACTGGTTTCACCAACAGTGGACAAGCCACAGTTGCAACAGGGATCCGCCCCCTCATCTGACTTCCTCAGCTCACCCTTACAAGGGAAAAAAGCGCCAAAAATCAGGACTGGCAACCATCCCTTGGTAAGTAACTTACCCTCTCAGATTAGACATAATGCTGATAATTACAATATAGGTAATTCTATTGATGTTAAATCTGTACAACAAATAGAGGAGGATTTAAGAAATTTAGGTTTTAGAGTAGATACACCTGACTTGTCTTTTGTCCATAATAACAGTACTATATACAATGATAATACAGTTAATCCTCAGTTGCAACCACCTACTAGTGAGATGAGAAGTTCACAGGAGAGTGAGAGAATTGAAAAGGAGGACATGGAATATTTTAACAATAATCCAACTGTCCATAGAATTGTTTCAGCATTGTGGAATAGAATGACTGATTGTGAGGAACAGACAGTTAAACTCACTAGTGATACAATTTCATCCTTAACATTGAACATTTCTCAATTAGCAACACGTAATAAAGAATTAGAGAAAGAACATTTGTCTCTAACTCTTAAATATGATTCATTGAGTAATAAATATAATGACCTTTCAAACAAATTTTGTGAGTTAGAAAAATTATATGAAACACACTTATTAAAAACTGAATCAAGAACAAAGTTATCTTTTGCCCAGACAAATCAAAGTGTCTCTGAGTTGCTACAAAGATTAACTAAAGTTGAGATTGAAACTGCCAATCTACTAATGAACCAGGATAATCATAAGTATAATCAATATAATAATAATCCTTTCATTGGCAAAAGTGAATCTCATTCCTTCCCTATACCACCACAATTGAAACCATCTGGTGGTAGTGTCAAATCTGAAAATGTAAGTCACAAATCCGTGCAGGAAGAAATACAAGACCATTTATCAAAAGTGAATGAGTTGTTGAATTTACCTAAGATTAGTGAGATAAAATCCAATCAGAAGAACTGGCCTAAGATAGATCAGTACCCAACTTATGATGGGGAAGCCAGCTCTGATTGGCAACATTTTATTCAAAGAATTGACAACTTGAAATTCTCATATAAGTTACCAGATGAAGAGATAACATCAAAATTAATTTCTTTATTTAAGGATGTTGCTTTATTATGGTTTGAAGCTGTCTTAAGTGAGGGTAGAGACTACTCTTGGGCTGAATGGAAACAACTTATTGAAAAACAATTTGGAGGTTCTAAATTCAGGCTTACTCAGCAGAGACTGTATGAGAAGACTAGGTATAATCCGTTGAATGGTGACAAACCTATGGTATTTTTAATGAATTTAAACAAAATATTAAAAGCCATTGAGCCTCATATGGATTTTAACTTATGGAAAGATAAGATAATATACAAATTACCTATATCTGTCAGAGACATTGTTGTAGCTAGAACATTAAATGTTACTGAATATTCTGACTTTATTAATATTTGCAATGAAATATTATTAAACCATAAGTATGAATCAAGGTATTCCACTTATAAGCAAAATGTTGAACCTGTAAAAACTCAGAATTCAAAAACACTTCAGGAGAAGCAGAAAAAACCTACTGCACCTGTAGTACCTAAAAAGTATGAAACAAATACTTGTTATAAGTGTAACAAACCTTGGGTTAAAGGTCACAAATGTGAGGAAAACATAAATATTGTTGAAAATCAACATGAATCTGAAAATGAAGTAGAAAAGAGTAATGATTCAAGTGATTATGACAGTAATATCTCATATAGTGATGAAAATGAAGTCTGTATGTTGGAAGATGATTTGTCCATCTTTTACAATCCAATATTAAATATAGACTCAAATGAATCTTTAATGAATTTTGAGGATGTTAAAATCATTAAGGATATATAAGAAGATACTGTGCTTTTGGTCTTAATTTTAAAGACAATGACAAATTCACGCATGATTGGGTAACCCTTATCCCAGGTTTAGAATTTGCATATAATAGTACAGTACATTCTGTCACTGGCAAAAAGCCATTTGAGTTATGGTTGGGTTATGTACCTAATACCCCTGCTAAAACTCTTAATAAGTTACCTAGATTGGATATTCATCCAGGTACTAAATCTTTTCTTCAGATGCAAGAATTATGCAGAAAACATGCTCAAGAATGTATAAATAAGGCTTTTGAGTATGAAAAGAAAAGATGGGATAAAGCCCATAAAGAACAAATGTTCAAAGAGGGTGATGAAGTCCTTATTTCAACGCTACATTTCAATTTAAATGGTAATGTTAAATTGAAGGATCCATTCATTGGACCATTTGTAGTTAAAAAGATGGTTGGTAATAATGCTGTTGAGGTTATTCTATATGCACCTTATGATAGAAAACATCCAGTATTTCCTATTTCTCTTATAAAACCATACCATTCTAATGATACTGCTCTCTTTCCAAGAAGATCAGGAAGGCATAAACAGCAACCTGAAGAAATAGTGGAAAAAGCAGAAATTGAAAAGATACTTAAAAAGAGACACCTTACTAAAGAAAAGGGAGTTGAGTATCTATTAAGATTTAAAAATAAATCAAGTGAATATGACCAGTGGATTCCAGAAAATGAAATCTCTGATCTTAGAAATCTCTTGAAAAAATTTAAATCTAAATAATACTGTTCATCAGTATATGTATTATAAAAAATTTTTTATTTTATTATTTCATTCCTTAAGATTAATTAAAATGTCTTAACATTTTTTTTATTGTTTTTTTTGGGGTGAGGGAGTGTCAGCCTAAATATCCTTAGGACTGAGTATTTCTTATGCTTAAAATAAGATAACCTTAATTAGATTAAGCTTATATCTTAAAAATAAGGTTAAAATAATAATATATATTATTTTATTATATATATATATAATTATTATTCTATTATATAATTTATAATAGTTTAAATAGCTTATCCATGGCCTAATAATACTTATTAAGGTGTTAATGGAGTCATAATATACTTATCTTAAGTGATATGAAGTAATTATTGACATACATAAGCTTATATGTATACATAAATCTCATATTCAGTGAAATATGCAGTATATTATGTATATTTAGGTATATAGGTGGGTTTTAGCCCCTTAATAGCCTATAACCTTTGTTTTTCTGCTTATTTTAGGTCATATGGACGAAATCAGTGGATTCACAACGCCTACAGAAGCATAGACACCTATATCAGGCGCATACACCCAGTTTGGACAACTAAAATTACTTCCTTGGATGGTTATTCACGGATTTATGGGTTGGAAAGATGTTTTTGGGTTAATGTGGATGCTTGGGGATGTTATTGGGGGCTTGGACATTTTATTTGTTTCCTTTATATGCTTTTAGTTTCATTAAATCTCTTTTTGATCATTTATTTTACCTGTTTCTTTATGGTATCCGCTTTTATCTGGGATTTCTATTTATGGTATGACTCTGTGTTATTATTAATAGTGATGGAGGGTCCTTACTGGAGGTCTGGGTGTTGAAACTGCTTGAAGTGGACGCCATGGGGAGGTGATGGGCCCTCACAGTGCTGTATTTGCCGGGGATAGCAGTGACATCATCTGGATTGAAGGTCTGTGCACTCCAGTGGATTTGGGTATAAGTAAGAAGGGATTTTGACGGTTTATTATCATCATTCAATTACTACACTTCAAACAAACACTATAATACAATTATTAACATTCAGAAATATATTATAAAGCCCTTATAAATTGATATTATCTTTATAATAGCTGTAACTATATTTTATTCTTCTATTTTCCACAACTAGCACGCATTTAAATCCAAGTATTGTGAGTTTAATTTGAGTATAACTATTCTATTAGTCTTCCCCTGAGGTTTAATCACTAAATCATTTATAAATAAGTAGTAGGACCATAAAATAACACTATTATATCATACTTATATACTAGACTGTACTGACAATTGGGGGTCTTTCCTTATATTTTACTTATTATTTAGTATAAGCCTTGGGACGTGAATTTTACCTTAGTACAACTCAAAATTAACCAAATATTTGGGTCTGCGGCATATTAGTGGGTCATCATAACTCATTGATTGCGGAAAAGAACCCTTATAATAATTGTACTAATTTTTTATTATAAAAATTAGATATTTACAGTAGTAACTGTACCCAATATAAACCCAATTTCACTTGGTATTTGGACACCAATATAACACCCAATAAAATTGGTATTTGGATAAAGCTTGGTAAGCTAATTATTCACCCTTATAGAGGTCTAGTTAAACTTATTATTATATTTTTAACAGATTTTTTCGAATTTTTCTTATATTTTATTTAAATAAATAAAGATATAAATTCAGGGTAAGCTCCATTGCTTTTTTATTAGTAATATAATTACTAATATCTTTTGTCTACTAATTCCACAGAGTTTTTTCCTTTTGTAGACGTAAAATATTGTTATTCTGAACAATATGAGTGCTCCCCAGGATAGTGTAAGTGAACAGCCTGCTTATAATACCAGGTCTAAAGCTAATAAAAACTTTCCAGGACATCACCATGGAGGGACAACAGTACCCCCAACCAGAAAGCATGAGTATAGAGGAAAAGGACGCCCTCTTAAAAAAGATAACTATCAAAAAGATGTCTCCTCCTCTTCAGGACCAACTGTCCCACCTGGCCAAACAGGTTCTGAAGCTAGAGGAATCAAAATCTCTCATGTTCAAAGAGGTAGAGCAGTTGCAAAACAATTGCAAGGTAGGATTTCAGCAGATGAATCAGGCAATGGCAGAATTAAAGGGAGGCCAGCCCAATCAATCAAATCAGCAACCCCCTACCCAAGGAGGGTCCACTCACTCCCAGGAGATAATCCTGGTAGACAAATGGAAATGGGACTGGTTTCACCAACAGTGGACAAGCCACAGTTGCAACAGGGATCCGCCCCCTCATCTGACTTCCTCAGCTCACCCTTACAAGGGAAAAAAGCGCCAAAAATCAGGACTGGCAACCATCCCTTGGTAAGTAACTTACCCTCTCAGATTAGACATAATGCTGATAATTACAATATAGGTAATTCTATTGATGTTAAATCTGTACAACAAATAGAGGAGGATTTAAGAAATTTAGGTTTTAGAGTAGATACACCTGACTTGTCTTTTGTCCATAATAACAGTACTATATACAATGATAATACAGTTAATCCTCAGTTGCAACCACCTACTAGTGAGATGAGAAGTTCACAGGAGAGTGAGAGAATTGAAAAGGAGGACATGGAATATTTTAACAATAATCCAACTGTCCATAGAATTGTTTCAGCATTGTGGAATAGAATGACTGATTGTGAGGAACAGACAGTTAAACTCACTAGTGATACAATTTCATCCTTAACATTGAACATTTCTCAATTAGCAACACGTAATAAAGAATTAGAGAAAGAACATTTGTCTCTAACTCTTAAATATGATTCATTGAGTAATAAATATAATGACCTTTCAAACAAATTTTGTGAGTTAGAAAAATTATATGAAACACACTTATTAAAAACTGAATCAAGAACAAAGTTATCTTTTGCCCAGACAAATCAAAGTGTCTCTGAGTTGCTACAAAGATTAACTAAAGTTGAGATTGAAACTGCCAATCTACTAATGAACCAGGATAATCATAAGTATAATCAATATAATAATAATCCTTTCATTGGCAAAAGTGAATCTCATTCCTTCCCTATACCACCACAATTGAAACCATCTGGTGGTAGTGTCAAATCTGAAAATGTAAGTCACAAATCCGTGCAGGAAGAAATACAAGACCATTTATCAAAAGTGAATGAGTTGTTGAATTTACCTAAGATTAGTGAGATAAAATCCAATCAGAAGAACTGGCCTAAGATAGATCAGTACCCAACTTATGATGGGGAAGCCAGCTCTGATTGGCAACATTTTATTCAAAGAATTGACAACTTGAAATTCTCATATAAGTTACCAGATGAAGAGATAACATCAAAATTAATTTCTTTATTTAAGGATGTTGCTTTATTATGGTTTGAAGCTGTCTTAAGTGAGGGTAGAGACTACTCTTGGGCTGAATGGAAACAACTTATTGAAAAACAATTTGGAGGTTCTAAATTCAGGCTTACTCAGCAGAGACTGTATGAGAAGACTAGGTATAATCCGTTGAATGGTGACAAACCTATGGTATTTTTAATGAATTTAAACAAAATATTAAAAGCCATTGAGCCTCATATGGATTTTAACTTATGGAAAGATAAGATAATATACAAATTACCTATATCTGTCAGAGACATTGTTGTAGCTAGAACATTAAATGTTACTGAATATTCTGACTTTATTAATATTTGCAATGAAATATTATTAAACCATAAGTATGAATCAAGGTATTCCACTTATAAGCAAAATGTTGAACCTGTAAAAACTCAGAATTCAAAAACACTTCAGGAGAAGCAGAAAAAACCTACTGCACCTGTAGTACCTAAAAAGTATGAAACAAATACTTGTTATAAGTGTAACAAACCTTGGGTTAAAGGTCACAAATGTGAGGAAAACATAAATATTGTTGAAAATCAACATGAATCTGAAAATGAAGTAGAAAAGAGTAATGATTCAAGTGATTATGACAGTAATATCTCATATAGTGATGAAAATGAAGTCTGTATGTTGGAAGATGATTTGTCCATCTTTTACAATCCAATATTAAATATAGACTCAAATGAATCTTTAATGAATTTTGAGGATGTTAAAATCATTAAGGATATATAAGAAGATACTGTGCTTTTGGTCTTAATTTTAAAGACAATGACAAATTCACGCATGATTGGGTAACCCTTATCCCAGGTTTAGAATTTGCATATAATAGTACAGTACATTCTGTCACTGGCAAAAAGCCATTTGAGTTATGGTTGGGTTATGTACCTAATACCCCTGCTAAAACTCTTAATAAGTTACCTAGATTGGATATTCATCCAGGTACTAAATCTTTTCTTCAGATGCAAGAATTATGCAGAAAACATGCTCAAGAATGTATAAATAAGGCTTTTGAGTATGAAAAGAAAAGATGGGATAAAGCCCATAAAGAACAAATGTTCAAAGAGGGTGATGAAGTCCTTATTTCAACGCTACATTTCAATTTAAATGGTAATGTTAAATTGAAGGATCCATTCATTGGACCATTTGTAGTTAAAAAGATGGTTGGTAATAATGCTGTTGAGGTTATTCTATATGCACCTTATGATAGAAAACATCCAGTATTTCCTATTTCTCTTATAAAACCATACCATTCTAATGATACTGCTCTCTTTCCAAGAAGATCAGGAAGGCATAAACAGCAACCTGAAGAAATAGTGGAAAAAGCAGAAATTGAAAAGATACTTAAAAAGAGACACCTTACTAAAGAAAAGGGAGTTGAGTATCTATTAAGATTTAAAAATAAATCAAGTGAATATGACCAGTGGATTCCAGAAAATGAAATCTCTGATCTTAGAAATCTCTTGAAAAAATTTAAATCTAAATAATACTGTTCATCAGTATATGTATTATAAAAAATTTTTTATTTTATTATTTCATTCCTTAAGATTAATTAAAATGTCTTAACATTTTTTTTATTGTTTTTTTTGGGGTGAGGGAGTGTCAGCCTAAATATCCTTAGGACTGAGTATTTCTTATGCTTAAAATAAGATAACCTTAATTAGATTAAGCTTATAT
This sequence comes from Hemileia vastatrix, assembly GCA_030280995.1. Lineage (NCBI taxonomy): Eukaryota > Fungi > Basidiomycota > Pucciniomycetes > Pucciniales > Zaghouaniaceae > Hemileia > Hemileia vastatrix. The sequence continues at coordinate 14,243,620 of JASXTE010000012.1, forward strand.
CTTAAAAATAAGGTTAAAATAATAATATATATTATTTTATTATATATATATATAATTATTATTCTATTATATAATTTATAATAGTTTAAATAGCTTATCCATGGCCTAATAATACTTATTAAGGTGTTAATGGAGTCATAATATACTTATCTTAAGTGATATGAAGTAATTATTGACATACATAAGCTTATATGTATACATAAATCTCATATTCAGTGAAATATGCAGTATATTATGTATATTTAGGTATATAGGTGGGTTTTAGCCCCTTAATAGCCTATAACCTTTGTTTTTCTGCTTATTTTAGGTCATATGGACGAAATCAGTGGATTCACAACGCCTACAGAAGCATAGACACCTATATCAGGCGCATACACCCAGTTTGGACAACTAAAATTACTTCCTTGGATGGTTATTCACAGATTTATGGGTTGGAAAGATGTTTTTGGGTTAATGTGGATGCTTGGGGATGTTATTGGGGGCTTGGACATTTTATTTGTTTCCTTTATATGCTTTTAGTTTCATTAAATCTCTTTTTGATCATTTATTTTACCTGTTTCTTTATGGTATCCGCTTTTATCTGGGATTTCTATTTATGGTATGACTCTGTGTTATTATTAATAGTGATGGAGGGTCCTTACTGGAGGTCTGGGTGTTGAAACTGCTTGAAGTGGACGCCATGGGGAGGTGATGGGCCCTCACAGTGCTGTATTTGCCGGGGATAGCAGTGACATCATCTGGATTGAAGGTCTGTGCACTCCAGTGGATTTGGGTATAAGTAAGAAGGGATTTTGACGGTTTATTATCATCATTCAATTACTACACTTCAAACAGACACTATAATACAATTATTAACATTCAGAAATATATTATAAAGCCCTTATAAATTGATATTATCTTTATAATAGCTGTAACTATATTTTATTCTTCTATTTTCCACCACTAGCACGCATTTAAATCCAAGTATTGTGAGTTTAATTTGAGTATAACTATTCTATTAGTCTTCCCCTGAGGTTTAATCACTAAATCATTTATAAATAAGTAGTAGGACCATAAAATAACACTATTATATCATACTTATATACTAGACTGTACTGACAATTGGGGGTCTTTCCTTATATTTTACTTATTATTTAGTATAAGCCTTGGGACGTGAATTTTACCTTAGTACAACTCAAAATTAACCAAATATTTGGGTCTGCGGCATATTAGTGGGTCATCATAACTCATTGATTGCGGAAAAGAACCCTTATAATAATTGTACTAATTTTTTATTATAAAAATTAGATATTTACAGTAGTAACTGTACCCAATATAAACCCAATTTCACTTGGTATTTGGACACCAATATAACACCCAATAAAATTGGTATTTGGATAAAGCTTGGTAAGCTAATTATTCACCCTTATAGAGGTCTAGTTAAACTTATTATTATATTTTTAACAGATTTTTTCGAATTTTTCTTATATTTTATTTAAATAAATAAAGATATAAATTCAGGGTAAGCTCCATTGCTTTTTTATTAGTAATATAATTACTAATATCTTTTGTCTACTAATTCCACAGAGTTTTTTCCTTTTGTAGACGTAAAATATTGTTATTCTGAACAATATGAGTGCTCCCCAGGATAGTGTAAGTGAACAGCCTGCTTATAATACCAGGTCTAAAGCTAATAAAAACTTTCCAGGACATCACCATGGAGGGACAACAGTACCCCCAACCAGAAAGCATGAGTATAGAGGAAAAGGACGCCCTCTTAAAAAAGATAACTATCAAAAAGATGTCTCCTCCTCTTCAGGACCAACTGTCCCACCTGGCCAAACAGGTTCTGAAGCTAGAGGAATCAAAATCTCTCATGTTCAAAGAGGTAGAGCAGTTGCAAAACAATTGCAAGGTAGGATTTCAGCAGATGAATCAGGCAATGGCAGAATTAAAGGGAGGCCAGCCCAATCAATCAAATCAGCAACCCCCTACCCAAGGAGGGTCCACTCACTCCCAGGAGATAATCCTGGTAGACAAATGGAAATGGGACTGGTTTCACCAACAGTGGACAAGCCACAGTTGCAACAGGGATCCGCCCCCTCATCTGACTTCCTCAGCTCACCCTTACAAGGGAAAAAAGCGCCAAAAATCAGGACTGGCAACCATCCCTTGGTAAGTAACTTACCCTCTCAGATTAGACATAATGCTGATAATTACAATATAGGTAATTCTATTGATGTTAAATCTGTACAACAAATAGAGGAGGATTTAAGAAATTTAGGTTTTAGAGTAGATACACCTGACTTGTCTTTTGTCCATAATAACAGTACTATATACAATGATAATACAGTTAATCCTCAGTTGCAACCACCTACTAGTGAGATGAGAAGTTCACAGGAGAGTGAGAGAATTGAAAAGGAGGACATGGAATATTTTAACAATAATCCAACTGTCCATAGAATTGTTTCAGCATTGTGGAATAGAATGACTGATTGTGAGGAACAGACAGTTAAACTCACTAGTGATACAATTTCATCCTTAACATTGAACATTTCTCAATTAGCAACACGTAATAAAGAATTAGAGAAAGAACATTTGTCTCTAACTCTTAAATATGATTCATTGAGTAATAAATATAATGACCTTTCAAACAAATTTTGTGAGTTAGAAAAATTATATGAAACACACTTATTAAAAACTGAATCAAGAACAAAGTTATCTTTTGCCCAGACAAATCAAAGTGTCTCTGAGTTGCTACAAAGATTAACTAAAGTTGAGATTGAAACTGCCAATCTACTAATGAACCAGGATAATCATAAGTATAATCAATATAATAATAATCCTTTCATTGGCAAAAGTGAATCTCATTCCTTCCCTATACCACCACAATTGAAACCATCTGGTGGTAGTGTCAAATCTGAAAATGTAAGTCACAAATCCGTGCAGGAAGAAATACAAGACCATTTATCAAAAGTGAATGAGTTGTTGAATTTACCTAAGATTAGTGAGATAAAATCCAATCAGAAGAACTGGCCTAAGATAGATCAGTACCCAACTTATGATGGGGAAGCCAGCTCTGATTGGCAACATTTTATTCAAAGAATTGACAACTTGAAATTCTCATATAAGTTACCAGATGAAGAGATAACATCAAAATTAATTTCTTTATTTAAGGATGTTGCTTTATTATGGTTTGAAGCTGTCTTAAGTGAGGGTAGAGACTACTCTTGGGCTGAATGGAAACAACTTATTGAAAAACAATTTGGAGGTTCTAAATTCAGGCTTACTCAGCAGAGACTGTATGAGAAGACTAGGTATAATCCGTTGAATGGTGACAAACCTATGGTATTTTTAATGAATTTAAACAAAATATTAAAAGCCATTGAGCCTCATATGGATTTTAACTTATGGAAAGATAAGATAATATACAAATTACCTATATCTGTCAGAGACATTGTTGTAGCTAGAACATTAAATGTTACTGAATATTCTGACTTTATTAATATTTGCAATGAAATATTATTAAACCATAAGTATGAATCAAGGTATTCCACTTATAAGCAAAATGTTGAACCTGTAAAAACTCAGAATTCAAAAACACTTCAGGAGAAGCAGAAAAAACCTACTGCACCTGTAGTACCTAAAAAGTATGAAACAAATACTTGTTATAAGTGTAACAAACCTTGGGTTAAAGGTCACAAATGTGAGGAAAACATAAATATTGTTGAAAATCAACATGAATCTGAAAATGAAGTAGAAAAGAGTAATGATTCAAGTGATTATGACAGTAATATCTCATATAGTGATGAAAATGAAGTCTGTATGTTGGAAGATGATTTGTCCATCTTTTACAATCCAATATTAAATATAGACTCAAATGAATCTTTAATGAATTTTGAGGATGTTAAAATCATTAAGGATATATAAGAAGATACTGTGCTTTTGGTCTTAATTTTAAAGACAATGACAAATTCACGCATGATTGGGTAACCCTTATCCCAGGTTTAGAATTTGCATATAATAGTACAGTACATTCTGTCACTGGCAAAAAGCCATTTGAGTTATGGTTGGGTTATGTACCTAATACCCCTGCTAAAACTCTTAATAAGTTACCTAGATTGGATATTCATCCAGGTACTAAATCTTTTCTTCAGATGCAAGAATTATGCAGAAAACATGCTCAAGAATGTATAAATAAGGCTTTTGAGTATGAAAAGAAAAGATGGGATAAAGCCCATAAAGAACAAATGTTCAAAGAGGGTGATGAAGTCCTTATTTCAACGCTACATTTCAATTTAAATGGTAATGTTAAATTGAAGGATCCATTCATTGGACCATTTGTAGTTAAAAAGATGGTTGGTAATAATGCTGTTGAGGTTATTCTATATGCACCTTATGATAGAAAACATCCAGTATTTCCTATTTCTCTTATAAAACCATACCATTCTAATGATACTGCTCTCTTTCCAAGAAGATCAGGAAGGCATAAACAGCAACCTGAAGAAATAGTGGAAAAAGCAGAAATTGAAAAGATACTTAAAAAGAGACACCTTACTAAAGAAAAGGGAGTTGAGTATCTATTAAGATTTAAAAATAAATCAAGTGAATATGACCAGTGGATTCCAGAAAATGAAATCTCTGATCTTAGAAATCTCTTGAAAAAATTTAAATCTAAATAATACTGTTCATCAGTATATGTATTATAAAAAATTTTTTATTTTATTATTTCATTCCTTAAGATTAATTAAAATGTCTTAACATTTTTTTTATTGTTTTTTTTGGGGTGAGGGAGTGTCAGCCTAAATATCCTTAGGACTGAGTATTTCTTATGCTTAAAATAAGATAACCTTAATTAGATTAAGCTTATATCTTAAAAATAAGGTTAAAATAATAATATATATTATTTTATTATATATATATATAATTATTATTCTATTATATAATTTATAATAGTTTAAATAGCTTATCCATGGCCTAATAATACTTATTAAGGTGTTAATGGAGTCATAATATACTTATCTTAAGTGATATGAAGTAATTATTGACATACATAAGCTTATATGTATACATAAATCTCATATTCAGTGAAATATGCAGTATATTATGTATATTTAGGTATATAGGTGGGTTTTAGCCCCTTAATAGCCTATAACCTTTGTTTTTCTGCTTATTTTAGGTCATATGGACGAAATCAGTGGATTCACAACGCCTACAGAAGCATAGACACCTATATCAGGCGCATACACCCAGTTTGGACAACTAAAATTACTTCCTTGGATGGTTATTCACAGATTTATGGGTTGGAAAGATGTTTTTGGGTTAATGTGGATGCTTGGGGATGTTATTGGGGGCTTGGACATTTTATTTGTTTCCTTTATATGCTTTTAGTTTCATTAAATCTCTTTTTGATCATTTATTTTACCTGTTTCTTTATGGTATCCGCTTTTATCTGGGATTTCTATTTATGGTATGACTCTGTGTTATTATTAATAGTGATGGAGGGTCCTTACTGGAGGTCTGGGTGTTGAAACTGCTTGAAGTGGACGCCATGGGGAGGTGATGGGCCCTCACAGTGCTGTAATTGCCGGGGATAGCAGTGACATCATCTGGATTGAAGGTCTGTGCACTCCAGTGGATTTGGGTATAAGTAAGAAGGGATTTTGACGGTTTATTATCATCATTCAATTACTACACTTCAAACAAACACTATAATACAATTATTAACATTCAGAAATATATTATAAAGCCCTTATAAATTGATATTATCTTTATAATAGCTATAACTATATTTTATTCTTCTATTTTCCACCACTAGCACGCATTTAAATCCAAGTATTGTGAGTTTAATTTGAGTATAACTATTCTATTAGTCTTCCCCTGAGGTTTAATCACTAAATCATTTATAAATAAGTAGTAGGACCATAAAAAAACACTATTATATCATACTTATATACTAGACTGTACTGACAGGATGTATTGGTATCGGGGCAAAAAGGCAAAGGATTATTGGTATGGGGGGGGTTGATTCGGCAGCTGTAAATGGCAGTTGAGTTGTATCGCTGTCCGAAGATGATACCGGTGACGTGTTGGATGAGAGGGATCTAGAGCGGCGTCAATTGCAGGTGGTAATTCAGTGACTGTCTGGTCTAGATCCAGATGCACGTGGAAGGTGGGGTGGAGTTTGGAGGTTTCGTATTTCCCGCTGCAGTTTAGGTTTGGATTGGATGGGATTTTTGTTGTTGGATCGAATGTTGGCATGAATTAAATGCCAATGCAAGAGATTAGGGAATACGGTAAGGATTAGTTGACCGTAATGTTGTTGCTGTCCCTAAGTGAGTATGGTACAGCAGCGTAGGCGTGTTTAACGTGGGACAGGCACGGGATTCACACTTGCTTCCGGGAGAAATATACAAGAACTTCAGTTGTTCAGGGATAAGTCCATAACCTATGGAAGCAATATCAGTGCTGTCTCCGGAGTGAACCTATTATATTACTAGAAAAACTTACCTATGGAAGCAATATCAGTGCTGTCTCCGGAGTGAACTGGAGATTACACTTAGATGCTCCATAGGTTTAAATATTAACACTAAGTACATAATTATGAAAGTTCGCCAAGTCTATTCCCTTATGTACATAACAACTCTCTTTTGAATGGGGAAAGCATTCTTTGTTGAGGCCAACTTTTTCTTTTTATTCAAAATTTCCGAAACCTTTTCCAAATTGGTGGTACGATTGTCCAGGCACTTAAAGTTTAATATTATATACATATTAGGGGATATCAAAGTTAAAAATTTGTAATTATTTAAAAGGTGTTTCACAACACAAAATTAAAGCCAGAAAATGGACATTAATTCTCAGCAAAAAGGTGCTTTGGGGGCACAATATGGAATATTTAAAAAAATAATCATGGTTGATTTGGTGGAAAAAAGAGGTATTTTGAAATGGAAGATTTCTAACTTTGATACCCCCTATTAATTTGGTAACTGGTCAGCCATATGGTGGCAAGGTTGGGAGTTATAAGCATTATTCCTCGAATGTGATGACTTGATAGCACTACGCACCAAGTAAGATATCCCTGATGGGGATATCCAGCGCGAGATGGGGATATTGTAGGGAGGGGCATAAGAATAGAAAAATATGTGCGAGAAAAATATGTGAGCAAAATAAGTGTAATAAAAATATCTGCAACAATGGGAAATTTAGTTTTTTAATTTTTTTTTTCAAAAGAAATGATTTTTATTTCTCAAAAAAAATGATTTTTATTTGCTTTTTTATTTTTTTCTGTTTTTTACAATTTTTTTTTGAAAAAAAAAATTCTCATGGTCGCAAATGATTTTTCTTACACTTACTTTTCTCGCACTTATTTTTCTCGCACATACTTTTCTTATATTTATTTTTCTGACCTTATGTCCCTCCCTAAAATATCCCTAACTCGCGCTGGATATCCCCATCAGGGATATCTTACTTGATGCGTAGTGTAGTGATAGTTCATCTATACGGCCAAATTGGGTGTGAGTTTTGCGGTCTCCGAAAGGGAGGGTTCCTCCATCCAGTTTAGCGAAAAAAATGGATCATGTGTGCAGCAATTTCAATTTAAGAAGAAGTCTGGAAACTACCCAATGATTCAGCTTACTTGAAGAGGCTTGAGAAATTTTTGACGAAAAAATCGAATTTGATACCACAAGGAAATGATTTGGCCATTTATAAGGGCTGGAGATAGGTCGGGGGTACTCTCTTTTGAATTTTTTTTGCCAAAATTTCCGCAACCATTTCCACCTTAGTTGTATAAAAACGCCTCATTTTTTATATCTCAAGCCACAATTCACATTATACCTTTCCAAACAATAGTTCATAAATGCGGAAGTTCATGTAGGGAAGCTTGTTTTCTGTCTACATCTGTAAGGCATATATAAAGCGAAGTTTTCCATCTATTTCCCTTCCTATAAAGTATGTCATTTCCTTAATCGATTTTTCATATTAAACCACTCGTGACGATGCCACCAAAATATTGTCTAGGCATATTGGCTCTAAGGAAACTTTTCATCACACATCTATTCATTGATTGCTCCAATAACCTGCTCTCCTCCGAGGTAGAATATTTCTGATATTAATTTTCAATAATCAATTATTCTTGCTTACATTGCTGCCATCGTTGTCTAGCTTGGCTTTTTTTTGAAAAAGTAAATTGCCGATTGCTGTTACGAAAGATACAGCGACCTTGTCAGTGACGAAAAAATCTCTTTCTCATTTACTTTGCAACACAAACGGAGGAGTGTCTCTTCATCCATTATTCCATCCATCAACCTTAGAAGAACTTTTCCTTAAACTTATTTTAAGGTAACACATAACAATATTTCAGATTTTTATCACCACCCTTATTTTAAAGCCACTTCACACTGATCTGTCTTATATATTCTTGATGTATCTTTTCAAAGTCCCAAAATATGAATACGCATTTAATTTTGTTACTTACATTGTTATTGCTTGGTTATTCAATGCACGAGTATGTATCGGTATTCCCCAGACAATATTGTGCAGGCAAAGATATAGCCACGAATGTGATTACACCATGGAACAAAAAGTACGACTCTCTCTGTATCCCAACGGATTTAGCCCGATCAGTAAATTTCATTTTGGAGGAGCGAAATGTACTTAAATGTCGAGCAAGACTATACAACGACAATCATTGTGGTTTATTATTGGAAGCCACCCCGGGTCTAATGGCTAATTACTGTAGAAATTACGATGGAATCAGATCGTTTAAAGTCGAGTGTCGTATATCTGGATTTTAAAGTTGATGTTGAATATTTCATCGTTGGAGAGCTGTACTTCATGTCAGGCAAAGCACCACACGTTCGCGGTAATTTTTTGATTAAATGAAAGTATGACAGATAAAGATGATGATTGATATATCTTGGTGTTAAATTCCAAGCCTCCCCCCCTTCTGCAAAAAAAAAAAAAAAACAAAAACAAAAAACAAAAAACAAAACAAAAAACAAAAAACAAAAAACAAAAAACAAAAAACAAAAAACAAAAAACAAAAAACAAAAAACAAAAAACAAAAAACAAAAAACAAAAAACAAAAAACAAAAAAACAAAAAACAAAAAACAAAAAACAAAAAACAAAATACAAAATACAAAAAACAAAAAACAAAAAACAAAAAAAAAAAAAAAAAAAAAACAAAAAAAAACAAAAACAAAAAAAACAAAAAACAAAAAACAAAAAACAAAAAACAAAAAACAAAAAACAAATGAATGAATATAATTTGTTAACATTTTAAATTTACTTGCGCGTTTGGGGGCCGCTATGACATATTGAGGATATTGCTTGAGGTGATTGAAAACAAAATTGAGTACAGCTAATCTTGGAGAGCATGCGGTTGTCTTGCCTCTCATTCCCCGCCAAAAGCATATGTCAGCTGACCTTAACTCATGAGTTTGGCGGGGGAAGGGATACAAGACCACCGCAAGCTTTCCAGGATTAGCTGTAAACTGAAGTGGCAAAATCTCTTGAATAATAGTGGGTATCAATGTTTAGGGATCCGCAATTAGGGACCAGAAATTTTTTACCCGGGATCAGACATTATTAATTGCGGACGATTCTTATCCACTAGCCCCGGGGCTAGTGGATAAGTAATCCATGATAATGCATTATCCTGCCTCTTACACCCCAATTTACGTTCCTAATTCCTGATCCCAAACTCATCACATTCATGATGGATTTTTAAGAAAGTCACATGACATATAATTTCTGATGCCATCCTTAAGTCTCTCCTCACTCTATGCTACTTAATTTTGGTGGCAAACACTTAAGTTTTTTTTCTATCTACACACCCCAGCTGCACATTTGGTGTCAAATTCCCACTTCCCACTCATCACCTAAACCTTCTACCAACACCTATACTACTGACAAGAATGAAGCACCTCTCTACTATATGGCTACTTCACTCCACTATTAATGCCATCACTTTACTTTTAGTTCTCTACTATAAATCTGACTCTAAATTGGAAGATGCCTTAGCTTATTTGTATTTTCTTTCCAAAAAGCGTTACCTCATTTTCAGGGGGCCAAATCTTTATCATGATCCCCGATATGATCTCCGCTCCATTCTCAACATTCCTCAACTAAACTTCACTCAGCTATTTAGAACTTCACCCAATTATTTCTTCAAACTTTATCCTATCATCTCTGAACATCCTATCTTTTATAAAAATTCCCATAAAAAACAGCATAATCCTTCCATTCAACTTGCTGTTGCACTATGTCGCTTTGGCTCAAATGGAAATGGTGCTGCTGTAAGACGTTTGGATAATCTATTTAACATAGGATATGGTACAGTGATATTATACACCAAGCACTGTATGATTGCTATCCTTTCCCTCAAGTCTCAAACACTTGCTTGGCCAACTCCAGAACAACACCTTGAATCCTCTCAAGTAATGCAAGCCAAAGGTTTCCCTGGCTGTGTAGGTTTTTTTGATGGCACAACTATACCTTTAAGTCAAAAGCCTGCTCATGATGGGAACCATTATTTTTATGGAAAAAAAAAGTTTGTTCAAAATCTTCTCCAATTTCTCATCATTCATGAACAAAATCTTTATCTTACTTCTAGATACTCTATTTCCGTTCAACTTATAAGTGATGACAATAAATAATTTATTGCTTTTCACAGTGGCTGTCCTGGATCATGTCATGACTCTTCTGTCTTCCAAATAATGAGGATTTCTCAAACCCCAGACTTATACTTTGATGAATCTCAGTACCTCCTTGCAGACTCAGCATATGCAAGTGGGAAGTACATTATACCTGCTTTCCATGGTGCAACCTTAGAAAATGACCCCAAAACTAAATTTAATTATCACCTTGCCCAATCAAGAGTACCAATTGAACATGCTATAGGTATTTTAAAGGGATGATTTTCTAGTCTTTGGGAGCTCTGAATCCAATTTCAAAAAAAATTGGAGATCAAAAGTGCGAATCATTGTATCTTGACTTGCGTTATACTCCACAATATCCTAGCTGATTTAAAGGATGAGTGGAATGATCTTTATGAAGAAGAGGATCCTGAACCAGTGACTGCTCTCCCATCCCTTGAATCACAAAACATTCATTCAACTTGAATACGCTCTTTCATTATGCCAATTACCCTCCACCATTTTGGCACACAACCCTTTTAATTTTTTGTTTTCATACTCTCCAAATTTCCACTTGTATACTTTATTCACTTGGCTTGGTATTTTTGTTTGTTGCATATTCATTTTTTTTGGAATTTATGGTGAATATCCCTTTTTTGGATGGCTCATTGGTTTTCTTTCACGAGCTCAACATGGCATCACATATTTTCTAAAATTGCATAATTTTCACTGTTTCTTTTTGTCATTCATCCCTCATATCCTTTTCCTATTCTCCTCCAACATCCCTCAAACAATTTGGTTTCATTTATTTTGTCATCTCATCTCTCCAGGTAAGTCATTTTATTCTTTTTTTGATTTTTTGATTACTAATTATAATTTTTTTCTGTTTTTTTCCTGTTTATTTTATTTTTTTTATCTAAATTTTTTTTGTAAGTGGTTATTTTTTACTTAAATGGTAAAATTAACTTTTTTTTCTCTCCCTCTTTACTTTCTTTTTTAGCTCCATCACCCTACTCTTTATCCCTCCTTGGCATGGTCATTATCCCCCCTTTCCCCTATTTCACTTTTTTTTGGCTCCATTTCATTGAAACACATACATTGCACATTCTTTATACATTTCATTTACTCCATATTCAATTTCCCAACTATTCCAACATCAATCTTTCTCACTCTATTTTTCCTACTTTTCAATCAAGGTAAGTTTAATCTCCTTTTTTTCATGCCTATATGATATCTCATTCCTTTTATGAAAACTTCATACTTAAATATATATATGACTCTTATCTGGATAACAGTGAACTTATTAAACTCCTTTTGATCTCATCTTCATTACCACTTTTCAAGTTTTTGTAAAATTTTGAAAATCAGACTCGGAATTAGGGTTAGGTTTATTAAAATCTAATGTTTTTTTACTGAGGATTCTCCTGAAGGCTAAATTTCATTTCCTACAAACAGATTTGGATTTGATTCAGTTGTTACTGAGATATTGACCGTTAAAGTTGAGCCTTTTTTTCCCAATTTAAATTTTTATTTCATTTTTTTATGTAACAAATTAGGATTAGGCTTATTCAAATAAAATTTCCTTTAACTGAAGATTCTACTAAGCCTATCTCTCATTTCCCACAAACAGGTTTGAATTAGGTTCAGTGGTTGCTGAGATTTTGACCTTTGAAGTTGAGCCTTTTTTTTCAAATTTCACTTATCTTATTTCACATTTTTATATTGCATATTTAGAGGATAAGGATTCTGAAACTCTTATCTGATTATTATCTAGGCATTTGTCTCCTTCTTTTTGGACTTCTTATCACCACTGTTAAAGTTTATCATCAAATATATATTCAACTTCTTCTTCTTTATCTTTACTTTCTTCTATCTCTTCAATGTCCTTCTATTCTATTCCTTATTTTCACTAATCATCTCACCAGGTAAGTCTTTTTTTTCTTTTTTCTTGTTTTTTATTTGCTAGTCATGAATTTTTTTATTTTGCATTTTTTTGTTTTTTTTTGTTTTTTTTGTTTTTTTTTGTTTTTTTTTTTGTTTTTTTTTGTAAGTACTTTTTTTTATTTTCAAGGTTAGACTAATTTTGTTTTTTTTCTCTTATTTCTCTTTTTTTTTCTCTCCTTCACCCTCTTTAGCTGCCTCATTTCACCCCTTTTCCTCTCTCTTTACCTGCCTCAAGTCACTTCTTCTCCCCTCTCTTTACCTTCCTCAAGTACCCCTTATTTCACCCTCTTTACCTGTCACCAATCCCCCCTTTCCCCCTTCTTTAGGTGCCTCATGACCCCCCTTCCCCTCTCTTTAGGCACCTCATGACCCCCCCTTCCCCCTCCCACCTTCTCCTCTCTTTAGCCCCCTCAAACCCCCCTTCCACTCCCCTTAATCCGCCTCTACCCCCATTCCTTCTTAACAAACGATTAGTAACAATTTTTTGTTAAGAAGGAGGGGGGGGGGGGGGTAGAGGTGGTTTAAGGGGAGTGGAAGGGGGGGGGAAAGGGGAAGGGTGGGGCTTTGAGGCAGCTAAAGAGGGGGGGAAAGGGGGGGGGGTTTGGGACATATAAAGAGGGGTAAAGGGGGGGGTTTAAGGTAACTAAAGGGGGGGAGTTTGGGGGGGTTTTGAGGCAAATAAGGAGGGGAATTCAGGTGGATTTTAAGGCAGGAAAAGAGGAAATTTAAAGGGGGTTTTGAGGCAAGGAGGTAGGGATTTTGTAGGGGATTTAAGAGAAATAAAGGGGGGGAAAGGGGACTTTTATGGGAGTTAAAGAGGGGTTACCTACTTTTTAAAAAACATACAAAAAATTTGTTTTTTGTAATTTTTTTTTTTTTTGGCATAATTTTAGAAAAAAAATATCTTTTACATTCTGTTAAGGACTTTCCCTGTTAATTACAAAACAAAAAAGGTTTAAATTTTAATTTTTAATTTATCTTCCAAATAATTTTACTGAATATAAATTTTTTTTTAAAATTTTTTTGTTTTGATTTTTCTTTTACTGAATTTTTTTTTTTTTTTTTTTTTTTTTTAAATTTTTTTGTCAGAATTTTCTGTGAAGAATTTTTATAACCAAACTTCTGGTTTCCATTTGAATTTTTTTTTTGAAATAATTTTTACTGAAAATTATTATTTTTTTTGTTTTATAAATTTTTTATAAATTTTTTTTTAAAAAGGATTTTGCTTAAAATTTTATTTTAAAAGATATTGTTAGGTGAATTTTTTTTAAAAAAAAAATGTGTTGAATTTTTTTTTGAAATTTAATTTTTTTTTTCAGATCAAAAAAATTTCTTCTTCTTCAGATTAACCCCTTACTTCTCTATCATCTTCATCTTTATCCTCTTTATCATCTTCATCTTTATAATCTCTATCATCTTCTTCAAAATCAACTTCAATACAATAATCTTCTAAATCATCAAAAAAATTTAATGATAATCACTCTCTTCAGAAGAAAAGATATCTGAAAAAAAATCATCTTCTAAATAATCAAAAAAAATTAAAGATAATCAGTCTCATCAGAAGAAAAGATATCTGAAAAAAAAAATCTCTGCAAAAGTTTTTTTTGTCATATCCCAAACATTTTTTTTTATAAAACTAAAGTAGATAAAAAAATTCAATATCCAAAAAAATTACCAGCAGATATCAAATATCTAACTGAATTTGGAGATGATTGAGTTTTTGAAGTTATCAGTAATACTTTTAAGGCTCAATTCGCTTTGGAAGTTCATTCATTCAATGGTGTAAAAGATGAATCTTTTAATCAACTATCTGATCTTATCATAGCTCTTTATCAAATGGCTTAGGTCCGGTTACCTATAAGGAATACTGTCAAGGTACTCTTTTAGTCTAGAAGTTTTGGTACGAAGTTCTACAAGGATTTAAAAGGTTTAAATGGATTCTCAACAAATTTGTACGTATTTCTTAATTCAAAAATGATTGTTTTACTCAATAAAAAGAGGTAGAATTAAAATATTAATATAATTTATAAATTAGAATTACGTTATTGTAAATACTAATGATATAGAATATAAGAATAAGTTTTTATTGGTTATTGTTGTAATAAAATGGTTTAGTAAGATAGAATGAATAAAAGACAACAAAAAGAGAGGCCTTTTATAGGCAAAGGAGAGACAAAGCACGGAAATAAAATTCTAAAAACAGTAGGAAAAAAGATAGAAAAAGAACATTCCAGAAAGAGTATTTCAAATAATAAAGTTATTCCAAAAAGAAGGCGTCAAAAAGATGTATTTACAGAGTATGTCAGAAATACATCAATATTTTTAATATTTACTGTAAATGTCAATTCCAAATAAGAAATTTGATTTATTTGTATATATTTAATATTATTTGAATATTTAAATCTTATTTTATCTTTGTATTTTATTTTTTAAATAAAAAGTTTTATTTTTCCCAACCTGTCAATTGAGCACGGTGTTAGAGAAAATATAAGGGACAAAATTATAATTATAATTTTACTTATTTATTTAATTAATTAATTTAATTTTAACATTCTGTAACTAGTTAATTTATAACTAATGTTAATGTAACTAAATGATAATTAAATAATAATTAAAGATGATAAGGTGCGGCTTCATCCAGTAAATAATTCCTTATTTCACTGGGTAAGTCTAGTAGCCTGGCTGACACTCCCTCACTCTAAAAAAAATAATAAAAAAAATGCTATGATTTTTTCTTCTTATACTTTTTTAGTAGAGTAGGAAGATTAGATATCTCCTTCCCAGGTATCCAAGAATCATATTCAGATGATTTATTCTTGAATCTCAATAAGTATTCTGTACCTTTCTCAGCAGTGACTATTCTGTCATTTAATATTTTTTCAATTTCTGCTGTCTCAGTGATTTCATTTGGGGTTTTCTTTGGTCTACCCCTCCTTCTTGGAAATAAATCACTATTGGATGTGTAAGGTTTCAAAAGAGATATTGGAAAAACAGGATGTTTTCTGTCATATGGGGAATACAGAATAACTTCAACTGCATTATCTCCAATCATTCTTCTGACAACAAAAGGACCAACAAATGGATCTTTTAATTTGTTATTACCTTGTAAGTTGAAGTGGACTGTAGAAATCAACACTTCATCACCCTTTTTAAAAGTGTATTCTTTATGGGATTTGTCCCATCTTTTCTTCTCATATTCAAATGATTTTTCAATACATTTTTGAGCATGATTTCTGCATAGTTGTTGCATTTGAAGAAAAGATTTTACACCAGGATGTATATCCAATTTAGGTATTTTGTTATTGAGAATTTGGGCAGGAGTATTAGGAACATATCCAAGCCAGAGCTCAAAAGGCTTTCTTTGAGTAACAGAATGAACAGTGCTATTATAAGCAAATTCTAACCCAGGAAGTAAGGTAACCCAATCATGAGTGAATCTGTCATTATCTTTATACTCAAGGCCAAAGGCACAATATCTTCTTATCATGACCTCTAAAGTCTGAATCATTCTTTCAGCTAAACCATCAGTCTGAGGGTGATGGGCAGTAGAAAGTTTCAGATCACAACCACAAACATCCATCAGAGACATCCAAAATTCAGAAGTAAATTTAGGGTCTCTGTCAGAGATTATGGCTTTAGGAAAACCAGCAGTATTAAACATATGAGACCACCATAAGAAAGCTAATTCTTTAGTGGAAACATCCTTGTGGGTAGGGATAAATTTACACAATTTTGTGAATCTGTCCACAATAACCCAACAAGAGTTATAACTGTCTTTACCAGCAATAGGTAATCCTGTTACAAAGTCCATGTTTATTATTTGCCATGGAGCATCAGGAGGTTCAATATGTTGCATTAATCCTGCTCTTTTACCAGTTAATCTTTTTGATTTTTGGCATGAATCACAGGATTCAACATATAATTTTGTGTCCTCAGACATATTAGCCCACCAAGAAGTGTTCTTAATTCTGATCATTGTTTTTTCAAGATCAAAATGTCCAGCTAATATGTCATCATGACAAATTTTCAAGATGATTTCTTTCATAGAAGGAGGAATAACAATAACATTACTCAACTTTCTTCTATAATATAGATATCCTTCATCAATTGAAAATTTTCCTTTTTCCAAACCTTTTTGGTACTTTGGTGGAAGGGTTTTAATTAATGCTTGTATTGAAGCATTCTTTGGATCATTTAATATTGTGTGCATAACTTTTTCAAGTCAGTGTCCTTATCATATGATTCCAGAATAAGCTGTAATAGCTCTTCCTCCATATCAACCACATATATCCCATGGATATGGATAATTTCATCCTCAGGATCATAAGCAGGATTTGAGTCATCATTTGGTAAGGGTAACCTTGATAACATATCCACATTTGAGTGACCAATACCAGCTCTGTGAATAATTGTCATTCTCCCTCTGTATTCTTGAACAGCCAGCTGCCATCTAAACATATGTCTATTAGGTGTTTTCAAGTTTAATAGGGATTTAACTGCACTGCAGTCAGTGACAAGTTCAAATTTCTGGTCATCTAGGTAATAATGAAGCTTTTCCAGAGCCCATACTACAGCTAAACACTCTAATTGAGTAGCACCATATTTCAATTCACTATTTCTCAAGGTTCTTGAAATATAACAAATTACTACCTCTGAAACTTTATCATTTATCACTTGTTTTTGATGGAGGGCAGCACCAAG
This sequence comes from Hemileia vastatrix, assembly GCA_030280995.1. Lineage (NCBI taxonomy): Eukaryota > Fungi > Basidiomycota > Pucciniomycetes > Pucciniales > Zaghouaniaceae > Hemileia > Hemileia vastatrix. The sequence continues at coordinate 14,260,882 of JASXTE010000012.1, forward strand.
ACCAATAAAACTGGCATCAGTGTACAAAACAAATGGTTGATCAAAGTCAGGTAAAGCAAGAATTGGTGCTGACATCAAACAGTGTTTCATAGTGTCAAAGGCTCTTTGTCTTTCACTATTCCAGACAAAAGCAACATCCTTTCTAGTTAATTGGGTAAGGGGTAAAGCTATGACTTGGTAATTTTTAATATACTGTCTATAGTATCCACACATTCCCAAAAAAACTTTGGAGCTCTCTCACTGTTTTAGGAGCTTTCACCTGTTGTATGGCTGCCACTTTGTTCTGGTCAACACATATCTGTAAGCCTGAAACAACATGACCAAGAACTTTTAAAGAATGGAAACCAAATTTACATTTCTTCAAAGCAAGTGTCATATTTATTTCATCCATTTTCTGTAATACTTTACACAGGTGTTTAAGATGGTCCTCAAATGTTTTTGAGAATATAATGATATCATCAATATAAACCATCAGCCAACCTTCAATTATCTCTTGATGGAATGTGTTATCCATTACTTTTTGGAAAACAGAAGGGGCATTTTTAGGGCCAAATGGCATCCTAATATACTTATAAATACCCATATGAGTGGCAATTATCAGAAAGTTCTGAGAATTTTTCTCAACAGGTACCTGGTGATATCCCTTATTACCATCCAAACAGCTGATATATTTAGCACCCTGTAAAGTAGCATGTATAGAGCTGATTCTAGGTAAAGGATAGATATCATCAACAGTATAAGTGTTTAGTGCTCTATAATCACCACATAACCTGGCTTTATCTTTCTCATAAGAAATTAGGACAGGTGAGATAACACAATATTTAGGTGTTTCAACTACCTTTTCAATAATATTCATTTTTAAAAGGGTAGAGATATTGTCTTCAATATCTTTTCTCTTTGTGGGAGAAGCAGGATAAGGCTTCTTCTTTAAACTAGGTGGTATATCAGTTAATGGGCAAGACAATGAAAGTTTCATTTCTTCTTTAACTAATCCCAGTTCATGTGACCCATGAGTAAAGGCCATAGGAAAAGACTTTATCAAGTTAATGATGGAATCTTTATCCTCACCAGAAAGTTGTTCTCCAAAAGAGGCATTGTCAATTTCAGATATAAGGGCATGCATTTCCTTTGTAGATCTTCCTTTATATTGAACCACAGAATTACATGTGTTCAATTCTGGTTTTAATAATTTTTTAGGGGAGGAAATTTTAAATTTTCTCTTCCCATTCAACCCCATTGTGAAACATTGGTTTGAAGGATCCAATTTTATGCCATACTTGGTTAAAATATCATTCCCTACAATAAACCAATTGCTCAAGTTATCATTTTTCATGACAACAAAATCACAAATAGCTCTTACAAAACCATGGTTATATTTAAAAAACACTGTGGCTTTGTATTTACCAATGGGGGACAAAACAGAGCCATACCCTCTCCAATTTTCAGAAATGATATGCAACAGTTTAGATTTATAGTATTGATCTTCTGAGGCAAGTGCTCTTTCAGATACTACACTTCCTCCAGCTCCAGAATCCAGAACAACTTCAATGCTGGTTCCATTAATCAAGACTGGTGCCTTAAGAGGGGCAATAACAATTGAGTTATCCTTAATGTTCTTTATGATCTCAGCATCCTCAACTGTAGATAAATCATTATTATCAATGTCAATAGTATTTAAATAATGAATATCCTCTTCCAGCATCAAGATTTCTTGTTGAGATTCATATGAAATATTGCTAGCACAATCACTTGATGTATCGTCCAGTGCCACTGTGTCATCATCATGCTCCTCTGTTTGTTCTACAAGATTTATCTTCCTGTCACAAACATGGCCTTTCTGCCAAGGCTTGTTGCACTTGAAGCAAGTGTTTGTTGCATATTTCTTTGGTGCAACAGGGGCAGAAGGTTTACCAACCTTTTCCTGAGGTTTTTGTTGGTAGGTGGAGGGTTTCTCCAAAGGGGTCCTAGGAATGAATCTTCTTGCATCATACTTATTGTTTAGAAGTATCTCATTGCAAGTATTAATGAAAGAAGAGGGTTCTTTGGAGAACTCAGTCCTAGCCACAATCAAGTCTCTCAGAGACATTGGTAATTTATAGAGGATCCTGTCCTTCCATAAATCAAACTCCATATTTGGGTCCATTGCCCTTAAGATTTTGACAAGTTTCATTAAAAACTCAATAGGCTTATCAGTAGAAGAGCTATATTTAGTTTCCTGATACTGCCTTTGTTGAGCCAGTCTGAACTTGGAGCCACCAAATTGTGCTTTAATTAATTTCTTCCAATCCTCCCATGAGTAGTCATTCCCATCCAGGAGAACAGATTCATACCACATCAGGGCAACATTAGTGAACAAAGAAATTAATTTGGACACAATTTCCTCATCTGGGAGTTTGTAAGAATTTTTTAAATTATCAATTCTGCAAATAAATTGTTGCCAATCAGAGGAAAAATCACCATCAAATGTTGGGTACTGGTCAAGTTTTGGCCAATTCCTTTGATTTGAAGGAGTCTCCTTAGTACTAGCTTGTTTCTGAGTAAGAAGCAGCTGTAATTTCTCTAATTGTGCTGAAATCTCATTGTTTAATTCTGTTGCAGATCCTGGTGCATCATCAGTTTTTGATGGAAACTCAGTGTTATCAACAGGTATTTCTGGATCAATTTTTATTTTAGATGAACTAGCCACAGGTACTGGTTGAGCATCCTGCACTATATGTTCTTTCACAGAATTGTCAGAATATTTTTGGTCATTTAACAATGAGTTCAGTGTTTCTTCAATGGTTGTTAGTCTTGTTTTCATTCTTGGAAGACTAGATAAACTTTCATTGACAGTTTCAAAAGATAATTGGTTTTTATGTTGAAAAGATGACAAATGGTCACTCAATCTTTTCAGATTTATCTTATCTATTTCTACCTCCTGGAAACAGGCAGATACAGTATCTTTTAGTTTAGACAAATCATTTTTTATATTTTGCCATAAAGCAATTTTCTTTTCATGGGTTGCTTTGTAATGAGACAATTCATCAGAGACTCTCTGTGCTTCACTTTCTAATGCTTGATAACCCTGATCAGTTAACAAACTATTATATCTCTGAGTCAATTGCATATTGTTCATTATATGATTTTGCTTGGCAATAATATCTCTCAAGTGCTCATCATTAATTCTTGCTACATCTGGAGTGTTTCTCAATAAGGAAACTGAGTAACTTTCCAGGCTCTCATAGAACTCAGGGTCAAGAGTTTCATCAATCACAGCCATATCAGGATTAATCATTGAGGTAGCAATTAAAAGTAATGGATTGGATACATGAGATAACTGTCTAATATTCCCAGCCTCTATAGGTCTCAAGGTTTCATCCTGCCTTCCAGATTTACCTGAAGGAACAGAGTCAGCCACAAGAAAAGGCACTTGAGAATCAATAGAGGGACGTACCAGGGTTTGCTGGGTATCACCATATTGGGTTTCCTTCTTCTTTTGCCTCCTTGATAAGGGTGGGGAGGAGTGGGGTTTGACTGGGTGGGCCTTGATGGACCTACCTGAGGTAATTGATGCTGATTTTGAGCTAAGTAGTCCCACTGTGTGTTGAGCCAGTCCCACTGCCACTTGGACACTTCTACCATCTCATGGGATTGGGGAGCCAATTGTTGTTGATCCCTGGGAGGAAGAGGTTTCCTTTTCTCTTGGAGAGAAGTATTTTTTCTTTTCTCCCATTCTTCCAAGGCATCTACCCTTACCTTTAGTTTTAAGCTGTCTGTCTTTAACTCCTTTATGTGGGTTGACAGATTCTTTATCTGCTGGGACAACGGCATCTTTTTTATCTTGAAGCCTCTTGGAAGCTCTTCTGGTGGGTTTGTCTTGGGTTTCTGATCCTGAGTATTGTCCACTAGGATTTCTACTTCTTCCATTTCCACATCCTGTTTGGGGCAAGGATTTATTAGTTTGAGAAATTCTTCTTGTTAAAGGAGAACTTACAGAAGTAGGCTCATCATAATCAATTAAGTCTAGTTCTTCTTCACGTGAAGCAAAGCCACTTTGATCAGTCATCTTAAGATTCTACTGAAATGAAGGAAAAGAGACAAAAAATTAATTAGTCTTTATTTTTAATTTTTATTTAACAGAAAAAATAAAATAAAAATAATAAAAAAAAATCTTGTTAGGATAAAAATCAACTTAAATAAAATTAATAAAAAAAAATTTAAAACCAGGATAATGCAATCAACTGTAGAAATAAATTAGAATTTCTATTAATTTTTATTTTCAGGATTTAAATCAACTAATTTATTACCAGGATTTATTGTCAACTGAAATAATCAAATATGAATCTTTATTAATTAAAAAAAATTTATTTTGACTGATCACTTAACTACCAGGACTTAATGTCAACTGAAGTAATTAAATATGAAGTTTTATTTTAAAATTTTATTACTGATCACTTAACTACCAGGACTTAATGTCAACTGAAGTAATTAAATATGAGTTTTATTAATTAAAAAGATTTATTGGATTACCAGGACTCAAAGTCAACTGAAGTAATGAAATGTTAATTATTTATTAAAAAAAATATAATTGTCAGGATAATTTGTCAACTGGAACAATTAATTAATCAGGACAAATGTCAAGTGAAAAATTATAATAATTATTTTATTTAATAAAAAATATTATTGTCAGGACAGTTTGTCAACTGGAACAATTAAAATTCAAATTAATCAGGACAATTGTCAACTGAAAAATGATAATAATTAATATTAATATATAATTATTTTATTACCTCTGGGACTAAGAACAGGTATTGCTCTATTATGGTCAACCAGGAAAAATAAAAAAAAAATATAATAATAAAAATAAATTCCAATTACCAGACACCTCCCCCTGCAAAATGAGCAAATTAATGCCACTTACAGAGTGCTGAGTAAAAGGAAATACGTAGCAAATGAAGAGTGAAGAGTAACCCACAAATAGTAATCACAATAATTACCATGATATATACGATCTTTAGTCAGTATATGAACCTAAGTTTTGGAGCGCGGTTCGATTCCCGTTTGCAGCAAAAACTTTTATCACGTGACGTATGACGTTTGTCGTTTTTCTCGCCTCCACTCGTCCTTTACAGGTGCTTGTACGCCGATGGTCCCCTTGATTACGCCTCAAGTAACGTTGTGCCGTCGATATTTCGGAAAGGATCCCAATTGTCAAGGTACACTTTTAGTCTAGAAGTTTTGGTACGAAGTTCTACAAGGATTTAAAAGGTTTAAATGGATTCTCAACAAATTTGTACGTATTTCTTAATTCAAAAATGATTGTTTTACTCAATAAAAAGAGGTAGAATTAAAATATTAATATAATTTATAAATTAGAATTACGTTATTGTAAATACTAATGATATAGAATATAAGAATAAGTTTTTATTGGTTATTGTTGTAATAAAATGGTTTAGTAAGATAGAATGAATAAAAGACAACAAAAAGAGAGGCCTTTTATAGGCAAAGGAGAGACAAAGCAGGGAAATAAAATTCTAAAAACAGTAGGAAAAAAGATAGAAAAAGAACATTCCAGAAAGAGTATTTCAAATAATAAAGTTATTCCAAAAAGAAGGCGTCAAAAAGATGTATTTACAGAGTATGTCAGAAATACATCAATATTTTTAATATTTACTGTAAATGTCAATTCCAAATAAGAAATTTGATTTATTTGTATATATTTAATATTATTTGAATATTTAAATCTTATTTTATCTTTGTATTTTATTTTTTAAATATAAAGTTTTATTTTTCCCAACCTGTCAATTGAGCACGGTGTTAGAGAAAATATAAGGGACAAAATTATAATTATAATTTTACTTATTTATTTAATTAATTAATTTAATTTTAACATTCTGTAACTAGTTAATTTATAACTAATGTTAATGTAACTAAATGATAATTAAATAATAATTAAAGATGATAAGGTGCGGCTTCATCCAGTAAATAATTCCTTATTTCACTGGGTAAGTCTATTAGCATGGCTGACAAATACAGATTTGTTGGGTGGTATCATGATTGGATTTGGTTGGAGACCTGATTTTGTTAAAGGATATTCTCTTAGTATGTCTAATAATTTTTGTTCCATTCTTAATATCATTTCACTTATTTCAATTATATAGGTATATATATTCATTGCTCAAGAATATCACTAAAGCTCAAAAAGATGAAGATTTTCACTTATGGGACACTCTACCTTCCTTTAACTCTTTTCTTGCTCTTTGACTCAAAAAGCTCTGTAATAAAGCATTTGAAAAAAATCATGAACTTTCAACCAAAGTTGGAATACCAAATTGGTGTGACTTCAAATGGGAAGATATCAGCCACAAATATCTTTTATTTTTTAATGTTATTATCACTCATTCTGGATTCCACAATAGGATTCATATCGATAGGAATGACACCAATTTTCTTACTTTTGGTATATTCTCATATATCAATCCAATATCTGGCCAACCAATACCATCTCCAGCTAAAATCAAAGGACATGGTTTATATTTTACAGACCACCAGGGAATCATTGATTTTGGTTTGGGAAATGGTTTCATCAAGACTATTTGGAATTCTTCTCAGGATAATCATCAAATGACCAAAGCTCCTCCTGGTTTGGAATCCTGTCAAGATTTCACACATTTTGGTTGCTCATTTCAAATAAGTCATAAGTTGATTCAAAGAATCAAAAAGGTAAAGAAAGAAGGTAAAGTTAATTGATTTAAAAAAACTTTATCTAGATCCAAAAAGTATGGGAATAGAGTTGTCATCAAAAATTGTATATTTTTTCATAAATCTTTGATAAATATTTTTTATATATCAATCTTCTCAACTTAAGTAATGGGCCAATGAACTTGGGTTGTATAACAGGTAATCATGATACCATTTATTTGTTTCATGAGGTTCCTCTAGCCTATACCTGTGGAAAGTTCGAAACTTTTGTTTCTAGATTTGATCTGCATTTTGGTTTGAGGAATTGTCATTACTTTAAACTAGGGAAATTGATATATATTAGATATTTATTTAATAATTTATGTAATTATATTAAAGTTAGATGACTTCCACCCCTTACTTCAATAAAAATCAGGGGGGGGGTATTGCCAAATTTTCAAATCTGACATTCAAAATTGCAGACTTGTAAAATTTTTGGTGATACCCACCCCTTGCTTCAATAAAATGTAGGGGGGGGTATTGCCAAATTTTCAAATGTAACATGTAAAATTTTTGACTTGTAAATATTTTTAAAAAATTTTTTTTGGTGATACCCGTCTCTTACTTAAATAAAATCCAGGGGGGGTATTGCCAAAATCTCTTATAAGACTTGTGAAATTCTTGACTTGTAAGAATTTTGGGGATACTGATAAAATGCAGGGGGTAGTAAAGCCAAAGTTTCATATAAGACTTTCAAAATTCATGACATGAAAGAATTTTGGTGATACCCACCCCTTACTTCAAAAAAATACAGGGGTGGGGGATTGTCAAATTTTCAAAGGAGACATGAAAATTTTATTTAAAAAAAGAATATTTAGCATTAAAATAAGAAAATTCAAGTAATGATTGATAGAGTAATTAAATACAGGAAGTTATTGTAAATTTTATGTACAAATAAATATGAAAAGTTGAAGTGTCAGAAATAAAAAAAACTAGTCATCAAACAATTTCTTTAAAAATTCAATATCCTCAACAGATTTATTAGCTTTAACACATTCTATCAAGAAATTTTTCTTTTTGGAATTTTCTTCATGATCAAACTTATATTTCATCTACTCTAATAGGTTTTGATGTTTGAGTGTTTTCTCCTCTTTTTTAATTTTTCAATACTTAGAGTTAACTCAAACTTCTTCTCCTCCAAATCTTGGGCCCAATCTTCCTTCTGTAAAGGGAGCTTGTACTTCCTCTCTTCCAAATCTTGTAGCCTATCATCCTACCTTAAAGAGAGCTCATATATCTTCTTTTCACAGCTTAGAGTCTCTTTAGTGATTTTCACTTGTTCTAGAGTGATAATAAAAATTAACATAAATTAGAAGAAAAGCAGAGTAAAGTAATAAGAGGTATGGTATCACTTACCAGCATCACGTTTCTCTAAAAATTGTTCCATAGACAAAAAAGGGGTTTGTGATGAAGTATCACTTTTTCTTCTTCTTTGGGAGTGGAAATTTAGACTACTTTTAAGAAATAAGAAAAAGATAAGTAAACAAAAAAATCAAATTGATAAGATAAAATAAAAAAGAAACAGACCTGAGTTAGATTTGGTTGAGTTAAATCACCAGTAGGATCTACAGAAAAGCTATCTAGATTGGTCTCATTAAAATGAGGGGAGGCTTGAGTGGAGGAAGAAGATGGGAAAAGATTTGCTTCAACATCATGTTCAGAGATAGGATCTTCTCCATCCAACATGTTTACAGGATTAAAATTGGCTTGCTCTCCAAACATTGCATCCATCTCTTTAAATTAAGGACATAAAGATTTAAGTTGATCATCTATGGATTTGATGCCCTTGGTGATATCAATGTTGGTAACCCCAAAACCAGTGGAAGATGAAAGAGCCTTTGACTTCTTGTATTTGGCTCGGTAATGCTTGAAGCGTTCAGAAATCTGTTTAGGCAAAAGCTCAATCCTTCCCTTAGTCTTATTCAGTAATTCATTTTCCATTAGATGATAGCCATTAAATTTTGATGCTGGGAGCCTTCCAACTTTAGTCCCATACTCAGTACCAAAACAAGAATCATAGTTAGATTTGGTTTTCAGACAGTTGATAAGAATGAGATGATCATCTTTTTTTAATTGAACGGTCTTAGATTTCTCGGCTGAGAGGGGGAAAGAGGGAGTAGTGGGATTAGAAGAACAACTGGGTGATAGCTGCCTTTGAGAAGATCTAGGACAATGAGCCATGTTAAAATATAAATGAAGATGAAATGGAGCAGAAAAAAGCAGATAAAATAGCAATATGAAAAGGAGCAGAAACAAGCAGATGAGATAGCGAGATGAAAAGGAGCAGAAACAAGAATATGAGATAGCGAGATGAAAAGGAGCAGAAACAAGCAGATAAGATGGTGACGGGTTCTGAGTGGATAGAATGGACAGGATGGGATGAGAATGTGAGTGTGAAGCAAGGTAGAAGGCATATCCAGAGAGTAGTCCAAGATGTGGCTATGGCTGAAAATAGGTCAAGATGTGGTTATGACAGAAATTCGTCCAAGATGTGGTTATGAAAAATTGAGTAAAAAAATGTTGGATAAGAGGTGAACATTGACACGTAAAGTGTCTAATAACCTAATTATTGGAAAAAATAATTGCGGAAGATAATTGGGGTATGCAGATTATTTTCTGCAATTAAATTAATTGCGGATCCTTGAACATTGATACCCCCTAATATGATCCACATGACATTGTTTTCTCAAGCAATGTACAGCTATTTGGGAAAAGCTTGCTGTGTTTTTACCTTTCACTCCCTGCCAAAAACATGAGTTCAAGCCTCTTTTGGTGGGGTATGAGTGGCCAAAAATGAGCAAGGTTTTCCCAAACAGCTGTATGTACCACAGGAGGAAAAAATGGCAACCAGACATTGGGTTCAGTACAAATATTGAATTAATTCAATTCAGTATGTGAACTGAACCCAACATCTGGTTGCCACTTTTTTCTCCCTGTGTACAGTTCCAGGAAACATGATCTCCTCACCCTCTTTTTTTTATTCTACTCTCACAAAATTGATTTGATTTCATTCAAATTGTTTTATGTGTTCAACAGAAACCTTGAGATTTAAAACATAAAATAAATGAAGTATGATCAGTAGTTTTTTCATATTTTTGAAACTTTTCAGACTCCCAGTTTCTGAATGGAGACGTAAGGATCAGAGAGATATAGGATTAGTATTAAGAAATATACAGAGAAAACCAGAAAGACCTTATGAAAAGAACAAGAGATTAATCACAAAAATTGATCTAGGAGAAAAAGTTTGAGTTAAATGGCAGGGGATTCACCATATGCAACTTCATTACGCAGGTTTAGCAGAATTTTGGCATGTCTCATGAGATGAAATTTGATGCTATATATGGGTTTATTAATTACATAAACATTCTGAGCATATTTTAATAGTTATTGAATTTCTTCTTTTGCAGTTGGTGGTATTATTTGGAGGAAAATGGTGGTTGTAAAAAAGAAAAGTGAGCTAGCTGTATGCATAAACAGCTCCAAAAACTTATTTCCCAACACTGTAGAGTGGGTGGCAATAAGTGATGGTTCCTCTTTAATTTTGTATTACTTGCTGAATTTTGGTTTTTAAAAGTGTTTATTTTGTTTTCTGACTCATTGATGCATTTATTTTTTTAGTATGATGGTGGAAAGCGGGTTTGGTTTTTATTTAATTTTTATCATTTTTACCAAGAAAATGACATTTTCAAGCTGAAAAACCAGTAGGCTGATGGTAGCATCACTTTGACCACACAATACACTAGCCATAAAAAGATACACTACCCAAAAAGTGTGAAAAAATTTCTTTTTAAAAAATAAATTGACTTTGGGTAGATGGTCACCAGCCGGTAGATCCACCACCAGCTTTAACAACTGCTTTCATTCCTTCAGGCATTGAAGTAACAAAGTTAGCTAATAAGTGTTGAGGAAAATCATCCTAAGCTTGCTGGAATTCTTTTTGTATTTCAGAAAGGTATTTGAGTTGATAATGCTCTGATATGAATTTTTTCATTTCCTGCCATAAGTTTTCAATAGGGTTGATATTGGGAGACTGGGGGGGACAATCTTAAATTATGCACAAAGCCACTGGTTTTTGGCACTCTTGAGAGATTTTTGCTTAGTAAATTGGTTTATTATCTTTTATCAAGGTGAGTATTTTTTGCGGGTCTACTTTTTTAAGCCAGGGAAGGAGTTTAAAATCATAAACATCTGAGATGAAATCTTTTGCAGTTTGTTGTTTCTGAGAGTGAAATATGAGTGGTACTTTGGTTTGGTCAAAAAATACACCCCAAACCATGAGTGATGTTTGTCTACTGCAAAAGGTGGATGGCAGACATTCTTTTTGAAATTTTTCATTCTTTTTTGTGCCAGACACATCTTGGACCAGATATTTTCCTCACCTAAAAGGAGGATTCATCTAACCAGATAATCCTCTCCTAATTTTTATCAGTCCAGTGGAGATGAGCTTCTGCAAATGTGAGTTGTTTCTGTTCATGCACTTTGCTGACATATGGTTTTTTTGCAGAAATTTGATGGGAAAATCCAAGCTTGTTGACATGTTTTTGGAGTGTTTGGTATGAGACAAATGTTGAAAGCAAGTCCCTCACTTCATTAAGGGTGGCCTTTCTTCTGCTTTGAAGGCTTTGGGAAAGTTGTCAAAGGCCATGGGGAGTCATTTTGTGAGGTCACCCAGTTCCTTGTCCATTCAAGAGTCCCAATGGTGCAATACTTCATGGCTAAATTCCAAGCCGTTGAGTAAGGAAGCTTAAAATGATGGGCAACTTGCCTTAATTTTTTGAGCCATGAAGCTAGGAAAACTACTTTCCCCTCAATTCAGTTGTGAGAGGTGGTTTTTGTACTGGAGACTTGGTCATATTGAAGCCAAACTAGTAAAAAAGTAAGAATTTTTTTATCAGGAAAAAATGTCAAATTTTCAAAACAATCTATAAGTAAAAATCACCTGAAGGGAGATAATGAGATAAAGAAATAAAAAAACTCTATATTGAGCCAATATCTTTGATGGTTGTTGAAGAAGAAAATATTAAAATGTGAGTAAAATGTAAAATTATGCAAAATATTATCCATGACTTGTTGCCACAATATGAATTTTTTTTAACTCTCATTTCTCAATACCACCACCATCTCAAGAGGTTTTTGTAATTATTACTTAATTAAATGATCATCTTATTTCCAAAATTTCTACTTTGAGTACTACAAAGCAATACCCATTACGCAATATAGGAGTGGACTTGCTAGCAAGTCCCCAACCTGAACTCAGACTGAACTTTACTTGAAAACCAACATAAAACTGTTATGCTGAGTGGTGTACATCCCTGATTGTACGGTTCCTTTTTCAATAAATCAATGTGTTTTTAATCTGTGGTGAATTTGAGTCCAAGGCTGCAGACTTGCTAGCTAGTCCGCCCCCCCCTATTGTGTGGTGACATAATTGAGAAAATGAAAGGTATCATTGTTGGCATGTGGATTTGGGGATGAAAAAAGTCTCTTATTTCCTGCCATCTCTCCCTTCCACATGCTAAAGTTTTCTCTTTTCTTGAAAGACATTAAGCACAGGGTACCACCATGACTACACATCTTCCAAAGCAGCTGGTCATCTATCATGGTTTGGGAGGCTTTTTCAACACTAAAAAAGTCCCCCTTGTGGCCCTCTATTCACAGTATCAAACATCAAAAACAATGATATGAGTGTGCCACAGGTTCCTCATACCCTTTTTGGAAGAAAATGTTGGCCCGTTCTCTAGAAGAAGGAGAAGAAGAAGAAGAAGAGAAGAGGAAGAAGGAGGAAAGGGAAAAAATTGACATAAAGAATATTATAAAAAAAATAAAAGAAATAAAAGAGAATAAAGAGAATAATTAAGGGGAATATAACGACAACTTTGAGAGTGGTGACAAGACAAAATTTATGGCTTAAAAAGGTATTTAAATCAAGTAAGTAATTTTATTTTCTGCTTAAATATCAAATATAACCACTAATAGACTTAAAGCAACCTTTATTGTATCTATATAATATTTTTATAGAACTTATAGCTTCACAAAAATAATAATAAAAGTATTTTAAATTTGTACAATAATGTAATGTAAGTGATGGCAGCTAAAGGGGACTTCCAAGGCCTTTTTATAGGTAAGAAGACCTCTGAAGCGCCATAATTCTGTATATACAAAATAATAATAGTGTAAAACAAGAAAAAAAAGAATACTTAAAACATAGAGATTAAGAGAAAAATATGAAACAATAAACTAAACCTGTGAATAAGTAAATACTTTTCCCAACATAAATTCCCAAAACAATTAATTAATATAATGAGTAACTAAGTGAGTATGAAAAATAAGAACTGTGAGAATAAAATCCTAAACAGGTATTACAGTAAGATGTAAAGGGTTTAATTAAAACAAATAAAATTATTTGCACAACAAAATTTATGTAATAATTTTAATGCAGTATATAGAAAAATTAATGAATTGTTTTAACTATTTAAGTAATTCAATAAGTATTTTAATTGAAACAAATAATTAATTTAATGATATTACTAATTTAAAGTGAGAATTACCCACACAATGAATTTGCATATGGTGAATCCTCTTCCATTTAACTCAAACTTATTTTCTTTTTTTATCAATTTTTTTGATTTCTCTCTTGTTCTTTTCATAAATACTTTCTTTTTTTCTCTGGCTATTTACTAATACTAATCCTATATCTCTGTGATTCTTATGTCTTAATCCAGAAACTAGGAGTCTGAAAAGTTTTAAAAATATGAAAAAACTACTGAATTTATTTCTATTTTTATTATATAATATGAAACTCAAGGTCTCTATTTACTTTGTGACAATTTTTGGACAAATGAAAATAAAATTTGTAACAGTAGTATAAAAAAGTGGGTGTTTTTAAGTTCTTTTTTTTATTATGAATCTCACTGTCTCTATTAACCAAGTAACAAAAATTTGAATAAAATTTAATCATTTTTTTGAGAGTAGTACAAAAAAAAGAGGGTTATAAGTACATATTTTTTGGAACTTTACACCTTTTCAGGACAGGTGTACTTGAGTCATTTGTTTGCACCTTAAAAATCCTTTTTTGGGTACATCTGTGTCACTCACATACTACATCTTTCAGCCTGGATATCCCCAGAACTAAGTAAAAATTACTTATAAATTATGTTAAACACATGGAATATACATGGGAACAATAAATAAAGTTACACAAGTTGTACACATAAGTAAAATTTATGATAAACTACAATATATGTCATTATAACACCTTATGTACATGTATATATCCACCTTTTATAAGTCTTATGTACCTAATATTAAGTTGAAATATGTTAGGGTAATAGTAAGAGCCTTAAACATAAGGCTACATAGTCTTTAAGTAGACTTTAAGCTGTTGTTTTCATTGTCTTATGTGAAAAATAAAAAATACGCTTTAAATCACTTAAAAGTTGAATATATGTGCTATAAATTTAATAATATTAAAAATGAGCCTTGAAAGATCAAATTTTCTTAATTAGGACTATTTATTTGGTTACTCACATGAATAAAAATAATACTTTTCAAATATGGTGTTTTTTATGCCAGAAATGGCTTCTGTGTACTGGCCACCTACTGCCTGAATTTTTCCCATGTGAATAGCTTCATTTTTTGAAAATTTATCTTTTCAAACACTATAATTACCCCACATTCTATTCCCACTGTGGGAAACACACTAAAATAGGCTATAGGCACTTATTAAGTGTCCTAATTTAATTAAAGGTGCATTGACCATATTTAATGCACAAATTTCATTAATAACCTCAAGCTTGGCACCTTTAATTTACTACCATTCTTAAATTTGCCTAAATTAGTCAAGGATTTATCTGTGCAAGCGCCTTCCAAGGACTTCATGCAGTTACCCCAGATCTCACATCCTTTTTTGGCTTTCTCAGTGGTTTCTCAGTCAATATTGGTTATTTTTGGATGGGGATTTCACATATTATATTGTCATGATTAGCCTGATAATTTCTAAAGTTGATCCCCCTTAATATTGTTTAATATTTTGTGTTATTTTTTCTTTTTTTAGTCTTTTATTTTAAGATATTACATGCATACATTCACTTTTTTTCTTATTCTTTTATTTTGATGGATTATCCCTATTATTCCAGGATTTTGGTTGGTGATATCACTCTAATTATTCTATTGGTCATTCTTTATGTTGTTGGATAATTTTACTGGCTAGAACTTGGCTTTATTAGCCATGTATAGGACTGGTAAATCAAGGGGGTTCATTGGGGAATTATTGGGTATAAAATGAGGGGGGTTTTTGGTCTTGTTTTCTAGATTCTTTATCATTACAATCAAAATATATAACCAATACAATTAAAATATATATAAATAGTAATTTTAAATTCTTTGAAAAGTATCTAAATCTTTACATCCATTTTTCTACCAACTATAAGTTTGTAACCCATTATTAATTAGTGAGATTAAAATTACTGAGACCCTTAGATTGAGTTATATTTTAATACTTATTCAATTTCTACTACATTATTCATATAGGACCATTAAAATCTTCTAGAAAAATGACTATTTAAGATAATTCACTTCTCTGTAATTGAGATCAGCCTGACAATTGGGGACCTTTCTTCAAGAATTCTGTTGGTTATCTTCCAGTAAGTAAAATTTCAAAAAGAGGCTACAAGTAAATAAAATCCCTATAGAAATATTTGGATAATTAAAGCAGGTTGGGGTAACTTATATAGTTCTTTCAGAAAAAGAAGCCCTGTTATATAATAAAATTATGATATTGAATCAATAATTTAACACAAATTTAAAATACAAATTGTTATTAGTGGGAGTCTGTCAATAGACCAATTAATTTTGTGATCTTTGCAGATGATAAAACAGATAATAAAAACTGATTAATTGTTTCTTTTAAAATACAAATTTTAATTCTTTTTTATTGGTTTGTAAAACTCATTTAATATTTATAAAGAAAATTACTGAAAAATTTTCTTTTTTAAATATAAAAACATGGCTACACATTGTAGACCAGTTATATCAAGTTACCACATAAAAGCATATATGAATTTTGGAACTTATAAATTCACTAAAAACCTACAAGTAAGCAATAAAATTTTCTTCTGTAGTTTTATCTAATACTGATAAAAATCCTTTTCAAAGTTTTAATAACACATATTTCAATTCTTTGATCTAAATCCCATGTGAAAATGTGTGACAACGTAGACAATGTGAGTAATAAGGTAAAACCTTATAATCTAAGACCTAGAGCTGAAAAACCTGTTGCAGGACACTCAAATGGAGGATTTCTCTCCAACAAACAGCAACTTCCAACAGATGTCTTTGGAAGAAACGGAAAGACTCTTAAAATGAGTATCAATAAAGAAAACAAAAAATACTTTACAAGAACAAATTCACTCCCTCTTAGCCCTTCTAAATACCCTAACCATAAAATTCAAAAACATGGTGGACCAAATAAAAAATTTGGAAAAAGAGCAGCACAGGGTTTCATAGAAGTCAATAAAGCTCTAGTAGCATTGAAAGCTCAACCAAAAAAAGTAATTTCAAACCTTTACATGGTTTCACCAGCAGCAAAAACAGCCCAAGAGTAGGAACAAAAGATTACAGTAAGCAAATGGAAATGGGATTGGTATGCTCAGAACTACAAACAACCTCAACAGAAGGGTTCTGGAAATCACCCTTACAGGGGAAAGGTAAGGAGAGGCAGGGGAAATGGAATAAGACCTTGGTAAGTCATCAAACTTCTCAGGTTCAATTATATGAAACTAATAATGAATTACTTATAGGTAATGAGATTGATAGAAATATACTGACTATAATTGAAAAGGATTTAAAGGATTATTCATTTGAAAATAGAATTTTAACTTTTTCTTTAAATGGTGACAATGTAAATAGTTTTATTGATCACAAAGATAATACAAGGAATATTAAAATAAAACTAAATGAATTAAATCTTGAGCCTAATTATGAGTCTTCTGAGTTGGAAATGAAAAAAATTGAATATTTTTTAAAAGAAAATCCGATGGAAACAAAAATCATTAGCAAATTACTATTAAGAATTGAAAAATTGGAAGAATTCTGTAAAGATTCAAACAATAATACAGAAAGTGTATTATTAAACCTTACACACTCATTGGGTACTACAGCCAATAAATTAAAAGTCATTGAAAATTCAAATAATTAATTAATAAAAAAATAAAATATTAACCTCTGAGATTAAGAATTTCTAAGATAAATAAGAACATTCTCAGAATATTATGACTACCATAGAGGGACATGTAAAATAGTCTTATTCAAATGTGAATAATACTTTAACTCATGTACCTGTATTAAAGGATAGGTTACAAAGAGTGGAAATTGAAGTAGAAAATATTTTTAAAAATACTGAAAAAATAAATGACAACATCTCTTATATGGGAAAAATACTACTTCATATGGAAAATTTATATGAAAAACAGATGATTGAAAAAGAAAATAGTGTCATGGGCTCTGAGAGTAAAAAATCAGTGAAAGATGAAATACATGACCATCTATCAAAACTAGGTGAATTAATTAAAATTACTCAGGTTAAGGAAGTAAAAACTAACCAAAAGAACTGGCCTAAGTTAGTTCAGTACCCTTCTTTTTATGGGGATTCAAAATCTGATTGGCAAAAATTTATTCAGAGAATTGATAACTTATAATTTTCATACAAATTACCTGATGAGGAGATTACATCAAAATTGATATCTTTATTTACAGATGTGGCCTTATTATGGTTTTAATCTGTATTAAGTGAGATAATTAACTACTCTTGGGTTGAATGGAAGGAACTAATTGAAAGGAAATCTGGTGGCCCAAAATTTAGAATCACTCAACAAAGATTGTATAAAAAAACCATATATAATCCAAATGCTGGGGATAAACCAATGATATTTTTAAGGAATTCAATAGAAATTGTGAAAGCCATGGATTAAAAAATGGATAATGATGAGTGGAATGAAAAAATAATATATAAATTTCCTATATCAGTCAGAGACATTATTGTAGCTAGAACTGAAACCATCAGAGATACTTCTGGGTTTATTTATATATGAAATGAAATATTATTGAACTACAAATATGTGACAAGGTATAATCATTAGAAGAAAAATTTTGAGGTAGTAAAACCTGCTACTAATAAGTTACCAGTGGAGAAGAAAAAACCTTCCTCTCCTCTAGTCTTTAAGAGACAAGAAAGTAACACTTGCTACAAATTTAATAAGCCTTGGTTTAAAGGTCATAGTTGTAAGAAGAGAATAAATGTTGTGGAACACTCACAAGATTCTGAACCAAGTGATCATGAAGATGAAAAGGAGGAGTCTAGTGAGGATTGTAAAATTAAAATTTCTTACAGTGATGATGAAAATGAGATATATGTATTAGAAAAGGATATTATGTTCCTGAATAATACAATACCTCAAACAGATAAATCTTTAACTTCCATTGAGGAAGGTAAGATAATTGAAAATGTAACTCATGATTCTTACCAAATCACACCTATTAGAGCACCTGTATTATATGTGGAAAAGAAATGAAAGCCATACTTGACACTGGGGTAGCAGGGAGTGTAGTTTCTATAAATACATTAATGAAAATTGATAGTAAGTATAAAGAAAAACTCGAACCTGTACAGAAAAAGAACTGGGGGGGTTTTGGTTCAATACTACTTCCAATTGGAAAGTACAAAACTGTTGTATTATTTAAATACAATAATAGATATATAAGAGCAGTATGTGAGTTTTTGGTGATGGATAATAATAATTGTAGTGATTGGATTATTATTGGCAATGACTTATTGTTCAAATTTGGCATCAAACTAGATCCTGAAAATAGTTGCTTCACAATAGGTGTGAATGGAAAAAGAAAATTCAAGATTTGCTCTGAAAAATCAGTTTATTCCATTTCTCCTAAAGAAAAACAATCCCATGGTGGAAGAAATACCTCTGAAGTGGTTTAACTGGATAATTAAATCTGCCGGCCAGTCATCTAGAAGAAGGAGAAAAAGAGGGAGAAGAAGAAGGAGAAGAGGGAAAAGAAGAAGAAAAATAAGGAAAGAAAAACTATGACAACAATGATTTGAAAAAAACTTGGACTGGGGGAGCTACAAAAATTATAACAAGCTATTTAGGTTATGATATATGGTAAGTCTTTTATTCTCTCTGCTTAAGTAAAAATTACTAATGTTAAATACTCATAAAGCAAGCCTTTTGTATTTATATTTTATTCTAGATTTTAAAGGCAAGAAAGCACCATAATAAAAACTATTGTAAATATAACATTGTAAATTAATAATAATATTAATAATAAAAATAAAGTGAGTAATAAGTGGTGAGGCTACAGGGGGTTACCCAAGGCCTTTATATAGGTAAGGAGTTTTCTGAAGCACTAAAATAAAGTATATACAACATACAATAAAGTAGTAAATAATAGTAACTAGTTATGAGTAAATGTAAGGGGAACCCAATGATACAAGTAACTAGGATACATTATCAAGAGCCCAAAATCAACAGATTCAATCCCAAACAGTTACCATAAGCTTAGTGAGTAATTAAATAGGTTTGAGATACATAAAAATAACTAATTTAATTTAAAACATGTCTGATAACCCTTTAATTAAAAACCAATTTAAGTGAAACATAAAAATGAACTATTTTAACACATAAAAATAGGGTAACTAATTAATTTAGTATAAAACATGAGTAATTAACTACTTTAACTATTTTTATTAGTGTAATAATTATTTTAAGCTAAAAAAAGTATTTATTTTTATAAAATTACTAATTTTTAGAATAAAACATAAATAATTTATTTGATAAAGTGTTTTAAACTTGTTCAATAATTTGATCACACAAATAAGAGTCAAAAAAGCGCCCAATATTTATGTTTAATAATATATTAAAGGCTTTATTCAATATATATATTTAATTAATTAAGTTGATTACATTATAAGTAAATTTTACACTTACAAATATAATATGTTTATAATTAATTAATTATTAATTTATCATTATTAAATACATAAAAATGCGCCATAAATTATAAAATATAACATATATTATGCTTAATTTTAATGTATAAATAATTTATATAATAATAAAACTAATAAAACACTTATTTTACTTATATTAAATAAAATACTTATATAATTTAATGATGCAATATAATATTAATTTAAATACATAGGATTCATAATTTTATGCCCTTTTTCAGGTCCAATCAATTAACATAAAATTTACTGGGCTCCCGTTACAGCCTCACTGACACTCCCTTACTCTAAAAAAATAATAATAAATGCTAAGATTTTTCATATTTATTCTAATTTTCATATTGTTTTAGAGTTAGAAATTTTTACCCAGGCTTCCATGAGTTATCCTCATGTGAATAATTCTTATATCTCAATTAATACTCAATAACCATTTTAAGAGGGGACAATTCTATCAGTTAGATTTTTCAATATCTGATATTTCTGTGATTTCTTTGGGACTCTCAGGTCTATAATTTCTCTTGAAAAAATAAATCACTGTTGAAAGTATAAGGATTAAGAAAATAAATGTAAAGAACAGCATATGTATTGTTATATTGAGAATATAATTTTATTAACATTAAAACTATGTTAACAACAAGAAGTCCTATAAAAGGATCTTAACATTTATTTATTCCTTGTCATTTTAAGATTACTTTACATAACAGTATTTTAACATCCTATTAAATGGCATCACATATGGGTTTATCCCATTTTCTCATTTGTAAATGCATTTAAAAACTATATGGCATATTTTTTTAATTCATTGCATATGAATGAAAAATTCAATACCAGGATGAAATTCCAACTTTTTTAATTTGTTTTTGAGATCTTGAGCAGGAGTTTTGGGGACATAACATAGCTGGATCTCAAAAGGCTTCATAAAAGTGGCAGAGTAGACAGTGATTTTATAAGCAAATTTAAGAATTGGTTTTAAAGTTACCCAGTCATGAGTAAATCTATCATTGTCTTTATATTCTAAAATTGTCACACGCCACGTGACACTTGAGGCAGAAGAAGCTCATTAAATCAATAATACAAAGGTCTAAATCCATACTCGAAGCACAGAAAGCAATTCTCTATAGCAACTGCGACTTTCCTTTGTGTACTTGCTATTCAACCACACTAGTCTAAACTCTAAATCTAAATTAGTCAATCTCTCAATAGTGTGTCTCAGTCTTTTCTTCAATAAGCGACACACAGCGCAATAGTCAATGTGATGGTGCACTAAAAGGTTTATTAAATGTCTGTGAATTATTAAATGGGGTAGTAAGCATGGACGGAATGGATAGTGGAGGATTAAAGGGTTAACGGATGTTAGTGAGGAGGGTCCAGGTGTAATGGATGTATTTTTTAATGGTCTGTGGTTTGCGGAATAGTGGTTGGGTATGAGGTCAATGCGAGGAGGAGTAAAGGATATAAAAGGGGTTGGTTTTTTGGTTTGACATTCTTTAGAATTAAATTATAAAACGTATATATAGTTAATAGTGGTAAAGCTTTTAGGTTAAATCATTATTATTTTATCTTTCCTTATTTTCTCAGTAATCATTTCTAAATTCTAAATCTTTGATTATTGAGTTTCCAACCCTTTGTGAGATTTTATGAATTTAATATTGCCTTTAAATTATATTAGAATTCTCCTTGAACATATCTTGAAGCAGTAGTTCACCCTCAAATAATCTTCGGGTCACTTCCTTGAGCATATCCTCTGTGTCTTTCCAAAGTATCTAAACTCCTTTCTCCATCTAACTTCCAGGAACACTCTCGACCTTTTGCGTAGGTCTTCCAGTGACAGTATAATTTAATTCTCCGTGGTTCTCATTCTTTGCACTACTGCGTCTCTTTTCAGGTGTTTTTCTCTAAATTCTTAAAATGGCACCTGTTCAACGCACTCCTCCTACGCGGGCTACTACTAGAGCTAGC
The DNA here is from genome assembly GCA_030280995.1 of Hemileia vastatrix. Classification (NCBI taxonomy): domain Eukaryota; kingdom Fungi; phylum Basidiomycota; class Pucciniomycetes; order Pucciniales; family Zaghouaniaceae; genus Hemileia; species Hemileia vastatrix. The sequence continues at coordinate 14,282,579 of JASXTE010000012.1, forward strand.
ACCAGAGGCAGGCCAAAAGCCACATGGCCTGTTTCCGGCACTCACTCCTTGGAGCCACTCTACCTAATGGAACAGCAAAATTCAGTCCAATCTGTAGAAGACGTCCCACAAGAATTTGATGACTCTAGTGATGATGAAGAAGGAGAGGATACAATGCACGAGGCACCATCTGCCCCTGCTACTCACCCTTCTGGCCAACCTTCAGAACCTGGACCATCTAATTCTCTGTAAGATTTCATGAGACTTTTCATAAAGACCCTTTAAAATTCAAAGTCTTCAGAGGGATCTAAATTCAAAAGTCTTTCTATGAAATCTCCTGATTAATTTGATGGAGAACATCCAGACAGATTGCGGCCCTTCTTACAAACCTGCAAGCTCCTGTTCCATAATGACCCTCAAACCTTCAATAATGACCGATTGAAGGTTGTTTACACTTCTTCATTCCTAGCTGGAAAAGCAGAAAGATGGTTCAAACCTTATCTTCTCATGCTCTCTTCGACCAAAACCCACTTACTTATTAATAACTGGGAAAAGTTTGAAGACCAACTCTTCACGTTGTTCGGTGACCCTAACAGAACTTACAACACAGAAATTAAACTTGATTTTCTTTTCATGAGTGATAATGGTAAAGCCTCTGAATATATCTTGAACTTCAGAGCACTTTAAACTCAAGTAGGTTGGAATGATGCTGCCCTCAAGTATCATTTCAAAAAAGGACTTCCTTTGAGGATTCTGGATCAGTTAAATCTTCACGGTCAGAAGATGACTACTTTAACGGATTTAATGGATTAAACCCTCAGACTCAATGGCTTTTACCAAAGAAGACTTCAGCATTGTCGATACTCCAACAAATCTCAAGGCCTAAATTTTAAATCGGGACCTTCTTCACACCCACGGACAACTCAATCCTCCTCAACTCAATCCAAACCCAATAAGGGAAAGGACAAACCTCGACCTTAAAGCTCGACCTCAGGCGGTATCAGCAAAATACTGGATCCTAAAGGGGAACTTAAAGAAGCTGAGAGGAAGAGAAGAGCGGATAATGGGTTATGTATGTATTGTGGGGGTAAGCACAAGCTGGACAATTGTGTAAAGTTGAAGGAAAGAGAAGGTGCTAGTTCAAAGTCAAAAAACTAGTAGATAGTTTACTTGTGTGCAAAGCAAACTATCTTATCTCGCTCAGTGCACAGAACCTCCATGTCTTAAGGACTGGAGTTGCCTTAAACCGCTTGAGATTAAATATTTTTAAGGAGGATACCCCCTTCAGTTGTCTTATAGACTCTGGAGCTTCAATTTCTTTTGTTAGTTTATCTTTTTCCAAGAAGTTACAACTGACATTTACAGATATCAATCAAACTCCAATTTACTTGGTTGAATCAGAGGAACCCAAATATTGGGTAAGTAATAAAGTTTTATGGGTTTTCAACTTTCCAAAATTTCCCCCCTTTGAGTGGGAATTGTCAGCCTTGGACGCCCCAAAGATGGACGATACCATTCTTGGCCATGACTGTTTTACGCATTGGAATCCTGAAATTGATTGGTCATGGGGATTGATCACCCCACGCACTAAGTATATTTCTAATTCTTCAATGCAGGTCAATAGGGAGTTAAACTACCTGCCTGAAAACATCCTGCTAGAGGACAAATCTCTGCCAGATGACTTGCAAGCATCTAATATTTCTTTAAATGAGCAATTGGCTAACCCTTCTAGCTCAATGACTTCACTCAAAGAGGATTTAAATTGCCTCAAAGTAATCGAATTATGCTCTCTCAATTCTGGTCTTCCCTCGACAGATTCTCTCGAAGATGATGAGGACAAACAAATCAATGTTGAAGCCATTAAATCAACTCTACCAGAAATCAATCTTGATTTCATCAATGTTTTTTCAATCTGCAAGGCCGATAAGTTACCACCTCATCGACCCTACGACCATCAAATAGAGTTAATAGGTCCAGTACCTCCGGCAGGTCCTATATATTCTTTGTTGAATGACAAATCTCAAGTTCTTCGAGACTACATTGCAGAGAATGTAGCCAAAGGTTTCATCAGAGCAATTAAATCTCCAACCTGCTCCCCTGTTCTTTGTGTAAAGAAAAAGGACGGCAGTCTTAGGTTTTGTGTTGACTATAGAAAGCTCAACACAGTCACTAAGAAGAATGCATATCCTGTTCCTCCTATGTCATTGCTTCTTACCCTTTTCAATGGTGCTAATTTATTTTCTAAAATTGATCTTAGAGGCGCTTAAAATCTTATTCGAATTGTGGAAGGTCATGAACCACTGACTGCAATGCGCACTAGATTTGTTAGTTTTGAATATTTAGTTATGCCTTTTGGATTGTGTAATGCACCATCAACTTTTCAAACCTTTGTCAATGACATCTTTCATGATGTTGTTGAACAATTTGTTGTAATTATTTAGATGATATTTTAATTTTCTCGAAGACACTGGATGAACATATTCATCATGTTCGACAGGTTCTAAATCGACTTCAAGATCACGGTCTCTACGCCAAGCACAATAAATGCGAATTCCACCTTAAATCAATCAATTTTTTGGGTTTTAAGCTATCCACTGATGGTTTAGTCATGGACAACAAAAATGTCCAAAAAGTCCTGGAATGGCCGGAGTCCAAAACTGTTAACACCCTCCAAGGATTTTTGGGTTTTGCAAATTTCTATAGAAGATTTATTAAAGATTACTCTAAAACTATTTCCAATCTTACTTCTCTTCTTAGAAAATATATTCCTTTTGTTTTTACTTCTACAGCACAAAAGGAATTCGAAGCATTGAAGACTGCATTTACCACAGCTCTAATTCTTTGACACTTTGATCCTTCTGCTTCAACAATAGTGGAGACAGATGCAAGTGATTATGCTATTGCAGGGGTCATTTCTCAATTAAATCCTGAAACAAAATTGTTTCATCCTGTTGCTTTTGAGTCACGTAAACTCATTGCAGCAGAATTAAATTATGAAATTCATTACAAAGAGCTTTTAGCTATTATTCATGGTCTTAAAAATAGCGCTCTTTTCTTCTCAGCTTAGATAGTCCTTTTCAAATTTTAACTGACCATAATGCTTTGAAATACTTCATGTCTTCCAAAGTTTTAACCAGGCGTCAAGCCAGGTGGGCTGAATTTCTGTCTGAATTTCCTTTTTCTATTTCCTATCGCCCAGGTAAGAGCTGCATTGTCCCAGATATCCTGTCATGTTGGGACGACGTTTACCCACAGCGGGGGGACACATTTTCTGACAAGAACCCGGCAAATGTGAAATCAATTTTCAACGAATCAATGTTAACAACTCATCAACTTAATTCAATGACAATTCAATCGCTTCAAAAACCATTATCCAACATCCTCAATGCTCAGTCAAAGGACAATTATTGTTTGGGGTTAAAAGAAAAAATACTCTCGAAGCAAGGGGCTAAAAGATTTAGTATTGAATCAGGTCTATTAGTTTTCAAAGGTAGAGTAGTCGTACCCGACAACAATGAAATAAAATTATGGATTTTCAATAGTCAACATGATTCTCCATTAGCTGGTCATTTTTGGGTTGATAAAACCTACCAGTTAATAGAGAGGGATTTCTTGTGGCCAGGAATGACCAGAGAAATCAAGGCCTATATAAGAGCTTGTTACAAATGTAATAGGAATAAGGCTCCCCGTCACCAGAAGTATGGGTTGCTTCAACCGCTTCCTATTCCCTCTAAACCTTGGGAATCTTTATCGATGGATTTTATTTCTCAAGTTCCTCTTTCTAATAATTTTGATGATATATTAGTAATAGTAGATAGATTTTCAAAGATGTCTATTTTTATTAAAACCACTACTACTGCTACAGCAGAAGATTTGTCAAAATTGTTTCTAGAACATGTATTTTCTAAACATGACTTACCTAATGATATTATTTCAGATAGAGGCTCATTGTTTGTATCCACATTCTGGACTCAACTGTGTCAACAACTCAATATCACAAGGAATCTCTCCACGGCCTATCATCCTGAAACCGATGGGAAAACAGAAAGGGTCAACCAAATCCTTGAACAATACCTTCAAATGTATTTCAGTTACCAACAAGACAATTAGACCACATGGTTACCATTGGCCAAATTTTCTTATAATAACTTGACTCATTCTTTGACACGACAATCTACTTTCAAAACTGTTTATGGAAGACATCCTCGATTCAATTCAATCCACGTAGGAACTAGTCATCCTGCTGAACATTATCTTCGAAACATATCACGACTCCAAGAGGAACTTAAATCAAATTTGAAATTAGTGATTCGAAGGTACAAGAAGAGGCCGACAAACATTGACAATCTGCTCCTTCTTTTAAACCAGGCGACAAAGTATGGCTAAATGCACGAAACATTCAAAAGACTTGAAAATCAAAAAAACTAGCTGAAAAGCGCTTGGGATCATTCGAAATTGACTCTGAAGTCTCTAAAACTGCATTTCGACTCAAGATACCTCCTAAATGGCAGGCTATTCACCCTGTTTTCCACGTATCTCTCCTGGAACTGGCTTGAGAAACATACCCAGGCAAGAACCAACCTCCTCCGGAACCAGTCAAAGTAGAAGACCATCTAGAGTGGGAAGTAAGCCATATCCTTGATTCAAGAATGTGCAAGGGGAAACTTCCATACCTTGTGGAATGGGAAGGCTTCCTTGATGATTCAACAAAACATCCTGGGAACCAGCCATCAATTTTTCTAATGCCCCTGAACTTCTAAAATATTTTCATCTTAAATATCCTTTAAAACCAAAACCTTAAAACTCTCTTACACCAGGTCAAAAGTTAGACAACTTGCAGTCAAGTGGTTGTTTAGTACCTGTGGTCTAACCTGAGTCAAACCTGTGTTGGAACTTTGGTGAGACAATTTTTCATCATGACACATAGCTCATATATTTGTAGAAAGAAAGTGTAGATATTTTTCAACTGAAATAGAACTGAATTTGGAAATATATTTCTCTATGCACTGCCTTTGAAGAAAATTAAATGTTTCAGCTACATTAGTAAATACATTACCCAGTGAAGTGCATTACTTACACTTACTGGCACAAGGTTCTTATGATACAAGAAGTAATATTTTATCTCAAATATTTGATATAATTTTACTTCATACTAAATCTGAAATGCAGGAAAAATTGTGGTGGCATATGGCCCCATGTTTCCCCACATGTGCTCAGCAAAGAGCTCAAATCCAAAATAAAATCATTTTTATATGTTGGCACAAAGAACTACATACAAAGTATACACCATATCCCAATTACATGAGGCAAAGAATTTCCTCATGTCATCAGAAAATGGTGCAACTGCATAAGGATGAGGCAACAATTTGCCTCATCTTATGCTTTGTGGAAAGTCATATGAGAAAGAGGTAGGGAAGTTGCCTACATGCATACATGAGGCGACATGTTGCCTCATGTATGCATGTTAGATACTTGCTTCCTTTTTGACATCTGTATTGTTTTAACCTTGAGGATATATTGCATACATGAGTTGACATGTCGCCTCATGTATGCATGCAAGCCACTTGCTTTCTGTTTCACTTCTGTATGTTTTTGAGATCAAGGGTATATTGCATACATGAGGAGACATGTCGCCTCATGTATGCATGCAAGCAACTTGCTTGCTTTTTTACTTCTGCATGGTTTTAAACTTAAGGATATATTGCATACATGAGGGGACAAGTCACCTCATGTATGAAATAACAAGAGCACTGGTAAAAAATAGTGCAATAGATTTTTTTTATCAGCACTCTTGTTATTGCATACATGAGGTGACATGTCACCTCATCTATGGAATAAAATTCTTTGAACTTCTTCATTATGGTGAGAAATGCATTGGTGAATGCCTACCATACCAAAGAAAATCCACATCATGCAACTTGTTTACATGCATACATGAGGCGACATGTCGCCTCATGTATGCATGTAAACAAGTCACATTCTGGGGAACTCACTTGGTATGGTAGGCATGCACAAGTGCATTTCTTACCTATATAAGTTAAACTTCAAAAAAAAAATTGCATACATGAGGCGACATGTCGCCTCATGTATGCATGTAAAAAGGTTCCATAATGTGTATTTTCTTTGGTATGGTAGGTATGCACCAATGTATTGCTCACCTAAATGAAGGATTTCAAAGAATGTTATTGCATACATGAGGAGACATGTCGCCTCATGTATGCAATAACAAGAGTGCTGATTAAAAAATGAATTTCACTATTTTTTATCAGCGATCTTGTTATTGCATAGATGAGGTGAAATGTCCCCTCATGTATGCAATATATCCTTAAGTTCAAAAAAATACAGAAGTAAAACAAAAAGAAAGTTGCTTGCATGCATACATGAGGCAACATGTCGCCTCATGTATGCAATATATCCTGAAGTTCAAAAACATACAGAGGTAAAAAAGCAAGCAAGTTGCTTGCATGCATACATGAGGTGACATGTCGCCTAAAATTAAGGATATTATATGAGTTCATGTAAAAAATTTTCAATGAGTGAAATTAACCCACATTTACCTAATAAAAAAAGGGTATGAGACTTTTCAATGTGCTTTCATTGATGCTTGTTCTGGTAAAGTCTACAATGCTAACCTACAGAAAGAAAATTATGACAAGTTATTTCATGGGCCTGGAATAAATGGTGCAAGAGTAGTTATCATGGATGACTTATTTCCAGGAAAAAAAGGTAATGTAACGCTGAGACACAATTTTTGAAAGCCACTCAAGATCAAATAAGATAGAACGTTTTAACAATAAGCAGTGAAATAAACTTTCTCTAATTTTCTATTTGGTACAGAGACACTCAGAGTTTTGGTCTGTCTTGTAAGTAATTTAAGCACTGAAATTCATTCAAAGGTTACTTCTGATGTTACTTTAAGATACCTGAAAAACCACTTGACTGCAAGTCGTCTAACTTTTGACCTGGTGTTATTTTTCTTATTATTCTTTCTTTTTTCCTTCTTCTCTTTAAAATCTAAAACATCTTTACCTTTAAAATTTCCTTATTCTTTCTTCTTTTTCCTTTTCATAAGTTTTTCAACCTTCTTTAAAATAAATAAAATTAAACTAAAATTAAATTAAATTAAATTAAAATTAAAAATAACAAAAAAACAAAATAAATAAAATAAAACCTTCTAAAATTTCTTTAAAATTTCTTTTCTTTTCTTTTCAATTTTCTACATACATTCTTTCCTTAAAAAATTCTTTTCCTCGAACTATCAAAATTTTTCACAAATGCAAAACGACAATCCTTCTCGAATTTCACTTCAACCTCTAAATCTCTCTTTTAAAATTTCTTTGAACAATTACTTCTTTCTTTCAAATTCTTTTTTTTTAAAAAAAAATTATTTCTTCTCTTCCTTTTATTTTTTCTTTTCAAATAACCAAATTTCCTCAAAACTTTAACAAATAAATTTTCAAAAATAACAATTTTTTCTTTCATTAAATTTTCATTTGCAATAAAATTACTTCAATCAACTATTTCTTTTCTCCTACTTAAATTTTTTTACTTTTCAAAATTTAAACTAAAAACTCCTTCAATTAAAAGTTCTTTCTTTTCTTCTTTCAAAATTTAAAACAAAATTTTATTTAAATTTTTTTCTTTCTTTTTTCTCTTTTTTTTCTCTCTCAAAATCTTATAAAATAAATATTAAATTTTAAATTAAAGCAACAAAATAAAATAAATAAATACAAATTGTTTCTACTTTTCTTTTCCTTTCTCCTTCCATTTTAAATTTTCTCCTTTATTTTCTCTCAAACAAATCCCTTCATCTTCTCCAAAATCACCTTTATCTCCTTCCTACATTTTTCAAAAACCTCTTCCTCTCCTACCGGTACCACTTCCCCAATTTCCAGTAGTTCTTTGGCCACGTTGAAGGAAGGGGCATCGACAATCTTATTGACTTTGCTGCTTAAATCTTCAATAAACCTGGTTTGTTGACCTTGTCGAGGTTTCTTTGACCATACCTGGTAAAGAGTCTCTTTGATATCCTCCCTCGAATCAACCACTGGTTGATTTGCCTCGACTGGCAGGAAAGGTGCAGCTTCCACAATTGGAACTTCTGCGATGACATCTGGATTCTAAAACAAGATCATCAGTAACATAATTTATAAAACAACAGAAGAATGGAATTACTTCAAATATGGGGTCAGCCTCTAAGAATAATTTTGGAGTAACCTCCACCTCCACTTCTTTCTCCTCTTCGTCATCCTCGATGAACACCCCTCACTTTTTTGGTGTCCGTCTTGAAATGAGAACTTCTTCCTCATCTTCCTCCACCAACTCATCCACCTCCTCTTCTACCCTTTGTTTCTTACTTGTGGCCTGGGTTACCCAGGTTGCTATATCATCTTCAACTTCCTCCTCATTCTCTCCCACCGATTGATTATCCCCAATTAAAACATCCCAAATATCCTCAACTACCTCTTTTGTTTTTGGTATCACCCAATATTTGGTTTTTGTGAATCAATGCTCGATGTCAGCATTTTTTGACAAGGCATCACACGCCACCTGTCTCCAGCGGCAAAACTTGCACTTCTGGCAAGGACCTTGTGTTGCCGTACTTTCAACGCAAAAGTACTCCATCAATTGGAAAGCCATGCAAGCCTGGGAATATTTCTGGGTAACAATTCCCCCATCTGCTTTAGGGTGTGGAGGTGTGGGAGTTGGGGTAGGACAAATCATCATAGTAAATTATAAAGTAATTAAAATAAAAGGGGAGGGAAACTAGTGTGGGAAGAATATGTCTCACGCTCAACAGAGCTGGCGTTTTTATACACGGGCATCTGTCACACGCCACATGACACTCAAGGCAAAAGCAGCTCATTAAATCAATAATGCAGAGGTCTAAATCCATACTCGAAGCGCAGAAAGCAATTCTCCATAGCAACTGCGACTTTCCTTTGTGCACTCGCTATTCAACCAGGCTAGTCTAAACTCTAAATCTAAATTAGTCAATCTCTCAATAGTGTGTCTCAGTCTTTTCTTCAATAAGCAACGCAAAGCGCAATAGTCAATGTAATGGTGCACTAAAAGTTTTATTAAATGTCTGTGAATTATTAAAAGGGGTAGTGAGCATGGACGGAATGGATAGTGGAGGATTAAAGGGTTAACGGATGTTAGTGAGGAGGGTCCAGGTGTAATGGATGTTATTTTTAATGGTCTGTGGTGTGCGGAATAGTGGTTGGGTATGAGGTCAATGGAAGGAGAAGTAAAGGATATGAAAGAGGTCGGGTTTTTGGTTTGACATTCTTTAGAATTAAATTATAAAATGTATATATAGTTAATAGTGGTAAAGCTTTTAGGTTAAATCATTATTATTGTATCTTTCCTTATTTTCTCAGTAATCATTTCTAAATCCTAAATCTTTGATTGTTAATTTTCCAACCCTTTGTTAGATTTTAAGAATTTAATATTACCTTTAAATTATATTAGAATTCTCCTCGAACATATCTCAAAGCAGTAGTTCACCCTTTGAATCATCTTTGAGTCACTTCCTCAAACATATCCTCTGTATCTTGCCGAATTGTCTAAACTCCTTTCTCCATCTCACTTCCAGGAACACCCTCGACCTTGTGCATAGGTCGTTCGGTGACAAAAATAAAGGCAGAATACCTTTTTAATCATATTCCAGAGTTTGAATCTTTTACCAGCCAAACCATCAATTTGGGGATGGAGAGCAGTATATAATTTCAACTCACAGCCACATATATCCATTAAAGACATTCAAAATTCACATGTCAAACTTTGGATCTTTTTCATATATGATGGCTTTTGGAAATTCAAAAATATTGAACTTATTTGACCACCATAAAAAAACCAATTTTTTTTTTTTTTTTTGGTGGAAAAATTTTTTTTTCTATGGTTAGGAAAAAATTTAAACATCTTTGAAAATATATCCAGTATAACCAATAAATAGGAAATTTCTATCCTGCTATAGGAAGACCAGTGAAAAAATCCATACTATTGATTTTCCAAGGGAAATCAGGTGCCTGCATATGTTTCAGTAATCCTTCACTTTTCCAGTCAATCCTTTATATTTTTGGCAAGAAGCACAAGATTAAACATATAATATTGTGTCCTCAGACATATTAGCACACCATGAAGTATATATAATCATGGTTTTCCAGATAAAATTGACCTAATAATATGTCATTATGACAAGGTTTTAAGGTGATTTATTTTATGTAAGGAGGAATAACCATGATATTAGTAAGTTTTTCTCCTGTAATAAATGTAACCATAATTAAAATAATTCCTTTATTAAAAGCATTCTGGTACCTTTGAGGAAAAATTTTTATCAATTCTTGAATAGAAGCAGTTTTTGGATTAATTTAGATTTTAACCTAATTTATTTATGTTAGAATCCTTTATAGCTATTCCATAATAAACTGTAAAATTTTTTCTTCCATATTATTAATATATATGCCATGTATATGAATTTTAACATCTTCAGGCACATATTCTGAATTGGAAGTGTCATTTGGTAAAAAAAATTTAGACAGAATATTCACATTTGAATGAAAATTTCCAGAATTGTGAACAATTGTTATTCAAAATCTGTATTCTTGAACTGCTAATTTTCCTTAAGAAAATGTCATTTTTGATGTTTTTAAGTTCTAGAGGGACTTTTACTGCACTATAGTCAGAAACCAATCAAATTTATGGTACTCACTTAATAATGAAGTTCTTCTAAAGTTGAGAAAATTTCTAAACACTTTAATTGATTTTCACCATTTTTAATTCATTATATTTTAAAGTTTTTTTTAAAATATAACATATAAATATCAAACTTTATGTCCTACTCATTAAAAGTAATAAAGTTCAATAAAAACAATCATCAGTGTTAAAAGAGTTATAATTAATTAATTTAATTAATTTCTGAAAAATTACAATTATTGAAGACATTCAAATTATTTATATTCAAAGTTAGAAAGATTATTATTTATGGTAAGAATAATATTTAATTTAATCTATGCCCACTCCTAATAGATATTTTTCATAGAATAAAAAACAATTGGAATATATTTAATCAAATTGATGATTGATTATTTCTAAAATTAAGAAGGTCTTAAAAAAACATAAATAATTACAATAATTAATGATTCACTTAAATTATGTGGCTACCATTATATTGAACCAGTTAAAAAAATGGTATCAATAAAGGTGAAAAAAGGTTTTCTGAGGAAATCAAATTAAAATTTCATTTTCAATATAAAACTTGGTTAAAGAATTGGTTATAAGGGTCTATTTTATACTAAAAATTATTAAATGATATATTCCTATTATGTAAAAATTAATTAAGTTATCATTCTTAATGATGAAAAAAATCACATATAGCTAAAACAAATTCACCATTATAAAAATGTAGTAAGTTTGTTTTTTCTAAGTGAGTAAAAGACAGATCTATATCTCTAGCAATTTATAGAGGCTATTGGTGTCAGTTTTACATGATAATTATTGCATATAAACTAGCTCTTTGATAGATACAAAACAACCTAGAGTCAGAAAGCAAGTTTTTTGATCATTACTGGTGGTTTCAAGGAAGAAATTATCATTGAAGTATATTATAAATTTGTGAAAATCAAATGATCTACTGAAGATGAGTCAATTTTTTATGAAATCAAAAGTTTTATTTATATTTTGAACATTATGTTTTAACATGAAGATTTCTCTTGTAGATTAAGTTTCATAATAAATATAATTTTGGAAGTAACTTAAACTAAAATCTTGTTGAACTGGATCAGGGTAAGACTCATTTTTTTGTTCAAGAAAATATATTCTGTCAGCCAGGCTGTTCCAGGAGCCAAGTAAATAAACATACAATTTTATTGAAATTAAAAGAGGACATAATAATTGCAGCTTATGTATTTACATTAAATTTATATTACATAATATATTATATATATATTTTATTTTATAAGTAAAATAAATTTTATATTAATTTTATTATCATATAAATTAAGTATACATCAATTTAATTAACATATTCCATATAAAGTGACACATTTTTTATGTATTTAATAAATGAATAATTAATTAAATTTTTATAATATAATTACATCTTATTAATTATCTTATATTGTAATTACATTAATTATTTAAATTAAATATGTAATTAAACTTTTCATATAAAATATTATCCATAATTATTGACGCTTTTTTGACCCTTAATTTTGTCAGTAAATTATTAAATAAATTAGAACACTTATTTGTTAAAATAGTATTCAAGTTCTCACTTTAAATTAGTAATATCATTAAATTAATTATTTGTTTCATTTAAACTAGTTATTGATCTAATTACATAGTTAAAACAATTAAATAGTTTTGATTTATACTAGGTTAACTTGCTTACATGAATTTTTGCGTCAAAATAACTTTTTGTTTCAATTAAAACACTTGCATCCCACTGTAATGTCTGTTTTGGATTCTTTTTCTCATAGTTCTTATGTTTCAGACTTACTTAGTTACTCACTATTTTAATTAACTGGTTTGGGAAATTATGGTGGGAAAAACTAGTTACTTATTCATGGGTTTAGTTAATTGTTTCATGTTTTTCCCTTAATATCTATGTTTTATTTCTAGACTTTTATATTCTTGTTTTAGATTATTACTATTTTGTATGTACTGATTTGTGGCGCTTCAGAGGTCCCCTTGTATATAAAAAGGCCTTTGGTAATCCTCTTTAGCCCATCACCTATTACTCATCATATTTTGAAATACATTATATCTTATTTTTATTTACATTGTTTAGTTGCGCGTCAGCCTTCTTAAATATTTAAATAAAATCTACAGGTTGTTTTAAGAGTATTTACATATTTAGTTGTTGATAATTGAGCAGAGAGAAATAAAAGTTTTTACTATATTAACCAGATTATTCCTCATCCACTTTGTCTATTGGATCCTTTATTTAATTGTCCAATTCCCCTTACTCCCCTTCCTTCCCTTCTATTTTTACTTCTATCATCCTAATCTACTTTTCAACCTTCCTTTTCACCTCCTTCTAGATGAACCGGCCAACATATTCTTTCACCATAAATTTATATTTTTTCCAATGCTTATTATATTGATAACACGTACTTTCTGCATACCTCTTTATGCAGCAGTGGCAAAGAGTTCAAGTGTTTTCTGGAAGGTCTACATAATAAATATTTATCTCATATGAGATTCTTGATAGAAAATGCCTTATTGCATGCTTTTTAAGAAAAGTTCTTGAAAAACATTTATAAAGTTATGAAGCTACTCCAAAAGGTCTTTTATGGTTAAAATTGATTTTTTTACAAATTTTGTTATTTGTAAAGATTTAATTGAACAATTTAAATCATTTTTTGATTCATTTCTCTAAGAATTATGAAAGATTTATATTATAGACTTCATGGGTGTTCCAGATGAATGAGAGGCAAATTTTGCTTATTCTTATAATCATAACTGATATTACCATGTGAAATCTTTTTTGGTAAATATAGATATTAGTATAAAACTTTATCTCTTCTTCAGGCCATTTTATAAGAACAATTTATATGATCAATATTCTAAATAAACTTTTACCAATCTAATGAAGAATTACTTTCAATATTAGGATAATGGTCAATAATTATTACTCAAATCTTTTTGAAGTATTTTGAGGAAAATCATCCTTTGTAAATTGAATCAGAAAAATGATCAAAATGTGAAAAAACTTATTATTATAAAATGAATATCTCATTTTTTTCAACTCTAATTCCTTTGAAATGGTTTCAATAAATTTTTTAATGAAAAATTTTTTATTTACAAGTTGAAATAAAGAATTAAGTTACTGAGAGTCTGATATTTCAAATTAAAGAGATTGAATAAAAAAAATTCATATCACTCATCTTAAAATATGCAGAAATTTTACTCAAAAACATAATAAATTTCAGGATATATGAATCATTATATGATTTAAAATGCAATATTAAATAAAAGAAGTTGAAATATAATTAAGATCATCATCAAAAAATATTTGATTGAATCAAAAATTTAATTTGGCTTTTTTTACATTGAATTATTATTTTTTGTCACCAATGGTAATTACAATACTTGTAGAGTTAGAGACAAGTATATATGTCAGCCGGACGTCTAGAAGAAGGGGAAGAAGAAGAGAGGGAAAGGAAAGGAAAGAAAAAGGTGGAAGAAGTTAAAGAAAATAATAATAAGAATAATAAAAAGGAGGAACAGGGGAATGTTTAAAGGAAGTGCAACAACGGTTTTTGAGAATTCTGAAAAGACAAAAGGCAATGGTTTAATAGTTATTTTAATCCAATAAGTAATTTTATTCTACTCTGCTTAAATATCAACTATGGACTACCCAACAATCTTAAAGCAACCTTTTATTTATTTAGTATAGAAATCAACAGGGAGACAAGTGCCACAAGTAATTAATATAATAATGTATTGTAAAATTAATAAGATAATTTAAGTGATGGGGCTAAAGGGAATTACCCAAGGCCTTTATATAGGCAAGTGGACCTTTTAAGCGCCACAAATGAGTATATATAAAATGGTAATAAGTTGAAACAAGAAAATAAAAGAATATAACTAAAACATAGATATTGAGAGAAAAACATTAAACAATTAATTAAACCCATGATTAAGTAACTATTTTTCCCACCATAATTTCCCAAACCAGTTAATTAAAATAATGAGTAGCTAAGTAAGTCTGAAACATTAGAACTGTGAGTAAAATAATCAAAAACAGGATTTACAGTAAGATGTAAGTGTTTCAATGGAAACAAATAAAATTATTTTGATGCAAAAATTCATGTAATAAATTTAACCTCTTATGAAGCAGAATTAATTAATTATTTCAACTATTTAATTAATTCAATAACTTTTTTGAATGAAAAAAATAATTAATTTAATAATATTGCTAATTTAAAGTGAGATTTTTAATACACTTTTATTAAATAAGTGTTTTAACTTATTTAATAATGTTTCTGAGGCAATTAAGGGTCAAAAAAGCGCCCAATATTTATGGATAATAATATGTGAAAAATTTTATTTAATATATAAATTTTATTAATTATGTTTTAATTACATTATAAGTTAATTTTATCATTACACTTATAATATAAATTTATAAATAATTAATTATTAATTTATAAATATTAAATACATAAAAAATGCGCCATGATTTATTGAAGATAATATATATTATTTTTTATGTAACTATATAAATAATTTACTTAATAATAAAATTAATATTATAATTATTTTACTTATTTATAAAATATTTACATAAATTTATTATTCAATAAAATATTTTATTTTAAATACACATGATACATAATTTTATTCCCTCTTATGGTTCCAATAAAGTATTATAACAATTTACCGGGCTCCTGAGACAGCCTGGCTGACACTCCCTCACTCTAAAAAAACAATAAAAAAAATGCTAAGATTTTTTCTTTTTATACTTTTTTAACAGAGTAGGAAGGTTAGAAATTTCTTTTCCAGGTATCCATGAATCATGTTCAGATGATTTGTTTTTATATCTCAATAAATATTCAATACCCTTTTCAGAAGTGATAACTCTATCATTTAGAATTTTATCAATTTCTGCAGTTTCTGTGACTTCTTGAGGATTTTTCTTAGGTCTTCCCCTTCTTTTGGGAAATAAGTAACTGTTGGAAGTACAAGGTTTAAGCAAGGAAATGGGGAAAACAGGATGTTTTCTATCATATGGAGAATACAATACAACTTCTACTGCATTATCTCCAATCATTCTTTTAACAAAAAATGGTTCCACAAAAGGATCTTTTAATTTGTTGTTTCATTGTAGATTAAAATGGACAATAGATATTAACACTTTATCACCCTTGTAAAATGTGTATTATTTATGGGATTTATTCCATCTTCTCTTTTCATAATAAAATTCCTTATAAATACAGATTTGAGCATGTTTTCTGAATAGCTGTTGAATTTGTATAAAAGACTTTACACCATGGTTTAGTTCCAACTTTGGTAATTTACTATTGAGAATTTGAGCAGCATTTTTTGGGACATAACCTAGCCAAAGCTCAAAAGGCTTTTTCTCAATGACAGAATGAACAGTGCTATTATATGAAAATTCAAGACCAGGCAATAGAGTGACCCAGTCATGAGTAAATCTTTCATTGTGTTTATATTCTAATCCAAAGGCACAATACCTTCTAATAATATCTTCCAGAGTTTGAATCATTCTTTCAGCTAGACCATCAGTTTGAAGATGGTGAGCTGTAGATAATTTCAACTCACAGCCACATATATCCATCAAAGACATCCAAAATTCAGATGTAAATTTTGGGTCTCTGTCAGAAATAATGGCTTTTAGAAATACAACAATATTTAACATGTATAACCACCATAAGAAAGCTAATTCTTTTATGGGTACATCTTTTTGGGTGGGAATAAATTTACACATTTTGGTTAATCTATCCACTATTACCCAACAAGAGTTATAACTGTCTTTACCTGCTACAGGAAAGCCAGTGATAAAATCCATGTTAATTATTTGCCAAGGAGCCTCAGGTGCTTCGATATGTTGCAACAATCCTGCTCTTTTACCTGTCAATCTTTTGTACTTTTGACAAGAATCACAAGATTCAAAATATAATTTAGTATCCTCAGACATATTAGCCCATCAAGCAGTATTTATAATTCTGATTATGGTTTTCTCAAGATCAAAATGTCCTGCCAATATGTGATCATGACAAAGTTTTAAGATGGTTTCTTTCATGGAAGGAGGAATAAAAATGACACTTGTAAGTTTTTTCCTGTAATAAATATAAAAATCTTCAATGGAAAACTTTCCTTTACTCAAAGAATTTTGGTAATTTGAAGGAAGAGTTTTTATCAATGCTTGAATAGAAGCATTCATTGGATCATTCAAGATTGTAACTAATTTATTTAAATCAGAATCTTTATCATATGAATCCAGAATTAATTTCAATAGTTCCTCTTCCATATCAACAATATATATACCATGAATATGTACTGTTTCATCTTCAGGTACATAAGCTGGATTGGATACATCATTTGGAAGAGGTAATTTAGACATAATATCTACATTTGAATGAACATTCCCAGCCCTGTGAATAATAGTCATTCTACCTCTGTATTCTTGAACAGCAAGTTGCAACCTAAACATATGTCTATTTGGTGTTTTAAAGTTTAAGAGGGATTTTACAGCACTTCAATCTGTACCTAATTCAAACTTTTGATCATCTAGGTAATAATGAAGCTTTTCTAAATCCCATACAACTGCTAAGTACTCTAATTGAGTGGCACCATACTTCAATTCACTCTTTCTCAAGGTTCTTGAAGTATAATAATTTACTACTTCTGAAATTTTATCATTAATAATTTGTTTTTGGTGTAGAGAAGCTCCAAGTCCAATAAAACTTGCATCTGTGTAGAAGAAAAAAGGCTTATTAAAATCAGGAAGGGAAAGGATTGGAGCTGACATAAAACATTTCTCTAATGTATCAAAAGCTTTTTGAGTATCCTCATTCCATATATAAGCCACATCCTTTCTAGTAAATTTGGTAAGTGGTAGGGATATGACTTGATAATTTTTAATGTATTGTCTATAGTAGCCACACATTCCCAAAAAACATTGTAGACAATCCTATAGTACTAGCTATAGGCCTTGACCAAGGGAGTTGGAGAAAAACCAGAGAGAAAATCCCCTGTCCCTTTAGAAAAATAGAGTGAGATTTACCTGTTTCAGAAAATTGGAGATCTGTTTGCTAGACCCTCTAATTAAACACTCTTGACCTCTTTAAAAGTGAAGATAATAGTCCCAGACAGACTGCTAGAAAGAGTTGAAATGAACAGTAATATATTCAAAAAAAAACCAGCCAATGAGACAGTGAGGAGCAGAGAGGTGATGAGTAAAGAGATAAGATGATCCCCTAAAAATCTTCCCACACATGCATCATACAGCCAGTGCACAGACCACCCTGACCAATTCCCCACCCAAAATCCAGCTTTCCCAGCCTTTTTCATGCATAAAAGTGCATTTTAGCGCCTCCCCAGCTCCCAGGCGGGCAGGCAGCCCGAGGTCGGAGGTGCCTCCTGAAGAGGGAAGGCCTCTTGGGGGCGGGCGGGCCGCTTCTAGGCCCTATAACACCCATACAACCCATAAAAACCCTAAAAACCCTAAAAACCCATAACTTCACTAATAAACAAAATAAACACACATAAGACATACCAAAATGAAAAGAAAATGAAGGACAATAAGCTGAGACATAATAAGTGACCCTATCTTAAGCCTACATAAGCACCACTAAGCAATAAACATCTGATAAATACCAATAACAACACCATAACTACCCTATAAAACAAGGTAACCACCCATAAGGGATACCAAAATGAAGAGAAAAGAAAGAACATTAAGCTGAGACATAATAAGTGACCCTAGCTTAAGCCTCCATAAACACTACTCACTACCACCTAAAGATGAAAAAATCCACTAATAACACCATAACCCCAATAACACCCTACATACCAAATACCCCCGAAAATGCACTCCAAAGGCCTACCCAGGTTTGGATCACCACAACATTGTGTTTCCCTTACAGAAGTTGGTGCTTTTACATTCTGGATAGCATCAACTTTACCTTGGTCTACACATATTTGTAAGCCAAAAACTACATGACCCAGGACTTTCAGGGATTGAAAAACATATTTACACTTTTTCAAGGATACAGTCATGTTAATGTCATCCATTTTCTGGAATAATCTTCCTAAGTGTTGGATATGTTCATCAAAAGATTTAGAAAAAACTATGATATCATTAATATAAACCATTAAACATCCTTCAATTATTTCCTGATGAAATTTGGTATCCATTACTTTTTGGAATACTGAAGGGCCATTTTTAGGGTAAAAGGGCATTCTAACATATTTATTATTTCCCATATGAGTTGCAATTAGTAAATAGTTTTGGGGGGATTTTTCAACAGGTATTTGATGATAAACTTTATTACCATCCAGGCAGCTTATGAATTTTGCACCTTGCAAGGTAGAATGTATAGAGTTTATCCTGGGCAAAGGGTAAATATCATCTACAGTATAGGTGTTTAATGCTCTATAATCTCCACATAGCCTAGCTTTGTCTTTCTCATAGGGGATCAAAACTGGAAAGATGACACAATATTTAGGTGTAACATCCACTTTTTCAATAATATTAATACTTAATAAGGTTGAGATATTATCCCCAATATCTTTTCTCTTTGTGGGAGAAGCAGGATAAGGTTTTTTCTTAAGGCTAGGAGGTATTTCATTTAAATTACAGGATAAAGAAATTTTCATTTCATCTTTAGCAAATCCTAACACATGGGAACCATGAGAAAAAGCCATAGGGAAAGATTTAATTAAGGCAAATGTTGAATCCTTTTTATCACCAAATGAAGCTGTTTCTATTTCAGACAATAATACATCCATTTCTTCTGTTTTTCTACCCTTACATTGGATCAATGAATTACAAGATTTTAGTAAGGGTGCAGAATGCTTTTTAGAGGAAGAAATTTTAAACTTTCTTTTCCCATTCATGCCCACGGTAAAAGAATTGTTTTCAGGATCTTATTTTATGCCAAACATGGTTAAAATGTCATTTCTCATAATAACTCAATTGCTTAAATTATCATTTTTCATTACAAAAAATTCACAAATAGCTCTGACAAAACCACCAATATATTTAAAGAACACAGTGGTATTTTATTTACCAATGAGACATAAAACAGAACCATAACCTTTCCATTTTTTAGATTTTATAGGCAAAAATTTGCTTTGATAATATTTAACCACTGAAGCTAGTGCTCTCTCAGACACTTCACTTCCTCCAGCACCAGAGTCAAGAATAACCTCAACATTTTTACCATTTATGATAACTGGTGCTTTCAAGGGTGATATTAAAATTGAAAAGTCAGTAATATCTTTAATTATTTCAGCATTTTCTACAGAAGATAAATCAACATCATACTTTTCAGACCAATTATCTAAATATTGGATATCTTTTTCTAAGACTAGAAGTTCTTGAGAAGAATCATGGTCATGGAGATATTACTATTACAGTCACTTGAGGAATCATCAAGATCAGCTTGAGTATTTTCAGATTCTTCAGTTTTTTTAACAAGATGAATATTCTTGTTACAAACATGTCCTTTATGCCATGACTTTTTACATTTAAAACAAGTGTTTGTTGCATATTTCTTTGGTGAAACTGGGACAGAAGGTTTACCAGTTCTGTCTGGAAGTTTTGTTGAAGGCCTCTCCTGTTCATGATAAGATTTTAAAGGATAATTCCTTGGTTCATATCTATGATTAAGTAGAACTTCATTACAGATATTAATAAAGGAAGAATTTTCTCTTACATGCTCAGCCCTTTCCACAATCAAATCTCTCAGAGAATTTGGCAATTTATAGAGAATTTTGTCTCTCCAAATATCATAATCAATTTTTGGATCCATTTCTCTAAGAATTTTTGTTTTTTTCATGAGGAAAAAAAAAGTTTTCCAGGAGAGGAGGACAAATATTTGGCAGTCTCATATAATCTCTGTTGATCAAGTCTGAATTTTGAACCACCAAATTGATTTTCAATCAATATTTTCTACTCTTTCCAAGTATATTGTTGATTGTCCAATAAGACAGATTCATACCACATTATAGCTACATTGGGAAATAAAGAAATTAATTTAGAAACAATCTCTTCATCTATAAATTTATAGGAATTTTTTAGATTATCAATTCTTTGGACAAAGTGCTTCCAATCAGATGAAGAGTCACCATCAAAGGTGGGATACTGATCCAGTTTAGGCCAATTTATCTGGTTACTGGGATGGTCCAACTTTTGATTTGAATTATTTAAGATTAAGAATTCTTGAAGTTTTGAAAGGTTTTCAGAAATTTCATTATCTACAGAAACAGCTGGTTCATGGCCATTAAAATATTTTTTGCTAGTTGCAAATGATTTCACAGACTCATTGTCAGGTTGTTTATTGGTTGAAATAGGAGGAAGAAAGAAGCTGCTTTTTTCAGGCTCTTTTCCTTTATTTTTATTCAGCTTATGGGCAGCATTTTGATCCACACCATAATGATTCACAGGTAAGGCTGAGAATTTTCCCTCTAGGTGAGACAAATAATTTTTTATCCGTGGAATTTCAGACATTTGGTCGTTGATTTTTTCAAGGGATAAGATATTTCTGTCTTCATAAACTGAGTATTTGTTTCTCAGATCCTGGAAATCAATTTTCAGCTTTTTAACTCATTGTGTAGAGACTTATTTTCACTTTTTAATGAAGAATTCTCATCAATAAGGGGTTTTAATTCATTTATAGTTTTTTGCAGATTAAAATTTCTATCTGAAGTAGCTTTATGATCACTTCTTATATGTTTTTTGTTGACTAAGAACAATATTCAAAGTATCTTTTATTTTAAATTAAGCTGTATCTTTTACAGAAGAACTCACTTTACAATGTAAATGCAAATTATTTAATCTGTCACTTTCATGCACTAATACATCTCTCAAAATTTTTTCTTTTACAACATTAAAATCAAGAAAATCTTTCAATATCTCCTCAGAAGTTTTCTCAAGCAAGGCATGGACTTCAGGGGAAACAGAATCATTTTTAATTTCAAGGGAAGGATTAATTAAAGAAGTTGAAATTAAATTTAAAGGCTCATCAAATGAAAATTTACTAATAACATAATTAGGGCTACTCATTACAGGAAATTGTCTTTTAATAAGTAAAACAGTCCTTTCACCATTTTTAACAAGATTACATGTGGAGGAAGACTTATTACTATACATTTCAACATGTTTATCAAACAGATTACTTACCAAGGCAAGGGAGTAAATTTCCTCTGTGCCTTCTTTCTTTTTCCTCCCTGATAAGAATGGGACTGAGGAGGTTGATGGTAAGTTTGTGTCCTGGATGGGACAGGGTTTTGAGCTTCTGGTTGCTGTAAATTCTGCTGGTAATGGCTCATCAGGGAGTCTCATTTTCATTGTTCCACTTTTAGATTGTTTTGATTTTGAAGGAAAGAGCTGTGTGCCTGATGGGGCTGAGTCTGAGGCTGAGTGGCTGGTAAAGGAAGAGGCTGAACCTGTTTGTGACTTAAAATTTCCTGCATCTAGTCCCAGAGGGTGTCTACTTTTACCTTGTATCTCATGGTTCCTGCTCTCAGATCTTTTATATGACTGTACAGATTGTTTACTTGCTGTCAGCCTGAATATTCTCAGGACTGAGTAAAATTACTAACAAATTATGTTAAACATATGTAGCATACATGGGAACAATAAATAATTGTATAAAAAATTGATTTAATACAAATATATGCCATTATAAAGCATTATATACACGCATATATCCACCTTATTTAAGTCTCATGTACTTAATATTAAGTTAGAATATGTTAGGGTAACCTTAAGAACCTTATCCATAAGTCTACATAATTTTTAAGTACACATAAAGCTAATTTTACTATTATTTTATTGAAATAATTGATAAATGCGCTTATTATCACTAAAAGCTGGATATATGCACTATAAATGTTAAGATAATAAAAATGCGCCTTGACAGATCAATTTGCCTTATTTGGAACAATTGATCTGGCTATTTAAAAGTGTAAAAATAACACTTTTCAAATTGGGTGTTTTTTATGCCAGAAATGGCCTCTGTGCAGTGGCTACATACTGCCTGCATTTTTCCCATGTGAATAGATTCATTTTTAGCAAAGTTAGTATTTTTCATGCTAAAATTACCCCACATACATGCACTATATGTGGAAACACACTAAAATAGGCGAGGGACGCTTATTTAGTGTCTTAATTTAGTTTCAATGCGAATTAACCTTATTAAATGCACTAATTACATTAGTTACATCAGTCTTGGCGCCCAATTATGCTACCACGCTTAAAAATCGCCTATTTAGTCAAGGATTTACCCGTGGCTACGCCTGCCAAGAGTCTGCATACAGGGATCAGCCCTTACACGCATTAAATTGGGTTTTTCAGTGGTTTCTCAGTCAATAATGCTTATTTTTGGACAGGGATTTCACGTATAAATTTGTAATAATTAACTCTAACATTTCTACTGTTAATCCCCCTTAATACTGTGTTATATTTAGTACCTTTTTCTTTATTTTTAGTCTATTAAAATTAGATATTACATGCATATACACTCTTTTTTGGGTTATTCTTTATTTGTGATGGATTATCCCTATTATTTCAGGATTTTGGCGTGTGATATTCTTCTTTGGTTGTCATTGGTCATTCCTTATATTGTTAGACAGGTCTATTAGTTAGTTTGAGGCGCATTTGGCCGTGTATAGGATTGGAATCATCAATGAGCATCATTGGGGAATTATTGGGTATAAAAGGAGGGGGTTTTTGGTCATATTTTCTACATTCAATTTATCATTTTTACAATTACAATTACAATATAACCAATACAATTTATCTTACATTTCATTAGTACTTTAGAAGAGTCTTTGAATAGTATTTTAAATATATTACATCTATTTTTCTGCACAACAATAAGCCTTGTAATACCAATTATAATAAGTGAGAGTAAATTACTGAGCCTTATAATTGATTTTATTCTACTACTTGCTTGTTTTACACCATTGTATTCATTTGGGACCTTTTGTAAATCTTCTAGACACTAGACCAGCAAGCTATTCACGTCTCTGGACTTGGACTTAG
The DNA here is from genome assembly GCA_030280995.1 of Hemileia vastatrix. Taxonomy (NCBI): domain Eukaryota; kingdom Fungi; phylum Basidiomycota; class Pucciniomycetes; order Pucciniales; family Zaghouaniaceae; genus Hemileia; species Hemileia vastatrix. The sequence goes on from JASXTE010000012.1 coordinate 14,306,304, forward strand.
CCTGAAAACTGGGAGCCTTTCCTCAAGAATTCAAGTGGTTATTCAAGTAAGTAAAAATAAAAATTAATTGAGGCTTGAGTGATTAGAAATCCTTATATATAATATCTGGATTATAATTACAAAGGTTTGGGTCACAAAAAATTTAGTGATTTCAGAAAAAGAAGCCCAGTTATATATATAATAAATTGTGATATTGAATCAACAATTTTACCACTAATTGAACAAAAAAGTGTTCTTAGTGGGAGTCTGTCAATAGACCAATTAAAATTGTGTTCTTTTCAGATAATAATAAACCAATTAATAGAAACTGATTGATTGATTCTCTGTTTACAGGACTTTTAATCCCTTTTTCTGGTTTGTTCATTAAAATTTTTGATTTTGAAAAGACTATTACTGACAAATTTTCTTTTTAAAATACAAAAACACGGCTAAATATTGTAGACCACTCCAATTAAGTGACCACATAAAAGCATATTTGACTTTTGGCACTTATTTTATCCACTTAAAAGCTACTAGTAAGCAATTTAATTGCCTTAAGTAGAGTTATAAAATACTGATAAAACTCTTTTGTAGTTTGAATCACATTTCTCAATCCTTTGGTCTAACTTTCACTGATAAAAATGAGTGAAAACATTGACATTGTAAGTAATAAAGCAAAACCTTATGACTTAAGACCAAGAACTAATAAATTTGTTGCAGGACATCACCATGGACGAAACCTCCCCCAGAAACACTCCTCATATGAGTCTGGAGGAGAAAGAAAGGCTTCTCAACCTTGTAAAGATCAAAAAATCAAAAAATACCCTTCAAGAACAAATTCACTCCCTATCTCAATTACACAACAGCTTGAAAGTAAAGGTCAACAAGATGGAAGAGGAGCTTATGAATTTAGAGAAAAGGGCAGGCCAAACTTTCATGGAGGTCAACCAACAAATAACAGACCTAAGGGCACAGGTGAAACCAGTAACAACTCCCTCAAACAATCAACCAGCTCCTTCTCAAGCTCCAGGAGAAGAGCAGATGAAAACTGTAAGCAAATGGAAATGGGACTGGTATGCCAAGAACTACAACAGCAACCCTCATCAAGAGTCCAGCCATCACCCTTACAAGGGAAAGGGAAAAAGGGGAAGAGGAAGTGGAATAAGACCTTGGTAAGTCATCCACCTTCTAATGTTCAACAATATAATACTGACAATGAATTACTTATAGGTGATAATGAGGTATTAAGATTGATTGATAATGATATTAAGGATTATTCATTTGATAATAGTGATTTGAATTTATCTTTGAAGGATGACATTGTACATAGCTTTATTGATAATGGTGATAATAAAAATATAAAAATTGAAACAAATGAATCAAATCTTGAACCATATAATCTTGATAGCACTTCTGAGTTAGAAATTAATGGTTTTATGAAAGAAAACCCTATGATATCTTCGATAATAAATAAATTGTTATTAAGAATTGAAAAGTTAGAAGAATATTCTAAGGAGTCTTCAACTGACATGGAGGAGGTAATACTAAACCTCACTAAATCTTTAACTCACACAGCCAATAAAGTTAAGATCATTGAAAAGTCAAATGATGATTTGTTAAATGAAAATATCAAATTAAAATCTGATATTGAGCAGTTACACAGTAAGCTGGATCAATCTCAGAATACTATGGCTATTATTGAGGGATGGGTAAAATTGTCTTTTTCCAATTTAAATGATACTCTTTCACATGTACCTGCTTTTCAAAAAAGATTGCAGATACTAGAAATAGAAGTAGCTAACATATTGAAAAATAATGACAGTAAGCATGTAAACACCTCTTATAAAAACCATACACCAGTAAATAAGAGAGAATCATTTGATAAATCATTAATTGAGAAAGAACATAGTGGTATAAGTTCTGAGAGTCAAAAATCAGTAAAGGATGAGATAAATGATCATCTGTCAAAAGTAAGTGAATTACTTAATATTCCTCAGGTTAAGGAAGTAAAAACTAACCAGAAAAACTGGCCTAAGTTAGATCAGTACCCTACCTTTGATGGGGATTCAAAATCTGATTGGCAACAATTCATACAAAGAATTGATAATTTGAAATTTTCATACAAGTTACCTGATGAAGAAATTACATCAAAACTTATATCTTTATTTACAGATGTGGCCTTATTATGGTTTGAATCTGTATTGAGTGAGGGGATTAATTACTCTTGGAATGAATGGAAGGCACAAATTGAAAGACAATTTGGTGGTCCAAAATTCAGAATCACTCAACAAAGATTGTATGAAAAATCAAGATATACTCCAAGTAATGGAGAAAAACCAATGGTCTTTTTAATGGGTTTGATAAAAATCATGAAATCCATGGATCCAAAAATGGATTTTGATGTGTGGAAAGAAAAAATAATATATAAATTGCCTATATCAGTCAGAGACATTATTGTAGCTAGAACTGAAACCATTAGAGATACTTCTGGTTTTATCAATATATGCAATGAAATATTATTAAACCACAGATATGAGACAAGGTACAACACTTATAAGCAAAATGTTGAGGTAGTAAAACCTACTACAAGTAAGTTACCAGAAGAAAGGAAAAAACCTATTGCTCCTCTTGTTTCAAAGAAAAAAGAAAGTAACACTTGCTATAAATGTAATGAACCTTGGGTTAAAGGTCATTTCTGTAAGAAAAGAATAAATGTTATTGAAAACTCACAAGATTCTGAACCCAGTAATCATGAAGATGAAAAGGATGAGTCTAGTGAGGATTGTAAAAGTAACATTTCTTACAGTGATGAAGAGAATGAAGTATTGGTATTAGAACAGGATATTATGTTCCTGAATGATACAATATCTTCCAATGATACATCTTTAACTTCCATTGAGGAAGCTGAAATAATTAAAGATGTAGATCATGATACTTACAAAATCAAGCCTATTAGAGCACCTGTTATAATATGTGGAAAAGAAATGAATGTCATTCTTGACACTGGGGCTGCTGGTAGTGTAGTTTCTGTTAATACATTAATGAAACTGGATAGTAAGTACAAAGAAAAACTAGAACCTGTACAGACAAAGAACTGGAGAGGTTTTGGTTCAGTATTAAGTCCAATTGGCAAATACAAAACTGCTGTTTTCTTCAAATATCATAATGGATTTGTAAGAGCAGTATGTGATTTTGTAGTCATGGATAATATTAATTGTAGTGATTGGTTTATCATTGGCAATGACTTATTGACCAAATTTGGTATTAAACTAGATTCTGCAAATAGTTGCTTCACCATTGGAGTAAATGGGAAGAGAAAATTCAAGATTTTCTCTGAAAATTCTGTTTATACCATTGCTCCAAAGGAAGAACAAAAAAGTGGAAGACCCACTTCTGAGATGCTTGAGTTGGAAAATGAAATCCAAAAAGCCTCATTTAGTCCTCAACTCTCAAATATTGAAGTAGACAATATATTGAGATTGATAAAATCTTATCCTAGGGCATTTGCACACGGTTCAAATGAGCTAAGATTGGTCAAAGACCATGAAATGAAAATATCTTTAAGTTGTGACCTGGATAATATTCCTGGCAGCTTAAAAAAGAAACCTTACCCAGCTTCTCCTGCAAAAAGGAAAGACATTGAATACAACATTAAAATGTTGTTGGAAATGGGTATTGTTGAGAAAGTAGACACAACTCCTAAATATTGTGTAATATCACCAGTTTTAATCTCTTATGAAAAAGATAAGGCAAGGTTATGTGGTGATTATAGAGCTCTAAATACATTCACAGTGGATGATATTTACCCTCTTCCCAGGATAGCTTCTATCCATGCTACCTTACAAGGAGCTAAATATATTTCATGTCTGGATGGAAACAAAGGTTACCACCAGATTCCAGTAGAAAAGAGTTCTCAGAATTACTTACTAATCACCACACATATGGGGATATATAAGTATGTGAGAATGCCTTTTGGACCTAAAAATGCCCCTTCAGTCTTCCAAAAATTGATGGATAGTGTTTTTCATCAGGAAATGGTTGAAGGATGGCTCTTAGTATATATTGATGACATCATAGTGTTTTCAAAAGACATATGATGAGCATTTAAATCACCTGAAAAGAGTATTTCAAAAAATGGATGAAATTAACATGACAATAGCATTGAAAAAATGTAAGTTTGGATTTCAATCCTTGAAAGTACTTGGACATTTTGTATCTGGCTTACAAATTTGTGTGGATCAGAACAAGGTGGCAACAATAAAAATATTGATATACCTAAAAATGTAAAAGATATACAAAGCTTTCTGGGTATGTGCCGATATTATAGACAGTATATCAAGAACTACCAAACAATTGCAGCCCCTTTAACAACATTAATCAGGAAGAATGAAGCTTTCATTTGGAATAATGAAAGACAACAGGCCTTTGATAAATTAAAGGAATGTTTAATGTCAGCTCCAATCTTGGGACTGCCAGATTTTAGCCTCTCTTTTATCTTGTATACTGATGCAAGATTTACAGGGTTAGGTGCTGCTTTACAGCAGAAGCAGATAATTGGTGGTAAATTATCTGAAGTATTTATCTGTTATATATCCAGAACCTTAAGGAAAACTGAATTAAGGTATGGTGCTACACAACTGGAATGTTTAGCCGTTGTGTGGGCCTTTGAAAAACTTCATTATTATCTGGAAGACCAGAATTTTGAGTTAATAACAGATTTCAGTGCAGTGAAATCATTATTAAACATGAAAACACCTAATAGACACATGTTTAGATGGCAACTAGCTGTACAAGAGTACAGAGGAAGAATGACAATCACTCATAGAGCAGGTACATTGCATTCTATTGTGGATTTGGTATCTAGAAGCCGTTTGCCAAATGATACTGACAACCCAGCTTATGTGCCTGAGAATGAGGTAATACATATATATGGGATCTATATAGTGGATTTAGAAGATGAGTTTATGCAAACAATATTAGATAATTATTCTTCTGATAATGACTTGTCTAAACTTTCAACCATCTTAAATGATCCAACAAATGCCTCAATGAGTGCATTAATAAAAACTTTACCTCCAAAGTATAAGAATGCGTTGGAAAAAGGTAAATTTTCAATTGAAGATGGATACATATATTACAGGAAAAAGCTAAGTAATGTAATAGTTATACCTCCATCTATGAAAGAGTTAATGTTAAGTACTTGTCATGATGATATCTTAGCTGGTCATTTTGATTACAATAAAACATTAACTAGAGTTAAAAACACAGCCTGGTGGATAAACATGAAGGATGATGTACAAAAATACATTGACACATGTGACTCTTGCCAAAAATCTAAAAGATTGACAGGTAAGAGAGCTAGGTTGTTACAACAAATAGAGCAACCAAAAGCTCCATGGGAAATTATAAACATGGACTTTGTTACTGGTTTGCCATTAGCAGGAAAAGAAAGTTTCAATTCTTGCTGGGTAATAGTGGATAGACTTACAAAAATGTGTAAATTTATTCCAACCCATAAAGAGGTATCTGCAAAAGACTTGGCCTTAATTTGGTGGACTCAAATGATGAACACTGCTGGGTTCCCCAAAGCCATTATATCTGACAGAGACCCTAAATTTACTTCAGAATTCTGGACATCCTTAATGGAGGTTTCAGGGTGTCAGTTGAAATTGTCTACAGCACACCATCCACAGACTGATGGACTGGCTGAGAGAATGATACAGACTCTGGAGGACATGATCAGAAGATATTGTGCCTTTGGTTTAGAATACAAAGACAATGAGAAATTCACACATGACTGGGTAACTTTGATTCCTGGCTTAGAATTTGCTTATAATAGCACAACTCATTCTGTAACAGAGAGAAAACCTTTTGAGCTCTGGCTGGGGTATGTTCCAAACACACCAGTGAATCTTTTAAATAAATTGCCAAGGTTGGACATACACCCTGGTACCAAATCCTTTATTCATATGCAACAAATGTGTAGAAAGCATGCAGAAGAATGTATACAAAAAGCATTTGAATATGAAAAGAAAAGGTGGGACAAATCTCATAAAGAATTTGAATTCAAAAAGTGAGATGAAGTCCTCATATCAACGCTACATTTTAACTTACAAGGTAATGTTAAATTAAAGGATCCCTTTGTAGGACCTTTTGTAGTAAATAAAATGGTTGGTAATAATGCAGTGGAAGTCATATTATATGCTCCATATGATAGGAAACATCCAGTTTTCCCTATCTCATTATTAAAACCTTACCATGCAAATGATCCTGACTTATTTCCAAAAAGAAAGGGAAGGCCTAAAAAGCAACCTGAAGAAATTGTGGAAAAAGCAGAGATTGAAAAAATACTCAAGAAAAGAATCCTTACTAAAGAAAAAGGAACTGAGTATTTACTGAGATTTAAAGGGAAATCAAATGAATTTGATAAATGGATACCTGAAAAAGAAATTTCTAATTTATCCACCCTTCTTAAGAAATTTAAACAGAAATAAATTTCTGTCCAACCAGCTGAGGGGTTAAAAAACCAGTACTCATAATATTTTATTATTTTTTATTTCTTTAAAGTATAATCTTTAATGCTACAGAAGTAATCTGAATACCTGAAAATTACAAATAAATAAATAAAAATGTATAACTTATCATTTTTTTATTGTTTTTTTTTGGGTGGGAGAGTGTCAGCCTGAATATTCTCAGGACTGAGTAAAATTACTAACAAATTATGTTAAACATATCTAGCATACATGGGAACAATAAATAATTGTATAAAAAATTGATTTAATACAAATATATGCCATTATAAGGCATTATATACACGCATATATCCACCTTATTTAAGTCTTATGTACTTAATATTAAGTTAGAATATGTTAGGGTAACCTTAAGAACCTTATCCATAAGTCTACATAATTTTTAAGTACACATAAAGCTAATTTTTCTATTATTTTATTGAAATAATTGATAAATGCGCTTATTATCACTAAAAGCTGGATATATGCGCTATAAATGTTAAGATAATAAAAATGCGCCTTGACAGATAAATTTGCCTTATTTGGAACATTTGATCTGGCTATTTAAAAGTGTAAAAATAACACTTTTCAAATTGGGTGTTTTTTATGCCAGAAATGGCCTCTATGCAGTGGCTACATACTGCCTACATTTTTCCCGTGTGAATAGCTTCATTTTTAGCAAAGTTAGTATTTTTCATGCTAAAATTACCCCACATACATGCACTATATGTGGAAACACACTAAAATAGGCGAGGGACGCTTATTTAGTGTCTTAATTTAGTTTCAATGTGAATTAACCTTATTATATGCACTAATTACATTAGTTACATCAGTCTTGGCGCCCAATTATGCTACCACGCTTAAAAATCGCCTATTTAGTCAAGGATTTACCCGTGGCTACGCCTGCCAAGAGTCTGCATACAGGGATCAGCCCTTACACGCATTAAATTGGGTTTTTCAGTGGTTTCTCAGTCAATAATGCTTATTTTTGGACAGGGATTTCACGTATAAATTTGTAATAATTAACTCTAACATTTCTACTGTTAATCCCCCTTAATACTGTGTTATATTTAGTACCTTTTTCTTTATTTTTAGTCTGTTAAAATTAGATATTACACGCATATACACTCTTTTTTGGGTTATTCTTTATTTGTGATGGATTATCCCTATTATTTCAGGATTTTGGCGTGTGATATTATTCTTTGGTTGTCATTGGTCATTCCTTATGTTGTTGGACAGGTCTATTAGTTAGTTTGAGGCGCATTTGGCCGTGTATAGGATTGGAATCATCAAGGAGAATCATTGGGGAATTATTGGGTATAAAAGGAGGGGGTTTTTGGTCATATTTTCTACATTCAATTTATCATTTTTACAACTACAATTACAATATAACCAATAAAATTTATCTTATATTTCATTAGTACTTTAGAAGAGTCTTTGAATAGTATTTTAACTATATTACATCTATTTTTCTGCACAACAATAAGCCTTGTAATACCAATTATAATAAGTGAGAGTAAATTACTGAGCCTTATAATTGATTTTATTCTACTGCTTGCTTGTTTTACACCATTGTATTCATTTAGGACCTTTTTTAAATCTTCTAGACACTAGACCAGCAAGCTATTCACGTCTCTTGACTTGGACTTAGCCTGACACTTGCTGTGCCAGAGGGATATTTTTTATTTTTATGCCCTTTAGAGGATTTTCCTGACTGATTTGAGGCTTTACTTCTTTCAGAGCTATTGGGGAAGGGGGGTTTTCCACTCCTCCTGAGATTTCTATGTCCTGAATAATTTGAAGGTTTTTTTTTCAGCTGAAGAATTTTTGTAAGTTAATTTTGAAGAACCTACAGTTTCATTATCAACAGCCACATGAATTTCATCAACATGAAGATAATCCATGCTGCTTGTTAAGCCACTGGAAATAAAAACTGTGAAAAAAAATAAATTGGATATAATCAATGATTTTAATTTATATTTTTCAAAATAATAATAAAAAATTTCCAATTATTTAAAAATAAAAATTTAAATTTTTATTCAGTTTAAAATTCAATTAACAATAATGTAATACAAAAATATTTAATTACAAATTACACTACGCAATATAGGGGGTGGACTTGCTAGCAAGTCCTCAACCTGAACTCAGATGGAACTCAGATGGAACTCAGACTGAACTCAGACTGAACCCATACTGAACTCTACTTGAACACCCACCTAAAACTGTTCTGCTGAGTGGTGTTCATCCCTGATTGTATGGTTCCTTTATCAATAGCTCAATGTGTGTTCAATCTATGGTGAGTTTGGGTCCAAGGTTGCGGACTTGCTAGCAAGTCCGCCCCCCATATTGTGTGGTGTTATATTATTAAAAAATAAAAAATAATTATTTTGGGACCAACTAAAAAAGGTTCAAGAAATCAACCAAAAATAATTAATACCATAAAATATATTGGTAATATTGGGACTAAGCACTTAGTACTATTATGGTCAACCAATAATATCAAAATTTTAATAAAAAAAACTTAATGATTCTTTTAAGAAAATAATGATCTTCTAGGACTATGAGAATAACTCTATTATGGTCAACTAGGAAAAAAAATTATTCAAAAAATATGGATCACTTACACTCAGTGACTCAGAAAAATATCCAAGGCACTGTTATTGCAATAAAAATTCAATAACAGAGTTGATAGGTTCAAAGGTTTACTTACTATAGTGATTGAAAGATCACCTTAAAATATATATGAATATAATATTATATAAACCCAATTGGTCTAACCCAAGTTCAAAACACAGTCTTGGCAAAAATTGAGTTTTTTGCGTGAGGTAGTCTGTGTGTCAAGTCAATCGTCCAAAATTGTTGTTATTGTTTGGAAAAGCTCCCAGTTGTTGGCCAGTTGTCTAGAAGAAGGGGAAGAAGAAGAGAGGGAAAGTAAAGAAAAAGGGGGAGAAATTAAAGAAGCTAATAAAAAAATAATAATAAGGAGGAACAGGGAAATGTTTAAAGGAAGTGCAACAACGGTTTTTGAGAATGCTGAAAAGACAAAAGGCAATGGTTTAATAGTTATTTTAATCCAATAAGTAATTTTATTCTACTCTGCTTAAATATCAACTATGGACTACCCAACAATCTTAAAGCAACCTTTTATTTATTTAGTATAGAAATCAACAGGGAGACAAGTGCCACAAGTAATTAATATAATAATGTATTGTAAAATTAATAAGATAATTTAAGTGATGGGGCTAAAGGGAATTACCCAAGGCCTTTATATAGGCAAGTGGACCTTTTAAGCGCCACAAATGAGTATGTATAAAATGGTAATAAGTTGAAACAAGAAAATAAAAGAATATAACTAAAACATAGATATTAAGAGAAAAACATTAAACAATTAATTAAACCCATGAGTAAGTAACTATTTTTCCCACCATAATTTCCCAAACCAGTTAATTAAAATAATGAGTAACTAAGTAAGTCTGAAGCATTAGAACTGTGAGTTAAATAATCAAAAACAGGCATTACAGTAAGATGTAAGTGTTTCAATTGAAACAAATAAAATTATTTTGACACAAAAATTCATATAATCAATTTAACCTATTATAAAGAAGAATTAATTAATTGTTTTACCTATTTAATTAATTCAATAACTTGTTTGAATGAAACAAATAATTAATTTAATAATATTGATAATTCAAAGTGAGAGTTTGAATACACTTTAATTAAATAGGTGTTTTAACCTATTTAATAATTTTTCTGACACAATTAAGGGTCAAAAAAGCGCCCAATATTTATGCATAATAATATATGAAAAATTTTATTTAATATATAAATTTTATTAATTAAGTTTAAATTAAACTATAAGTTAATTTTATCATTAAACTTATAATATATATTTATAAATAATTAATAATTAATAATACATACAAATGTGCCATGATTTTTAGAATAAAATATATATTATGTTTTATGTAATTATATAAATAATTTACTTAACAATAAAATTATTATAACAATTATTTTACTTATTTATAAAATACTTATATAATTTAATTATTCAATAAAATATTTTATTTTAAATACATTTAATACATTAATTTATTCCCTCTTATGGTGTAAAAAAAGTATTGTAACAATTTACTGGGCTCCTGAGACAGCCTGGATGACAATATACATAGAAAGTTCCTATCAAATAATTAAAGTATCTTGGCTTCAAAGAAAATTCAATTAACTATTATTTCTCTTTCCTCCTTTTCAAAATTGTTAGGTTGATATTTAACTTAAGGAGAATTTGAATTTTGAAATTGATATGAGTTAATTTTCAGACACTCTGTCACCGGACGACCTACGCACAAGGTCGAGGATGTTCCTGTAAGTGAGATGAGGGATTTTAGAAACTTCTTCGAAGCACAGAGGAATGATTCGAGGAAATGATTCAAAGGTTACTCCAAGTAATAGCTATAGGTTCGAGGTTCGATCGAGAAGAATTATAAACTAGTTCCAAGGTAATAATAATTCTTAAAATCTCACGAAGGGTTGGAAACTCAATAATCAAAGATTTAGGATTTAGAAATGAATATTGAGAAAGTAAAAGAAAGATACAATAACAATGATTTAACTTTTAAGGATTTACCACTATTAATGTAAATACGATATTATAATTTAATTCTAAGGAATATCGAACCAAATACCCAACTCCTTTTATATCCTTTGTTCCTCCTCGCATTGACCTCCCTTCCATCGCAGCATTCCCATTCCATTGACCATTACTAACATACACTTAGACCCTCTCCACTAAATATCCGTCCATGCTCAATTTACCCCTTTTAATTAATTAACAAAAACTTTAATGAAAAAAACTACTACTATACTATTTCGTTGATCCTAGCGCTGTGCTTCGCTTATTGAAAAGGACTAAGGTACCCTATTGGGAGATTGACTAATTTAGATTTAGAGTTTAGGCTAGCGCAGTTAAATAGTAAGTACACAAAGGAAAATTGCAGTTGCTATGGAGAATTGCTTTCTGCGCTTTGAGTATAGATTTAGGACTTGATATTATTGATTTATTGAGTTAATTTCGCCTCGAGTGTCACGTGGCGCGTGACAGATGCCCGGGTATAAAAATGCGAACTCCGTTGAGCTTGAGCCATCTTCCCACACTAATTTCCCTTGTCTAATACTTTTTTCCCTCATCTCTCAATTATTTATTTTATAATGAACTGCCCTACTCCCACACCCACGCCTCCACACCCTAAAGCGGATGGGGGAATAATCACACGACAGTTTTCACAGACTTGCACGGCTTGTGAAAGCATGGAATATTTCTGTGTCGAAAGTACGGCGACTCGAGGCCCTCGCCAGAAATGCGAGTTTTGCCGTTGGCGGCGAGTGGCGTGCGATGCGTTGACAAAGAACGCGGAAATCGAAAAACGATTTACAAAAACAAAATTTTGGGTAGTTCAGAAGACCAAAGAGGTGGTTGAAGACATTTGGGATGTCTCGATCAAAGATGAACAATTGGTGGGGGAAAATGATAAGGAGATGAACAACGAGATCTCAACCTGGGTAACCCAGGCCACGAGTTCAAAGCGAGGTGTCGAGGAAGAGGTCGACGAATTGGTGGAGGAGGATGAAGATGAAGTCCCTGTTCCAGGGCAGGCACCCCAAAAACGACGGGTGGTCATTGAGGACAATGAGGAAGAGAGGGAGGCAGAAGTCGAAGTGGCGCCCAGGTTATTTCTGGAGCCTGATCCCATCTTCGAGGTAAGTTTTAATTGTTTTATTTCAAGGATGAAGTTACTGATGAGTCTTGTTTTAGACATCAAATAACCTGGAAGAGCCGATTGCGGAGCCTGCGCCGGTTATACCAACTGAGGCAAACCCTCCAGCCACGGAAGTAGTTGAAGAGCCCGAAGACACCCTAGACCAGGTGTGGTCGAAGAAACCTCGTCAAGGTCGACAAGTAAGGTTCGCAGAAGAACTATGTGGGGAGGTCGACGCTATTATTGACGCTGCTTCCTTCGACGTGGCAGAGGAGCTATTGGAGATGGGAGAGGTGGTTCCGGTAGGAGAGGAGGAGGTATTTGAGAAATGCAGGAAGGAAATAAGGGTAGTTTTGGAGAAAATGAAAAGATTGGTTCGAGAGCAGTTAAAAGAAAATATTTGAAAAGAAAAGGAGATGTAAAGAAGTAGAGAAAAAAAATTGTATTTTAATTTTATTTTATTTTTATTTTATTTATTATTAGTATTATTTTTTTTTTTTTATTGTAGGTGAATGTTGTTAATTTTATAAGATTTGAGAGAGAGAGAAAAAGAAAAGAAAAAAAAAGAAAAAAGAAGTTTCAAATAAAAAAATTTTAGAATTTGAAAGAGGAATTTTAAAGAAAGAAAAAAAAAGGTTGTTTTAATTGAAGGAAGTTTTAGTGTTTTAAAAAGGAAAATTTTTATCTAAGAAAAAAGGGAGAAAAAAAAAACGGTTTTGTGATTGAGATGAGTTTGTTAAATTGAGGATTTTTAAAATTTTATTTTATTTTATTATTTTTTTTTTTAAGAAATTTTAGTTGAAAAGAGAGGAAGAAGAAAGAAAAAAAAAAAAAAACAGAATTTAGAATTTAAGAGAATTGAAAAGAAGATTTATTTGTTTCGAAGAATTATTATAGAGAGATTCAGGGGTTGAAGTTAAGTTCGAGGAAATGGTCGTGTCGTACAAGATTTGATGATTTGAAGGAAAGAAAGTTTTTAAAAGAGATAATAAAATTTTTTGGAAGAGAAATTTTTAAAGAGAATTTTAAATTTAAGAAAAGAATGTTTTTAAAGAATTGAAAAGAAAAGAAAGAAAATATTTAGAGAGATTTATTTTTTTTTTATTTTATTATTTATGTTTTATTCTATTTATTTTATTTTATTTAATTTTAATTTTGATTTTATTTTATTTTATTTTATTGTATTTAATTTTAATTTTGATTTTATTTTATTTTATTTTATTGTACTTAATTTTAATTTTAGTTGGTTTTGGAGGAAATTTTATAGAAAGAAAAGAAGAGAGAAAGAAGAAAACAAGGCTAAAAAAAATTTAAGAGGTGTTTTAGATTTTAAAGAAAGAAAGAAAAAGAAAAGAAAATTTTAGATAAAGAAATTTTAAGGTTTTGGTTTTAAAGGATATTTCGAATGAAAAGATTTTAGGAGTTCAGGAGCGTTAGAAACATTGATGGCTGGTTCCCAGGATGTTTTGTCTGAGTCATTGAGGAAGCCTTCCCATTCCACGAGGTATTGAAGTTTCCCCTTGCGTATTCTTGAATCAAGGATACGACTTACTTCCCACTCTAGATGATCTCCTACTTTGACCGGTTCCGGAGGGGCTTGGTTCTTGCCCGGGTATATTTCTCGAGCCAGTTCCAGGAGAGATACATGGAAAACAGGGTGAATCGCCTGCCATTTAGGAGGTAACTTGAGTCGAAATGCAGTTTTAGAGACTTCAGAGTCGATTTCAAACGGTCCCAAGCGCTTTTCAGCCAGTTTCTTTGATGGTCTTGTTGTTCGGATGTTTCGTGCATCGAGCCATACTTTGTCGCCTGGTTTAAAGGAAGGAGCAGATTGTCGATGTTTGTCGGCCTGTTCCTTGTATCTTCGAATCGCTGATTCCAAATTTGTTTTAAGTTCTTCTTGGAGTCGTGATATAGTTCGAAGATAATGTTCCGCAGGATGATTAGTTCCTACATGAATTGAGTTGAATCGAGGATGTCGTCCATAAATGGTTTCGAAGGGAGATTGTCGTGTCGAAGAATGAGTCGAGTTATTATAAGCAAATTCGGCCAATGGTAGCCATGTGGTCCAATCGTCTTGTTGGTAACTAACATACATTCAAAGATATTGTTCGAGGATTTGGTTAACTCTTTCTGTTTGACCATCAGTTTCAGGGTGATAGGCCGTGGAGAGGTTCCTCGTGATATTGAGTTGTTGACACAGTTGGGTCCAGAATGTGGATACAAACAATGAGCCTCTATCTGAAATAATATCATTTGGTAAGCCGTGTTTAGAAAATACATATTCTAGAAACAATTTTGACAAATCTTCTGCTGTAGCAGTAGTATTGGTTTTAATAAAAATAGACATTTTTGAAAATCTATCTACTATTACTAATATAGCATCAAAATCATTAGAAATAGGAAGTTGAGAAATGAAATCCATCAATAAAGATTCCCAAGGTTTAGAGGGAATAGGAAGTGGTTGAAGCAACCCATGCTTCCGGTGACGGGGAGCCTTATTCCTATTACATTCATAACAAGCTTTTATATAGGCCTTGATTTCCTTGGTCATACCTGGCCAGAAGAAATCCCTCGCTATTAACTGGTAGGTTTTATCAACCCCAAAATGACCAGCTAATGGAGAATCATGTCGACTGTTGAAAATCCATAATTTTATCTCATTGTTGTCGGGTATGACTACTCTACCTTCGAAGACTAATAGACCTGATTCAATACTAAATCTTTTGGCCCCTTGCTTTGAGAGTATTTTGTCTTTTAACCCTAAAAAATAATCGTCCTTCGACTGAGCTTCGAGGATGTTGGATAGTGGATTTCGAAAAGATTGAATTGTCATCGAATTAAGTTGATGAGTCGTTAACATTGATTCGTTGAAGATTGATTGCACATTTGCTGGGTTCTTGTCAGCAAATGCGTCCCCCCGCTGTGGGTAAACGTCGTCCCGACGTGACAAGATATCTGGGACAATGCAGTTTCTTCCTGGGCGATAGGAAATAGAGAAAGAAAATTCAGACAAAAATTCAGCCCACCTGGCTTGACGCCTGGTTAACACTTTAGAAGACATGAAGTATTTCAAAGCATTATGATCTGTTAAAATTTGAAAAGGACTATCTAGGCTGAGAAGAAAAGAACGCCATTTTTTAAGACAATGGATAATAGCTAAAAGCTCTTTGTCATGAATTTCATAATTTAATTCCGCGGCTATGAGTTTGCGTGACTCAAAAGCAACAGGATGACACAAATTTGTTTCAGGATTTAATTGGAAGATGACCCCTGCAATAGCATAATCGCTCGCATCTGTCTCAACTATTGTCAAGGCCGAAGGATCAAAATGCCGAAGAATTGGGGCTGTGGTGAACACCGTTTTTAGTGCTTCGAATTCCTTTCGTGCTGTAGAAGTAAAAACAAAAGGAATATCTTTTCTAAGAAGAGAAGTAAGATTGGAAATAGTTTTAGAGTAATCTTTAATAAATCTTCTATAGAAGTTTGCAAAACCCAAAAATCCTTGGAGTGATTTAATGTTTTTGGGCTCAGGCCATTCCAGGATTTTCTGGACTTTTTTGTCATCCATGACTAAACCATCAGTGGACAAGGTAAAACCCAAAAAATCAATTGATTTGAGGTGGAATTCGCATTTATTATGCTTGGCGTAGAGACCATGATCTCGAAGACGATTTAGGACCTGTCGAACATGATGAATATGTTCATCCAGTGTTTTCGAGAATATTAAAATATCATCTAAATAGACGACTACAAATTGTTCAACAACATCTTGAAAGATATAATTAACAAAAGTTTGAAAAGTTGAAGGTGCGTTACATAATCCAAAAGGCATAACTAAATATTCAAAACTACCAAATCTAGTGCGCATTGCAGTCAGTGGTTCATGACCTTCCGCAATGCGAATAAGATTGTAAGTGCCTCTAAGATCAATTTTAGAAAAGAAATTAGCACCATTGAAAAGGGTAAGAAGTAATGACATAGGAGGAACAGGATATGCATTCTTCTTTGTGACTGTGTTGAGCTTTCTATAGTCAACACACAACCTAAGACTACCATCCTTCTTTTTTACAAAGAGGACAGGGGAGCCGGTTGGAGATTTACTGGCTCTGATGAAACCTTTGGCTACATTCTCTGCAATGTAGTCTCGAAGAACTTGAGATTTGTCCTTCGATAAAGAATAGACAGGACCTGCCGGAGGTACTGGGCCTATTAACTCTATTTGATGGTCGTAGGGTCGATGAGGTGGTAACTTATCGGCCTTGGGGATTGAGAAAACATCGAGGAAATTGTGGTAGATTTCCAGTAGAGTTGATTTGATGGCTTCAACGTTTATTTGGTCGTCCTCTTCATATTCGAGAGAATCTGTCGAGGTGATACCTGTATTGAGAGAGCATAATTCGATTACTTCGAGGCAATTTAAATCCTCTTCGAGTGAGGTCATCGAGCTAGAAGGGTTAGCCAATTTCTCATTTAAAGAAGGTACAGATGCTTGCAAGTCATCTGGCAGAGATTTGTCCTCTAGCAGGACGTTGTCAGGCGGGTTGTTTAACTCCCTATTGACCTGCATTGAAGAATCAGAAATATACTTAGAGCGTGGGGTGATCAATCCCCTAGTCCAATCAATTTCGGGATTCCAATGCGTTAAAAAGTCATGGCCAAGAATGGTATCGTCCATCCTTGGGGCGTCCAAGACTGATAATTCCCACTCGAAGGGGGGAAAATTCGGAAAGTTGAAAACCCATAAAACTTTCTTACTTACCCAATATTTGGGTTCCTCTGATTCGACCAAATAGATGGGAGTTCGATCGATATCTGTAAATGTTAGTTGAAGCTTCCTGGCAAAAGATAAACTAACAAAAGAAATTGAAGCTCCAGAGTCTATAAGACAACTGAAGGGGATATCCTCCTTAAAAAGAATGAATCTCAAGCGGTTTAAGGCAACTCCAGTCCTTAAGACATGGAGGTTCTGTGCACTGGGAGAGATAATATAGTTTGCTTTGCACACAAGTAAACTATCTACTAGTTTTTTGACTTCGAACTAGTACCTTCTCTTTCCTTCAACTTTACACAGTCTTCCAACTTGTGCTTACCCCCACAATACATACATAACCCATTATCTGCTCTTCTCTTCCTCTCAGCTTCTTTAAGTTCCCCTTTAGGATCCAGTACTTTGCTGATATCGCCTGGGGTTGAGCCTTTTGGTCGAGGTTTATCCTTTCCCTTATTGGGTTTGGATTGAGTAGAGGAGGATTGATTTGGTCGTGGGTGTGAAGAAGGTCCCGATTTAAAATTTAGGCCTTGAGATTTGTTGGCATATCGACGATGTTGAAGTCGTCCTTGATAAACGCCGTCAAGTTCGAGGGTCCGATCCATTAAATCCGTTAAAGTAGTCATCTTCTGACCGTGAAGATTTAATTGATCCAGAATCCTCGAAGGAAGTCCTTTCCTGAAATGATACTTAAGGGCAGCATCATTCCAACCTACTCGA
The DNA here is from genome assembly GCA_030280995.1 of Hemileia vastatrix. Taxonomy (NCBI): domain Eukaryota; kingdom Fungi; phylum Basidiomycota; class Pucciniomycetes; order Pucciniales; family Zaghouaniaceae; genus Hemileia; species Hemileia vastatrix. Next base: position 14,324,039 of record JASXTE010000012.1, read on the forward strand.
GTTTGAAGTGCTCTGAAGTTTGAGATATATTCAGAGGCTTTACCATTATCACTCATGCGAAGAAAATCAAGTTCAATTTCTGCGTTGTCCGTTTCATTAGGGTCCCCAAACAACGTAAAAAGTTGGTCTTCAAACTTTTCCCAATTATTGATAAGTAAGTGGGTTTCTGTCGAAGAAAGCATGAGTAGATAAGGTTCGAACCATCTTGCTGCTTTCCCAGCTAGGAATGAAGAAGCGTAAACAACCTTTGATCGGTCGCTGTTAAAGGTTCGAGGGTCATTATGGAACAGTAGCTTGCAGGTTTGCAAGAAGGGTCGCAATCTGTCGGGGTGATCTCCGTCGAATTTGTCAGGAGATTTCATAGAAGGAGTTTTGAACTTAGATCCCTCTGAAGACGTTGGATTTGAAAGGGTTTTCATAAAAAGTCTCATGAAATCTTCCAGAGAGTTAGATGGTCCCGGTTCTAAGGATTGGCCAGAAGGGTGATTGGCAGGGGCGGATGGTGCCTCATGCATTGTATCCTCCCCTTCTTCTTCATCACTAGAATCCTCAAAATCTTGTGGAATGTCTTCTACAGATTGAACTGAATGTTGCCGTTCCCTAAGGTCGAGTGGTTCCAAAGAGTGAGTGCGAGAAACAGTCCTTGTGGCTGTTGGCCTGCCTCTAGCGCGAGCTCTAGTAGTAGCGCCCGTAGGAGGAGTGCGTTGAACAGGTGCCATTTAAAATTTTAGAAGCACCTAAAAAGACGTAGTAGTGCAAAGAATGAGAACTACGGAGAATTAAATTATACTGTCACCGGACAACCTACGCACAAGGTCGAGGATGTTCTTGTAAGTGAGATGAGGGATTTTAGAAACTTCTTCGAAGCACAGAGGAATGATTTGAGGAAATGATTTGAAGGTTACTCGAAGTAATAGCTATAGGTTCGAGGTTTGTTTGAGAAGAATTATAAACTAGTTCCAAGGTAATAATAATTCTTAAAATCTCACGAAGGGTTGGAAACTCAATAATCAAAGATTTAGGATTTAGAAATGAATATTGAGAAAGTAAAAGAAAGATACAATAACAATGATTTAACTTTTAAGGATTTACCACTATTAATGTAAATACGATATTATAATTTAATTCTAAGGAATATCGAACCAAATACCCAACTCCTTTTATATCCTTTGTTCCTCCTCGCATTGACCTCCCTTCCATCGCAGCATTCCCATTCCATTGACCATTACTAACATACACTTAGACCCTCTCCACTAAATATCCGTCCATGCTCAATTTACCCCTTTTAATTAATTAACAAAAACTTTAATGAAAAAAACTACTACTATACTATTTCGTTGATCCTAGCGCTGTGCGTCGCTTATTGAAAAGGACTAAGGTACCCTATTGGGAGATTGACTAATTTAGATTTAGAGTTTAGGCTAGCGCAGTTAAATAGTAAGTACACAAAGGAAAATCGCAGTTGCTATGGAGAATTGCTTTCTGCGCTTCGAGTATAGATTTAGGACTTGATATTATTGATTTATTGAGTTAATTTCGCCTCGAGTGTCACGTGGCGCGTGACACACTCACATCTCCATATGCAACCTACAATATCTTCTTGAGGTTTGAACAGGCTTTAAGCATGTCTACATTGAAAGAGCTGGTTGTGAGGCACAAAAATTTTCTGATTTAGAACATGAAAAATGAACATTATTTCTTGAATTGTGTCTTCCAGAAGTTTTACCTTAGAGTTATATCTTAAGCTTTCTACATTCAATGCCTGTAATTGAAACAATAGATCTGTGATTTTTTGACTTAAAAGAGTATTTTCCATTATAAAGTCAGCTAAAAGTTATTCATGGCTGTTTTTAAGATCCAGTTTGATTTCTGTATCTAAATTTATGTTGTATTTTTTATCACAATTATTTATTTTCAGCTCCTCAGTGGCAGTCATTTTACCAATATTTGCAGACATTGTGCCTGAAAATTTAAATAAACAAAATTTTAATCAGTTTTATTATAAAAATTTTAATTTCTTTTTTTCGAAAAAAATAAAATAAAATGAAATGAAATAAAATCTGAAAAAACTTTATTTTTTTTTTAAAATAATAAGCCAAAATATTATCTAAAGGACTCAATCTTTTAAAATAATAATAATAATAATAATAATAATAATAATAATAATAAATATTAATGACAAAATTAAATGAATAATTCATCAGAAATAAATGAAATGTCAAAATTAACTTTTTTTAATATACACACAGTCATTTAAATTTTAAAATAATTGTATGATTATTATAAGATTGGATAAAAGTTCTAAACAATATTTGTATCAAAAATTTAAATTAATTAGTATGACAATAAATTAATATTTCAAAAAATATTTCAAATAAATATTTCAATATACACACAAATTATTTCTATTTCAAATAATTGTATGATTATTTATAATATTGGACATAATATTGTCAAAAAAATTTATATTGAAATTCGAATTGTTTCAGTATGGCTATAAATTAATATATTCAAATATAATTCTCAATAGACACACAATATATTTTTATTACAAAATTATTGGATATTTAATTATAATATTAGACTAAATTTCATCAAAATTTGTATGGAAAATTTAATTATTATATTATGAGCATAAATTATTATGTTAAAAAAAAATTTCAATATACACACAATATATTTTTATTACAAAATAATTGTATGATTAATTATAATATTGGACTAAATATCAATAATATTTATATTGGAAATTTAATTATTTTATTATGAGCATAAATTAATATTTCAAAAATAAAATACTTCTAGGACAAAGAGTGTTACTCTCTTATTAACAAATAGGAAAAAAAAATTGTAATAAAAGACCTACTTACACTCAGTGTTCAGCAATAAAGCTAAGACACTGTTATTGCAATAAAAATTTAATTTTAGACTTGTTAGGTGCAAAGGTTGACTTTCCATAGAGATCAAAAAAACACTCTAATATATATAAAAATTAAAAATATATAACTTGTTAAGTGATAACACCAGTTCAATTCATGGTCTTGGCAAAATTTGGTTTTGCATGCGCAAGGTGGTCTGTGTGTCAAGCCATTTTTTCATTTGACAAAATTGTTGTCAGCATTTGGAAAGGCCCTCAATTGTCAGCTGGTTGTCTAGAAGAAGAAGGAGAAGAGGGAAAAGAAGAAGAAAATGAGGGAAAGAAAAACTATGACAACAATAAGGGGTGTCAAAGTTAGAAATTTGTAATTATTTAAAAGTTATTTCCCAACACAAAATAAAAGCCACAAACTTGAACTTATTTCTCAGTCAAAAGGTATTTTTAAGGCACAATATGGCATATTTTTAAAACAATCATGGTTAATTTGGTGGAGAAATGAGGTATTTAAAAATGGAAGATTTCTATATTTGATAACCCCTAATGATTTGAAAAAACTTGGACTGAGGGAGCTACAAAAATTATAAAAAGCTATTTATGGGATGATATATGGTAAGTCTTTTATTCTCTCTGCTTAAGTAACAATTACTAATATTGAATACACTTAAATAAACCTTTTTTATGTATATTTTATTCTACATTTTAAAGGCAAGAAAGCACCATAATAAAACTATTGTAAATATAACATTGTAAATTAATAATAATATTAATAATAAAAATAAAGTGAGTAATAAGTGGTTAGCTACAGGGGGTTTCCCAAGGCCTTCATATAGGAAAGGGGCTCTCTGAAGCGCCAAAATAAAGTATATACAACATATTAGAAAGTAGTAAATAATATTAACTAATTATGAGTAAGTGAAAGGGGAAACAAATGATACAAGTAACTAGGACACATTATTAGGAGCCCAAAATCCACAACTTTAATCCCAAACAGTTACCATAAGATAAGTGAGTAATTAAATAAGTTTGAGACAAATTAAAATAACTAATTTAGTTTAAAACATGTCTGATAACCCTTTAATTAAAAACCAATTTAAGTGAAACATAAAAATGAAATATTTTAACACATAAAAATAGTGTTATTAAATAATTTAGTATAAAAAATTAGGAATTAATTATTTAAACTATTTTTATTAGTGTAATAATTATTTAAAGTTGAAATAAGTATTTATTTTAATAAAATTACTAATTTTTAGAGTAAAACATTAATAATTTATTTGATAAGTGTTTTTAACTTGTTCAATAATTTGATGACACAGTTAAGAGTCAAAAAAGTAACCAATATTTTTGTTTAATAAGATATGAAAGGTTTTATTTGATATATAAATTTAATTAATTAAGTTGATTACATTATAAGTCGATTTTACACTAATAATTATAATAGGGGGTGTCAGTTTTGGAAAATCCGCACTTACAAATCCGCAGTTAAATTTGACCAAATCTGCACTTATTTAGGTGCAGATTTCTGAAACACACTAGCCCCAATACTGGTGGATTTTAAATGAAATAAGTCACTTATTTCATTCAAATCCGCACTTTCTCAACCAAAAGTGCTGATTTCACCATCAAGTCCCATTTCACTGATTTGTAAGCATCATCCCAATCATACACAGCACTCCACAGCATAACACTTAGTAACTCAAAACATTGTACATCATTTACATTTTCATATCATGTCATATAAGAGTCATTCCTTCCTCACTTTCAAATCATGATAAATTACATAAAGCTTTGACTTTCATGGCTCTTGAACTGCTCTTGGACTCTGATTGCAACTCTAATTCTGATCTAGAAGAAGACTTTGTCTTTTTATCAAAAAGTGGCCACAAAATGTTACCTTCTTCCCAGAAAGCCTCAAGTACTTCCTACCTCCAAGTACACCATCCAAACACCTCTTAACCTATCTGCACCCAGTTTTAGACAGTTGTTCAGGACTTCTCCAGAATTTTTTGTTAAATTGCTTGAGCTTATTTAGGATAATCCCATATTTCACAATAATTCTCAAAAAGAACAAAGACATCCTTGAATTCAATTGGCCATCACACGATGTCATTTGGGTTCCAATGGTAATGGAGCTGCTTTGAAGCATTTATAAAATGTCTTTGATTTAGGGTATGGTTCAGTTAACACTTATACCAAACAATGCATCACTGCCATCAACTCCTTGTAATCTCAACTTCTCATGTGGCCAACAAAAGAAGAGCAAGTTGAATTATCTCAGGTTATTCAAGCAGAGGCCTTTCCAGGATGTATTGGTTTTGTTGACGGATCTACTATTCCTTTGAGCCAGAAACCTGCTCAAGGTGGAAACAATTACTTTAAACGTAAAAAGAGGTAGATTATTTTTAACTCCTTTCATTCTCTTTTAAACTAACAAAAACAACTGTATCTTCCTTATAGATATTCAATTTCCATTCAGCTTATATGTGATGTTAACAAAAAATTTATATCATTTTTTTCTGGCTATCCTGGCTCATGTTATGACTCCTACATCTTCCAAAGAGTTCAAATTTCAAATGAACCTGAAAAATTCTTTGATGATGATCAGTATCTTCTTTCAGATTCTGCTTATCCAAATGGAAAGTATGTACTTCCTGCTTTTTGGGGAGCAGCTTCAGAAGACAGTCAAAATTCCAAGTTCAACAATCATTTGGCAAAGTCAAGAGTCTGTATTGAACATTCTATTGAAATCTTTAAAGGTTTTTTTTCTAGTTTAAGGGAATTAAGAAGTCCTCTTAGAAATAAATCTGAAATGGAGGCAGTGATCAACTGGATTCTGTGTTGCACTATACTTCATAACCTACTTGCTGACCTCAAAGATCAATGGTTAGAGCTGTATGAAGATAAACATGTTGATTCACCTCTAACTATATCCAACACTTCTATATCTCAATCAACTAGTATAAGGGCAAAAATTCTTCCAATAACACTCCAACATTTTTCAACACAATTTTATTTTTTTTCATACTCTTCAAATAATCAATTTTCATGTTTTATTCACTGAGAATGGTAATTTATTTTGCATATTTTTTTTGTTTTTTAATTTGCTGTTAAAGTCTTATTTTTTTATCTCTCTGTGTTTTCTTTCATCAACTCAACATGAAATCAAATATTTTCTGAAAATGCATATTTTTTCAGTCTCTCTCTTTTTTTTCTTCACTCATATCTGTTTCCTCCTCTCGTCTTACATCACTCAAACAATTTCAATTCCATTTCTTTTTTCTCAAATCATCTCTCCAGGTAAGTCATTTTTTCATTTTTACTTAATTTTTTGCTAATTTTTTTAAGGTTTTTTTTTGTTTTTTTGTTTTTTTTGTAAGTGCTTTTTTTTAAATTTATAGGTAAAATGATCAATTTGCATGTTTTATTCACTGAGAATGGTAATTTTTTTTGCATATTTATTTTGTTTTTGAATTTGCTGTTAAAGTCTTATTTTTTTATCTCTCTGTGTTATCTCTCATCAACTCAACATGAAATTGCATATTTTCTGAAAATGCAAATTTTTTCAGTCTCTCTCTTTTTTTTCTTCACTCATATCCGTTTCCTCCTCTCTTCTTACATCACTCAAAGAATTTCAATTCTATTTCTTTTTTCTCAGCTCATCTCTCCAGGTAAGTCATTTTTTCATTTTTACTTAATTTTTTGCTGATTTTTTTTTTGCTTTTTCTTGGTTTTTTTTAAGTGCTTTTTTTTAAAATTATATGTAAAATTAAAAATTTTTTTTTCTCTCCCTTCCCTCTTTTCTCTCATTCATCCTATTCTTTACCCCCCCTTGGCCTGGGCTTTTTCCCACCTTTACCCTCTCCTTGGAATGGATATATCCCCCTTTTCCCCCTTTGGCTATCTTATTCCCCCTCCTTTGCTCACTCTAACCTCCCTATTCTCCCTCATTGGTCTCATCTCTCCCTTTCTCCCCCTTGTTGGTGTTCTCATTTCCTCCCCTCATTCTTTTCTCTCCAACCCCCCTCCAAATAATTCCTAATCCCCCCTCCTATCCCCCCTCCTATCCCCCCTCCTATCCCCCCTCCTATCCCCCTAAGAACCCCCCCTATCACCCCCTCCGATCCCCCTTCCTTTCCCCCTCAGAGCCTCCCCAAACCCCCTCCTATCCCTCTCAAAACCCCTCTACCCCCCCTCATTCCTCCTTAACGATTCGCTAACAAATCATTAAGTTACTGAACAATTATTCATAATCGTTCATTAACTTAATGATTTGCTAACAAATCATTTAGTTACTGAACAATTACAATTAATTGTTCATTAAATTAATGATTTGCTAAAAAATTGTTTAGCAAAACATTAAGTTAATGAATGATTAAAATTAATTGTTCAGTAACTTAACAATTTGTTAGAAAATCATTAAGTTAATGAACAATTATGATTAATTTTTCAGTAACTTAATTATTTGTTAGTGAATCGTTAAGGAGGAATGAGGGTGGGGTGGGGGTAGGGGAAGATTGGGAGAATTTTGAGGGGGATAGGAGGGGGATAGCAGGGGGGGTTTGGGGGGGTTCTGAAAAGGAAAGGAGGGGGGATTGGAGGAGGTGATAGGGGGGTTCTTAGGGAGATAAGAGGGGGGATTTGGGGGATAGAAGGGGGAATTGGAGGGGGGAATTGGGGGGAATTGGGGGGTTGTGAGGGGGGTTGGAGGGGATTGGAGGGTTATGAGGGGGATTGGAGGGGTGGATTGGGGGGGATTGGAGGGGTGGATTGGGGGGGATTTGGGGATTGTGGGGAGGTTGGAGGGGGGGTTTGTACAAGGGTTTTGGGGAGGTGAGAGGGGGTTTGGAAGGGAGAATTGAGGGGAATGGGGAAGGGATAAAAAAAATTGACAGTTTTTTTAATTTTTTTTTCTGAATTTTAAAGAAAAATATTCATCAAGTTCAAGTGAAATAAAAAAAATTCTTATTCATCTTTTGAGAAATTTTTTTTAATTTAAATTAAGCAAGTTTTTTTTAATGTATAATTTTGGATATTTGAAAAGTAAAAAATTTTTATGTAGAAAAATACATGTCTTTAACTTCAGATTCACCACTTACCTCACTCTCTTATTCTTTAACTTCATTATCATCTTCAAATTCAACTTCTTTTCAATAATCATCTAAAACATTGATGAAAAATGAAGAATATTGAAATAAAAGATATTTTAAAAAAAATTCAATTGGATCAAATATTTGGCCATATTTGGAAAATCAAGTACTATAAAACTAAAGTTGAAAAAAAACAATTTTCCAAAAATGTTGCCTGAAAATATACATTATTTAACTGAAATTGGAGATGATAAAAATAAATCTGTTATTAATAATACTTTAAAACCTCAATTTATTTACAAAAACCATTCTTTTAATGGTTTAAAAGATGAATCATTTAATCAACTCTGCAATATCATCATAACACTCTATTAAATGGCTTTGGTTTTCTTACCTTTAAGTTATTAGAATTTGTTGGGTGGTATTATGATTGCTATTGGATAGAGACCTGGATTTTATAAAGGTTTTTCTCTTGGTATGTTTAAAAATTTTTCTGGATTTTTTAATATCATATTACTGAATTTAATTATATAGACATACATTCTTTAATCATATCTTTATCTAAAGCTTAATTAGATAATGTTTTTCAAAAATGGAATACATTACTTTCATTTAATTCATTTCTTGCTCTTTGACTCAAAAAACTCTTCAATAAAGCTTTTGTAAAAAATCATGAACTTGCTACAAGACTTGGAATACCAAATTGGTGCGACTTTGAATGGGAAAATATTAGCAGTGATTATCTAATGTTTTGAAATGTTATAATCACTCATTCTGGATTTCATAACCAAATTCACAATGACACAAATGATGCCAATACATTACTTATGGAATTTTCTCATATATTAATCCTTCACTGGAAAATCTATTATGTCAGCTGTTAAAATTAAAGGACATGGATTATATTTCCCGGATCATAGATGTATAATCAATTTTGGATTAGGAAATGGAATCATCAAAACAGTTTGGAATTCTTCTTACAATAATCACCAAACCACAAAGGCTCCTCCAGGTTTGGAATCTTGTCAAGACTTCACACATTTTGATTTCTCTTTCCAGATCAGTCAAAATCAAATCCAACAAATAAACAAGTTAAAAAAAGAAGAAAAAGGTTAAAAATTTAAAAGTTCTTTAGGTAGATCTAAAAAGTATGGGGACTTGTAATGTCACCAAATATTTAATATTCTTCTATAAATTTTTAATAAATAAATCTGATATGTCATTTTACCAAATAAAAGTAATGAGCCAATGACCTTGGGTTGTATAAAAGGTAATCATAACTCCATTGATTTGTTTCATGGGGTTCCTCTAGCCTATACCTGTGGAAAGTCCCAAACTTAGTTTCTAGACTTGATCTGCATTTCGGCATGAGGAATTGTCATTACTTTAAAAGTAGTAGATTTGACATATCTTATTTATATATTAATTAATTTATGTAATTATATTAAATTTTGGTGACTTTCACCCTATACTTCAATAAAATGCAGGGGAGGGTATTGCCAAATTTTTAAATATGACATGTGAAATTGATGACTCAGAAAAATTTGGTGGTACCCACCACCCCTTGTTTCAATAAAATTCAAGGGGAGGTCTTGCCAAATTTTCAAAAGAGATATACAATTTAAATGGCTTAGCAGTATTTAGATAAGTAAACTTATTGAATTGAAAGTAAAGATAGAAAAATGGTATTATATTTTCAAATTTTTGTCAAAAAAAAAGTATAAGCAAACTTATTGACTTGAATGTAAAGATGGAAAAATTGTATGACATTTTTGGAAATTCGTCAAAAAAAAGTACTATATTCAAGACCTTTTATTAGTCGGAATATATGAAAATATTACCAAAAAGAAATCAAACAAAATTAATTTAACTAGAAAAACAATTTATCTATTGAAAATTTCAAGAAATTTTTTAATGTCCCCATAAGATTGGCCATTTTTTACACATTCCATAATGAAATCTTTTTTTAAAGCTTTCTTGTTTTTCCAATTCAAAAGTAGCCATTTCTCTTTGAAATTGACGGTCATTTACTCTTTTCATCTGCTCTGTCTCAATTTTTTTTCTTCCAAATTTAAGGCTTGCTGATCTTTCCTTAGCATATGATCAAACTTCATCTTCTCAAATTCAAGGGCATTTTTTGCAATAGTTTATTTTTCTGAGAAAATTAAATAGAAATAAATAAATAAATAAGTTAATGAATAAGATATATAGTAAACAAATAATACTTATATCTTTTTTTTCAAAATAGTTCTCAAGGGAGCCAATTGAGCTTGTTGAAGTATTACCATGTTTCAAAAGATGGTTCAAGTTCATTGAAGTTGAGGGTCCTTTCTGAAGTTTGGAGTTTGAAAAAGAGGCTTCAGGAAGTTCATCTAAAGCAGCTTCTATAGACGGATTCACATTTCCAGAATTTAGATTATTTAATGGAGTTTGAGTTTGAGTAGGAGGAGTCTAGAAAGAAAGAGAAATTTAGAGAATAATTGAAGAAAAAATAAAAATTAAACATAAATTTAAATTTTGGGGCTCTGAGGATTCAGATCTGCTACCATATAATTGTTCTTCTTGATAGTCGGGAACATCTTCTGCTGAACTATGGTTAAAAGGTGGAGGGGATTGATCTCCTTCAAGTGAAGGTGTGTTGGGAGGATTATAGGAAGTTTTGTATCCAGAGGGTATATCCTTAGTAGTATCGTGTAGAAACCAAGGGTTTACATCAACTCGGGAGCCATAAAGATTATCCATTTCCCCATAGAAAGGACACATGAAATTGAGCTTTTCGGAAACAGTAGTAATTTCAATCTCCAAATCATCATCGTCAATACCAAAGCCAGTTTCATTTGCAGCATGATGAGACTTTTTATATTTTGATTGATAACTCTTAAATATCTCCTTCATTTGTTTAGGATTGGCATTTATTCACCCCCTTTTATTATTCCTTACCTCATTGGCCATCAATATGTAGCCATTAACCTTTGAAGAAGGTGGGCTTCCAATAGGAGTGGACTTTTTACATCCAAAACATGCATCATAATTTGATTTCATTTTAAGGAAGTTGATTATGATGAGATAGTCATCCTTTTTAGCTGACCTGAATTTGATTTTTCAGGTGTTGGGCTTGCTTTACAAGGGGACTTTTGTGACAAAGCATATTTTTGATTTACATTTTGAGATTAGGAATATCTGGGAGGCATTATAAATCTGGTACATAAAAAGAAAAGAGATTAAGAGGTAGAAGTAATAAGTAAAAAATAATGTAAACATACCTGGTCAAAATGTTGTAATAAAATGTTAAAAATGTTAGGAAGGGGTGTGTGCCGAGTATTAATGGGTAGGGAGCAAGGAAGTTTGGTGCGTCACATGTGACAGGGATGGGGTAAGAAAGGAAGGCATGTTGTGGACAACATGTGGTTGTGAAAAAAATGGGAAAAAAGTGCTGATTTGGTTTGAAATCTGCACTTAAATTAGTTGCGAATTTGCCAGAACTGACACCCCCTAATATGTTTATAATTAATTAATTATTAATTTATCATTATGAAATACATTAAAATGCACCATAAATTATAGAATATAACATATATTATGCTTAATTTAAATGTATAAATAATTTATATAATAATAAAATTAATATAACACTTATTTTACTTATATTTAATAAGATACTTATATAATTTAATGATGCAATATAATATTAATTTATATATATAAAATGCATAATTTTACACTCTTTTTCAGGTCCAATAAATTAACATAACATTTACTGGGCTCCTGGTACAGCCTGGATGACAAAATCCAAAAAGCCTTTTTTATTCCTCAACTCTTAAAAATTGAAGAAAACAATATTTTGAGATTGATAAAATCTTATCCTATGTTTATTTCAAATGTTTCAAATGAGCTAGGATTGGTCAAAGACCATGAGATGGAAATCTCTTTAAGTTGTGATTTGGATAATATTCCTGGCAACTTGAAAAAGAAACCTTACCCAGCTTCTCCTGCAAAAAGAAAGACATTGAAGACAACATTAAAATTTTGTTAGAAATGGGTATTGTTAAAAAATTAGACACAACACCTTATTATTTTGTTCTTTCACCAGTTTTAATCTCTTATGAAAAATATAAGGCAAGATTTTGTGGTGATTAAAGAGCTCTGATTACATTTACTGTAGATGATATTTACCCTCTACCAAAGATAGACTTATCCATGCTACCCTAAAGGGTCCAAAATATATTTCCTGTCTAGACAAAAACAAAGGTTACCACAAGATTCCTGTGAAAAATAATTCTCAAAATTTCTGACTCATAACCAGACACATGGGGATATATAAATATGTGAGAATTCTATTTGACCCGAAGAATGCCCCTACAGTCTTTCAAAAATTGATGGATAGTGTTTTCCATCAGGAAATGGTTGAAGCATGGCTTTTAGTTTACATTAATTACATCATAGTGTTTTCAAAAACATATGATGAGCATTTAAATCACCTGAGAAGTATATTTCAAAAAATGCATTAAATCAATATAACAATTGCATTAAAGAAATGTAAGTTTAGGTTTCAATCCTTGAAAGTACTTGGACATTTTGTATCTGGATTACAAATTTGTGTTGACCAGAATAAAGTGGTGGCAATAAAAAATATTAGTATACCTAAAAATTTGAAGGATGTTCAAATTTTTCTAGGTATGTGTGGATATTATTGGAAGTATATAAAAACTACCAATACATTGCAGCCCCTTTAACAACATTGATCAGAAAAAATGAGTCTTTCATTTGAAATAATGAAAGATCACATGCCTTTGATAAATTATAGTACTGTTTAATGACAGCTCCAATATTGGGACTGCCAGTGTTTAACCTCCCATTTATCTTGTATACTGATGCAAGCTTTACAGGTTTAGGTACTTATTGAAAGAAAAAACAGATAATAAATGATAAATTATCTGATGTGGTTATCTGTTATATATCTAGATCCTTGAGAAAGACAGAATTAAGGTATGGTGCCACCCAACTAGAATTTTTAGCCATTGTGTGTGTTGGTGTGGTCTCCCAAAATTGGCCGAGCCCTTTGTTGGTCTGTTTGGCATTGTTTTGATATGTCTTAAATGGCATTGTTTAATAATTGGGTGTTTTTCTGGAATTATTCAGCAAATATCAAGATTTCAGGGATATTGGTACTACCATTGGATAGCCCCGGTTTTTCTCTATATATTATGTCTTGATGACATTTTTCAGATTTTAAGTATTTAAGGGATTATTTCTCATTTTTCATTTAAAAGATAGCTTTTTAACTTTGTTTTTCATGTTTTACGGGCTAACCTTAAGTCTTAGGGTTAAGTGCTTTGTAGAATTAGAGTGAGCTAATTTTTCTCTATATTTCATGTCTCAAAGTTGTTATAGCCTAATTATGTGTTTTAAAGGTTTTAGTAGTTGTAGTAGATTTTTCTAAGTATTTTGGGTATTTTTGGAGGTTTTCGGTGGTTTTCTGGTTTCAGGGTGTTCTGGCCGCCTCAGGCAGGCCTCCTGACATTAGGGGGACCACCTGACTTGGTGCTAGAAGGCTGGGAAGCATTTCTAGAGGGGTTTTATGCAATTTGGAGCTCAAGAAAGCCAATCTTGTTGGTGTGCATGGGCTTTTAAATAGTGGTCTGTGTGTACAAAGTAAATAAGACAGTTTGGGGCAACTTTAATTATCATACAACCATCTGGAGGTGATATCCTTGTTCCTCACTCAGTTTTCACTGTTTTTTGGCTACAATTGGCTGTGTTTGGTGCAAGGTGAGCTCTTCATTTAACTTAACTTGGCAACTGGTTTCTCTGGTATAGTCTTGCAAGCTATATCAAGTATTATTGCTGTCTCTGGTGTGGATTTGCAACCTACATCAAGTATTATTGCTTTCTCTGGTGTGAAAATTGGTCTAAATTTCAGTTCTTTTGTTTGGTAGTCTTTCTGGAGACTACTCTCTTGGCTTTTCATGCAGTAAAGTGTGTTGGAAAAGGGGCTTTAGCAAACAGGAACCAATTTACTGTAGCAGGTAAATCTCACTTTATTTTTCTAAAGGGACAGGGGATTTTCTCTCTGGGTTTTCTCCAACTCCCTTGGTCAAGGCCTATAGCTAGTACTATAGGATTGTCTACATTGGCAAGTCTTCTAGAAGAAGAAGAAGAAGAAGAGGAAGAAATAGAAAGGTGGAGAAGTAAAATATAAAGGAGGGATCACAATAGTTAGTGATAAATGAAAATAAAATAATTAATAAAATAATTAAATTAAAAGACAGAGTTGAAATGACAATCTGTGAGGAATGACACAACAGTGAGTATTGGTTTATTGTTAATTATTTAATCAAGTAAGTAAAGATCTTCTCTGCGTGTCAAACAAATTTTATTATTAATAAAATTAAAGCAACCTTAGATTAATTATTGAGTATTGATATTAGATTTGTAATGCTAATAAAAATAAAAATAATTTATTGTAAGTATGTAAAATGTATGTAATGTAAGTGATAATTAAAAGAGAGGTTTTCAAAGCCCTTTTTTAGGCAAGAGGACCATCTCGGACATTTTGATTGTATTTACAAGGAATCATAGTAATGTGAAAAAAACAAGTAATTTAATTTAATTGAAATGTATTAAATAAGGAAAAATGAAACAGTAAATTAGACCCATTAAAGAGGAAATATTTTCCCACCACAAAATCCCAAAACAAAAAAATTAAGATATTGAAAAACTACGTGAGTGTGAAACCTGAGAACTGTGAGTAAGAAAATCCAAAACAGGTATTACAAATAGATATAAAGGGTTTAATTAAAATAAATAAAACTATTTTCACACTAAAAGTTATGTAATCAATTTTAATTAGTTATACAGAGAAATCAATTAATTTTTTCAACCATATTAGTAATTTAATAACTGATTTAATTGAAACAAGTAATTAATTTAATCATATTACTAATTTAAAGTGAGAATTTAAATATTTTTATATTAAATAATTGTTTTAAATTATTTAATAATTATATTGACATGATTAAGGGTCAAGAAAGCCCCCAATATTTATGGATAATAATATATGATAAATTGTATTTAGTATATAAATTTTATTATATAATTTTTAATTACATTATAATTTAAATATTATTAAACTTATAATGTAATAATTAATTTATTAATTTTTCAAAATATTAAATACATAAAAATGTGCCATGATTTTATAGAATATGATATTTTTTATGTAATAAAAATTTACTTAATAATAAAAATAATAATTATTATTATTTTTCTTATTCATAAAATACTTATATAATTTTATTATTCAATAAAATATTCTATTGTAACTACTTAAAATGCATAATGTTATTCCCTTAAATGATCCCAATGAATTATTATACAATTTACTGGGCTCCTGAGATAGCCTGGCTGACAGTGTGGCCCCTGGAGAGACTTCATTACTTTCTGGAAGACCAGAAGTTTAAATTAATAACAGATTTCAGTTCAGTAAAATGATTACTAAACATAAAAACACCTAATAGACACATTTTTAGATGGCAACTAGCTGTACAAGAGTACAAAGGCAGAATGAAAATTACTCACAGAGAAGGAGCATTGCATTTTAATGTGGATTTATTATTTAGAAGTCCTTTGCCAAATGATAATTACAACCCAGCTTATGTTCCTGAAAATGAGGTAATACATATATTTGTGATTTACATAGTTGATTTAGGGGAATAATTTATGCAAACAATATTAGAAAATTATTTGTCTGATAAAGATTTGTCCAAATTATCAACCATGTTAAATGATCCAACAAATGCCTCTATGAGTGCATTAATTAAAGCTTTACCTCCAAAATATAAAAATTCATTGGAAAAAGGATAAACTGTCAATTGAAGATGGATACATATATTACAGGAAAAGTCTAATTAATGTAATATTTATACCACCCTCTATGAAAGAGTAAATTTTAAGTGCTTGTCATGATAACATCTTAGCTGGTCATTTTGATTTTAACAAAACATTAACTAGAGTTAAAAAAACAGCTTGGTGGATAAAAATGAAAGAAGATTTACAAAAATACATTGACACATGTGACTCTTGCCAAAAATCTAAAATATTAACTTGGAAGAGAGCTGTGTTGTTACAAAAAATAGATCAGCCAAAGTCTCCATGGGAAATTATAAGCATGGACTTTGTAACTGGCTTGCAATTAGAAGGAAAAGAAAGTTTCAATTATTTCTGGGTAATTTCGGATAGACTAACAAAAATTTGTAAGTTAATTCCTACCCATAAAGAGGTATCTGCAAAAAATTTGGCATTAATATGGTGGACTCAAATGATGAATATTATGTCACCGGACAACCTATGCACAAGGTCAAGGGTGTTCCTGGAAGTGAGATGGAGAGAGTATTTTTAGAAACTTCTTTGAAGCACAGAGGAAATGTTCAAGGAAGTGATTCGAAGATGACTCAAATGAAGAGCTACTGCTTTGAGATATGCTCGATAAGAATTCTAATACAATTTAAAGGTAATATTAATATTCTTAAGATCTCACAAAGGGTTGGAAAACTCAATAATCAAAGATTTAAGTTTTAGAAATGATTACTGAGAAAAATAAGGAAATGTACAATAATAATGATTTAACCTGAAGCTTTACCACTTTTAACTATATATACGTTTTTTATAATTTAATTCTAAAGAAATATCGAACCAAAATCCAACCCCTTTTATATGCATTACTCCTCCTTGCATTGACCTCATATCCATCCATCATTCTGACCACCACAGACCACCAAAAATACACCCATTACACCTGGACCCTCCTCACTAACATCCGTTAACCCTTTAATCCTCCACTAACCATCCCATCCATGCTCACTATCCTTTTTAGTAACCCACCAATACTTAATAAACCTTTTGAGGAATATTACATTAACTATTACGCTGTGCATTGCTTATCAAAGAAAAGACTAAGCACACTATTGAGAGATTGACTAATTTAGACCTCTGTATTATTGATTTAATGAGCTGCTTTTGCCTTGAGTTTCACGTGTCGCATGACAGATTCCCGGGTATAAAACACGAGCTCCGTTGAGCATGAGACATATTCTTCCCACACTACTCTCTCTGACTCCTTCATTTATTAATTATTATTTTTTCTTGTATTATTTTGAACTGCCCTACTTCAACTTCCACACCTCCACACCCCAAAGTGGATGGTGGAATTGTTACATGGCAATATTCCCAAGCATGCACGGCCTGAGAGTCAATGGAGTACTTTTGTGTTGAAGGCATGGCCACACGAGGTCCTCGCCAGAAATGCAAGTTTTGCTGCTGGAGACAGGTGACGTGTGATGCTCTCTCAAAAAATGAGGACATCAAGCAAAGATTTACCAAGACTAAGTACTGGGTAATCCTGAAGACCAAAGAGGTGGTGGAAGACATTTGGGACGTGTCGGTCAGGGACAATCGTTTGGTGGAAGAAGTTGAGGAAGAGGTCAAGTAAACCGTGACGACTTGGGTAACCCAGGCCACAGGTAGAAAACAAGGGGTGGAGAAGGAGGTGGATGAACTGGTTGAAGAGGATGAGGATGAAGTTCCCATCTCAAATCAGACTCCGAAGAAGCAGCAAATGATCATCGAAGATGATGAAGAGGAGAAGGAAGTGACAGTAGAGGTCACCCCGAGGCTATTTTTAGAGCCTGACCCGGTTTTTGAAGTTAGTCTGCCTTTTCTTGTTTCAAGATTCTGTTACTGATGACTGTATGTTTTTTAGAATTCAGATGTAATCGCCGAAGCTTCAATTGTGGAGGCTGCGCCATTGCTGCCAATTGAGGCAACTCAACTGGCTGTTGATTTGAGGGAGGATAACGAGGAAACCCTTGACCAGGTATGGTCAAAGAAACCTCTGCAGGGTTGACGAGTTCGATTCATTGATAATTTAAGTGATGAGAATGACAAGATTGTCAATGTGGCCTCCTTTGATGTGGAAAAAGAATTACTGGAGGTTGGAGAAGTGGTACCGGTAGGAGAGGAGGAGGTATTTGAAAAATGCAGGAAGGAAATAAGGGTGGTATTGGAAAAAATGAAGAAATTGGTCTGGGAGAAAATACAGGAGAAAATTTGAAATTGAAAGAGAAAAAAGAAAAAATAGAAAGCAATTTGTGTATTTATTTTATTTTGTTGTTTTAATTGAAATTTTAATATATATTTTATAAGATTTTAAAAAGAAAATAAAAAGAAAGAAAAAAAATATTTGAATAAAATTTTTGTTTTAAATTTTGAAAGAAGAAAAGAAAAAATATTTAACTGAGAACTTTTTTAGTTTAACTTTTGAAAAGGAAAAAAAAATTAAGTAAGAAAAAAAATATAGTTGATTGAAACAATTTTGTTTGAAATGAAAATTTAATGAGAGAAAAATTTGTTATTTGTGAAAGTTTATTCATTGAAGTTTTGAGGAATTTCAGTTATTTGAAAAGAAAGAAAAAAAAATAGTTTTGAAAAAAGAATTTGAAAGAAGGAAGTAATTTGTTCAAATAATTTTAAAAGAGAGATTTAAAGGTTGAAGTGAAGTTTGAGAAAGATGGTGGTATTGAGTTTGTGAAAAATTTTGATAGTTTGAAGAAAAAGAAATAGGGGAAAGAAGAAAATTTTGAAAGGAGAAAAGAAAGAAAATTAAAGGAATTATTTATTTTTTAAGATTTTATTTTAATGAATTTTAAGACTTTATTTTTATTATTTTATTTTATTTTATTTATTTAATTTCAACTTTTTAATTTAATTTAATCTTATTTTAGTTTATTTTATTTTATTTATTTAGTTTATTTATTTATTTTTAAAGAAGGTTGAAAAAGCTTTTGAAAAGAAGAAAGAAGAAAACAGAAAACAGAGTAAGGATTTTTAGAAGAGAAGAAGTTTTACAATTTTAAGAAAAGAAAAGAAAAGAGAAAGAGAAGAAAAAAGAGAAGAAAAGAGAAAAACAAAAGAGAGTTCTAAGGTTTTGGTTTTAAAGGATATTTAAGATGAAATAAGTTTAGGAGTTCAGGGGCGTTAGAAACTTTGATGGCTGGTTCCCAGGATGTTTTGTCTGAGTCATCGAGGAAGCCTTCCCATTCCACAAGGTATTGAAGTTTCCCCTTGGGCATTCTTGAATCAAGGATACAGCTTACTTCCCACTCTAGATGGTCTTCTACATTGACCGGTTCCGGAGGAGGTTGGTTCCTGCCCGGCTATGTTTCTTGAGCCAGTTCCAGGAGAGATACATGAAAAACAGGGCAAATAGCCTGCAATTTAGGAGGTAGCTTGAGTCAAAATGCAGTTTTAGAGACTTCGCAGTCGATTTCAAATGGTCCCAAGCGTTTTTTGGCCAGTTTCTTTGATGGTCAAGTTTTTCCAATGTTTCTTGCGTCGAGCCATACTTTGTCGCCTGGTTTGAAGGAAGGAGCAGATTGTTGATGTTTGTCAGCTTGTTCCTTGTACCTTCAAATTGCTAATTCCAAGTTTTATTTAAGTTCTTCTTGGAGTCGTAATATGGTTTGAAGATAATGTTCCACAGGATGACTAGCTCCTACATAGATTGGTTTGAATCGAAGATGTCTTCCATAAAAAGTTTCAAAGGGAGATTTTCATGTTGAAGAATGAGTTGAGTTATTATAAGCAAATTTGGCCAATGGTAACCATGTGGTCCAATTGTCTTGTTGGTAACTGAAATACATTCAAAGGTATTGTTTGAGGATTTGGTTGAACCTTTCCGTTTGCCTATTGGTTTCAGGATGATAGGCCATGGAGAGATTCCTCGTGATATTGAGTTGTTAACACAATTGAGTCCAGAATGTGGATACAAACAATGAGCCTCTATCTGAAATAATATCATTAGGTAAGCCATGTTTGGAAAATACATATTCTAGAAACAATTTTGACAAATCTTCTGCTGTAGCAGTAGTAGTGGTTTTAATGAAAATAGACATTTTTGAAAATCTATTTAATATTACTAATATAGCATCAAAATTATTAGAAAGAGGAAGTTGAGAAATAAAATCCATCAATAAATATTCCCAAGGTTTAGAGGGAATAGGAAGTGGTTGAAGCAACCCATGCTTCCTGTGATGGGGAGCCATATTCCTATTACATTCGTAACAAGATCTTATATAGGCTTTGATTTCTCTGGTCATTCCTGGCCAGAAGAAGTCACTCGCTATTAACTGGTAGGTTTTATCAACCCCAAAATGACCAGCTAATGGAGAATCATGTTGACTGTTGAAAATCCATAATTTTTTTTCATTTTTGTTGGGTATGACTACTCTACCTTTGAAAAAAAATAGACCTGATTCAATACTAAATCTTTTGGCCCCTTGCTTTGAGAGTATTTTTTCTTTTAACCCTATACAATAATTGTCCTTTGACTGAGCTTCAAGGATGTTGGATAGTGGATTTTGAAACGATTGAATTGTCTTTGAATTAAGTTGATGAGTCGTTAACATTTATTTGAAGATTGATTTCACATTTGCTGGGTTCTTGTCAGCAAATGGGTCCCCCGCTGTGGGTAAACGTTTTCCTGACGTGACAGGATATCTGGGACAATACAGTTCTTACCTGGACAATAGGATATAGAAAAAGGAAATTCAGACAGAAATTCAGCCCACCTAGCTTGAAGCCTGGTTAACACTTTGGAAGACATAAAGTATTTTAAAGCATTATGGTCAGTTAGGATCTGGAAAGGACTATCTAGGCTGAGAAGAAAAGAGCGCCATTTTTTAAGACAATGAATAATAGCTCAAAGCTCTTTGTCATGAATTTCATAATTTAATTCTGCCACAATGAGTTTGCGTGACTCAAAAGCAACAATATGAAACAATTTTGTTTCAGAATTGAATTGAGAAATGACTGTGATAGCATAATTTCTAGCATCTGTCTTGACTATTGTCAATGCAGAAGGATCAAAGTGTCTAAGAATTGGAGCTTTGGTGAACGCAGTCTTCAATGATTCAAATTCCTTTTGTGATGCAGAAGTAAAAATAAAAGGAATATATTTTCTAAGAAGAGAAGTAAGGTTGGAAATAGTTTTAGAGTAATCTTTAATAAATCTTCTATAGAAATCAGCAAAACCCAAAAATCCTTGGAGGGTTTTAACGGTTTTGGGCTCAGGCCATTCCAGGACTTTTTGGACCTTTTTATTGTCCATGAATAAACCATCAGTAGCAATGTAAACCCCAAAAAATCAATAAATTTGAGATGGAATTCACATTTATTGTGCTTGGCATAGAGACCTTGATCTCAAAGGCGATTTAGAATCTGTCAAACATGATGAATATGTTCATCTAGTGCTTTGAGATAATTAAAATATCGTCTAAGTAGACAACAACAAATTGTTCTACAACATCTTGAAAGATGTCATCAACAAAAGTTTGAAAAGTAGATGGTTTGTTACATAATCCAAAAGGCATGACTAAATATTCAAAACTACCAAATCTAGTGCGCATTTCAGTCAGTAGTTCATGACTTTCTGCAATGCAAATAAGATTATAAGCTCCTCTAAGATCAATTTTAGAAAAGAAATTAGCACCATTAAAAAGGGTAAGAAGCAATGACATAGGAGGAACAGGATATGCATTCTTCTTTGTGACTGTGTTGAGCTTTCTATAGTCAACACATAACCTAAGGCTACCATCTTTTTTTGTTTACAAAAAGAACAGGGGAGCCGGTTGGAGATTTACTAGCTGTGATAACACCTTTGGCTACATTCTCTGAAATGTAGTCTAGAAGAACTTGAGATTTGTCCTTTGACAAAGAATAGACAAGACCTGCCAGAGGTACTGGACCTTAACTCTATTTGATGGTCGTAGGGTCAATGAGGTGGTAACTTATTGGCCTTGTGGATTGAGAAAACATCAAGGAAATTGTGATAGATTTCCATTAGACTTGATTTAATGGCTTCAACGTTGATTTGGTCTTCCTCATCATCTTTGAGAGAATTAGTCGAGGGAAAACCAGAGTTGAGAGAGCATAATTTAACTACTTCGAGGCAATTTAAATCCTCTTTGAGTGAAGTGATCGAGCTAGAAGGGTTAGCCAATTGCTCATTTAGAGAAAGATCAGATGCTTGCAAGTCATCTGGCAGAGATTTGTCCTCTAGCAGGACATTGTCAGGGGGGTTGTTTAACTCCCTATTGACTCGCATTGAAGAATCAGAAATATACTTAGCGCGTCGGGTGATCAATCCCTGTGACCAATAAATTTCAGGATTCCAGTGCATTGAAAATTCATGGCCAAGGATGGTATCGTCCATTCTTGGGGCGTCCAAGACTTATAATTCCCACTCAAAGGAGGGAAAATTCAGAATCTTGAAGATCCATAAAACTTTCTTACTTACCCAATATTTGGGTTCCTCTGATTTGACCAAATAAATTGGATTTTGATTGATATCTGTGAATTTCAGCTTTAACTTCTCGTCAAAAGATAAACTGACAAAAGAAATTGAAGCTCCAGAGTCTATAAGACAACTGAAGGGGGTATCCTCCTTGAAAAGAATGAATCTCAAGCGGTTTAAGGCAACTCCAGTCCTTAAGACATGGAGGTTCTGTGCACTGGGAGAGATAATATAGTTTGCTTTGCACACAAGTAAACTATCTACTAGTTTTTTGACCTTGAACTAGTACCTTCTCTTTCCTTCAACTTTACACAATCTTCTAGCTTGTGCTTACCCCCATAATACATACATAACCCATTATCTGCTTGTCTTTTCCTCTCAGCTTCTTTAAGTTCCCCTTTTTGATCCAGTACCTTACTGACATTGCCTGGGGTCGAGCTTTTTGGTCAAGGTTTGTCCTTTCCCTTAGTGGGTTTGGATTGAGTTGAGATGGATTGAGTTGTCCATGGGTGTGAAGAAGGTCCCGATTTAAAATTTAGGCCTTGAGATTTGTTGGCGTATCGACGACGTTTTAGTTGTCCTTGGTAAACGCCGTTGAGTTTGAGGGTTCGATCCATTAAATCTGTTAAAGTAGCCATCTTCTGAACATGAAGATTTAATTGATCCAGAATCCTTGAAGGAAGTCCCTTTTTGAAATGATAATTTAGGGCAGCATCATTCCAACCTACTCGAGTTTGAAGTGCTCTGAAGTTTGAAATATATTCAGAGGCTTTAACATTATCACTCATGTGGAGAAAATCCAGTTCACTTTCTGCGTTGTCATTTTCATTAGGGTCACCAAGAAATTTAAAGAGTTGGTCTTTGAAATTTCCCCAGTTATTAATGAGTAAGTGGGTTTCTGTCAAAGAGAGAATCAGAAGATAAGGTTTGAACCACCTTGCTGATTTTTCAGCTAGGAATGAAGAAGCGTAAACAACCTTCGATTGGTCGTTATGGAACAGGAGCTTGTAGGTTTGCAAGAAGGGGCGCAATCTGTCTGGATGTTCTCAATCAAATTTATCAGGAGTATTCATGGAAGGAGTTTTGAATTTTGATCCCTCCAAAGACGTTGGATTTGAAAGGGGTTTCATGAAAAGTCTCATGAAGTCTTCCAGAGAATTTGATGGTCCAGGTTACGAAGGCTGACCAGAAGGGTGAGTAGCAGGGGCAGATGGTGCCTCATGCATTGTATCCTCTCCTTTTTCTTCCTTGCTAGAATCATCAAAATTGTGTGAAATGTCTTCTACAGATTGGACTGAGTGTCCCCGTTCCCTAAGGTTGAGAGGTTCCAGGGAGTGAGTGCCGGAAACAGGCCATGTGCCTGTTGGCCTACCTCTGGCCCAAGCCCTATTAGTAGCGCCCATAGGAGGAGTGCATTGAACAGGTGCCATTTAAAGAATTTAAAACACCTGAAAAAAAGGAGGTAGTAGTGCCAAATAATGAGAACTACGTAGAAATAAATTATACTTTCACCGGACGACCTAGGAACAAGGTCAAGGGTGTTCCTAGAAGTGAGATGGAGGGAGTAGTTTTAGAAACTTCTTTGGTGCACAGAGGAAATGTTTGAGAAAGTGATTCAAAGATGACTTGAAGGAAGAGCTACTGCTTTGAGATATGTTCAATAAGAATTCTAATATAATTTTAAGGGAATATTAATATTCTTAAGATCCCACAAAGGGTTGGAAAACTTAATAATCAAATATTGAAGTTTTAGAAATGATTACTGAGAAAAATAAGGAAATTTACAATAATAATGATTTAACCTGAATCTTTACCACTATTAACTATATATACATTTTTTTATAATTTAATTCTAAAGAAATATTGAACTAAAATCCAACCCCTTTTATATCCATTACTCCTCCTCACATTGACCTCATATTTATCCATCATTCTGCCCACCACAGACCACCAAAAATACACCCGTTACACCTGGACCCTCCTCACTAACATCCTTTAACCCTTTAATCCTCCACTAACCATCCCATCCATGCTCACTATCCCTTTTAATGACCCACAGATACTTATTAAACCTTTTGAGGAATATTAAATTAACTATTACTCTGTGCATTGCGTATCAAAGAAAAGACTAAACACACTATTGAGAGATTGACTAATTTAGATTTAAAGTTTAGATTAGCACGGTTGAATAGTGAGCACACGAAGGATAGTCGCAGTTGCTATGTAGAATTGTTTTCTGCACTTCGAGTATGGATTTAGACCACTGTATTATTGATTTAATGAGCTGCTTTTGCCTCGAGTGTCACATGGCGCGTGACATATTACTGGGTTCCCCAAAGCCATAATCTCTGACAGAGACCCTAAGTTTACTTCAGAGTTCTGGAAATCTTTGATGGAAGTATCTGCTTGTCAATTGAAATTTTCTACAGCACACACCACAGGAAATCTTGGGGTGAATTGCTAGAAATACCCTCTCCTGAAAATTAGAGTGTCCCTTAATTATGCCAGGTTTATGAATACTTTATAAACATAAGTAAATTAGAGTTAGATTTACATTTATTCTCAGATTGGTCCAAAAATGAAACTCAATTGATCTCAAGTTATGCATAAGTTGATCAACTATAACCATGATTTTATCCTTCATTGAGCACACATTGAGCACACATTTATCCAAAATAAGCTTTTGATTTACAATATTATTATCAATTTAGAGGAAGAAAATTATTCCTTAACATACCTAATCATTACTTTTCATTCAAAAGATAAACCATAGAATTATGAAAGTAAATTTAATTTACAATAATAATATCTTTTACTACATAATTGTAACAATAGATAAATTTAGCAAATTTTTTTATCACAAATATTAATAACTATAGGGATTGAAATAACTAATGCCCTTCCTATTTTCAATTTTTAAAAAGATTATAGTCACTTCTCACTTCTAATCTATAAAGTCTTTTCAAAACTAAATTTGTATAATTTTTTAAATTTTACCTAAAACATAAGACCTACAGGCTATTGAAAATAAAATATTCAGTTACTTAACTAAAAGAAAAATTCATATTTAAATAAAAATAAAAATAGTTTTTAAAGTGTATAACTTGAATGGTTGTTATGGAATGTAATATGCAACTTTTCCTATTTAAATATTTAATGCTTATATAAATCACTTTCCCAAGTTTTGGTATGAGTAAATGTGAAATAGTAACTGCATTTAAAAGTGGAAACCAATATAATGACAAAAATATTTACAAAATTTATTTCAATTTAATATTTATCTGTAAAAAATTTTGAAATTAATATTTTATTCATCTTCTTAAGGATCTCTTCCGCCTCCTCTACCCATCTAATTTTTAATAGGGGGTCTCAAACTTGAACAAATATGCCTAGTGGATTTAATTTGAAAACCACCACATAAACACACCATGAAACATGGCTGATTTGGTACATAAGATCTTAAACATGGTGTCAAATATGTCCTACTTTAGTGAAAATTTTCCAACCACAGCACAGCCAAACAATCTAAAGATCCTCCCAATTCACCACAAATCACATCTTTTCCCTCCCACTTTTTTAATTAAAATTTTTACACATGGTGCCCAAGTAAATTTTGAGCTTTTCATTACTTTCTTTATCAACGATTCCTGAACAAATTTATATCCTCAAAACTTAGTCATTATGCCAAGAACACTACAAGATTTTCAACCCAACCCTTTAAAATCCTTTTTTCATGCTCTCAAAATGATCAAGTTGCATGTACTTTTCACTTGGGATTGTTTTTTTTTCATATTGACTTTTATTTTGAATTTTCACTGAAATCATAATTTTTCCCTTCCTGATTCATTTTGGTTAATCATCTCAACATGAAGTTGGATATTTCAGAAATTGCTTAATTTATCATTCTTTCTGTTTTTCAATGATCCCTCATATCCTTCTATTCATCTTCTCTCACTTCCTTAACTCTTCTTCTGTTTCTTTTATCCATCACTTCCTGAACTTCTATCTGGTCCTTTTACATTTTTGAAGACATCTCATCAGGTAAGTCATCCTCCCACCATCTTATTTTCAATTTTAACTGATGTTCATTATCTGAATATGTTTTTGTTATTGTTTCTATTTTATTTTTTGTTTTCTCAAATCACATTTCCACTTTTAAGAAGGTCCTACAGAAGCCTAGCTCTCATATCCACCAAGCAACATCTGATTTGGCTCACTGGTTGTTGAGATATTTATCATCCACTTGGCTCAAACTTACATCAACTATATTTTAATCTTCTCAAGTAGGTCTTACTCTGGAACAAATATAATACTTATAAAAAACATAGGTAGCTAAAATATATCTTTTTAGACCATTGATAATACCTGGATTTAATTTTTATAACCCTTTTTTGATTTTCTTTTAAGTCAAAAGAAAAGGTCAGAAATAGGGTTAGGGTTTTTTAAATAACATATCCTTTTGTTGGATGAATCTCCAGAATCATGGATTTTTTTTCCAGAAAATGGTGTTAAATTTGGTCCAGTGGTTGCTGAGATAACTGCTTCCAATGTTGAATCTTGTTTCATGGACAAATTTACATTTTTCAAGTTCAATGTTGCATAATATGCATATAGGGCTTATGTGATCTATTTCAAATAATACCTCAGGCTTTTGGCTCTGATTTGATCAGCTAAATATTAGTTTTGGATGAGTCCTTCCTATTTTGTAAATTTTTTATGAGGATGAATATTACCATTTGCTGAATTTTGGCTCATTCAAATCTCACATTATTTTGATTAAAGGTTCTCTATAGGCATGAATTTCATTTTCAGAAAGCATAATCAATTTTGGCTCAAAAATTTCTGAGATATCTACTTTTAAAGTTGAGTCTTTTTATGTAAACTAATTTACATTTTTGAATATCGCATTTCTGTAATATGCATGTTTTTTCTGATACTTTTCATTGTACCACTCCCAATGTATGTCAATTCCTCAACTGTTTTTAATCATTTTTTCCCTCAATTTTTCTTCTTTATAAATCATTTTTCCTTGATTTTTTGATGTTTTGGATTTTTTCAGGAGATGGCATCATCAAATCTATTTGGAACTCTTCTCAGCATAATCATCAATCAAAAATCCAAGAGATAATCATCAAACTACCAAGGAAACTCCTGGTTTGATATCTTGTAAAAATAGCTCCCATTTTTTTGGAATCTTGTGAAACACTTACTCATTTTGGTTTTTCATTCCAGATTAACCAAAGTCTGATAAACCAGGTAAGTAAAGCAAGGGGGAAGGGCCCTTTTTATAGTAAATCTCTAGGGAGGGGTTCCAAATATGGTAATTAGAAGATTTTCCTTTTTTTTTATTTCATAAATTTTTAAATTATCAATTATTAAATATAATCAATCAAATGAAACTTTTGTGCAATTTAGCCTTGCTGCTGTATAAATTTGTTCATTTAATTATTTATTTGTATTGAATGGATGAATTGTCAATACATTGCTTGTCATATGATTTATTTGGCTTTGGTCACATCTGGAATAATTAGAAGGTGGAATTGTGAATCCCATTACTTTTACTTGGCTGATTATATTTTTTTATTGATTTATTTAAGAATTTATGAAATTAAAATGAAAATTTGGTAATCTTTACCCCCTCCCACAGTAAATTGCAGAGGGAGGTATTGTGATTTTTTTTTCTTACATTAATTTTTTTGGCATGAAAAAAATGGAAATCACCACCCCCTCCCACAGCAAAATTCAGCATGAGGTATTTCCATTTTTTTTCAGACATAAAAATTTTTTTGGCATGAAAAAAATGTCAATCACCACCCCCTAATATAGTGAAACCCAGGGGAGGGTATTGCAAAATTTCTAGATTTAGAAAAATAAAATTTGTTAATTCATGTATCTTGTGCATAAGGGTTGGTTAATGAAGCTGTTGAAAAACCATATTTAACCAAATTATTAATAGAAATCCAGAATGAATTTTAGTCATGTAGATATGGAGAGAAACATTACTTATAATTTAAATACAAAACATTTAATCAACTGGAATCCTAAAAAATAGCAAGAGTAGACACATGCAATGTATATAAGAGAGATTCGAAGCCTTTTTTACAATCAAAATATTTATTTCCATCTCTGATCTGGAAGCGGTTTTCAAGATTGGTAAATGTGCCACCATTTCAATTTGAACTAAAATGACAAAGTGAAACACAGATTTGAATAGGAGGATATCTTTATGGACAACAAGAATCATTTCTGAAAATTTAGTGATCTATTATCAGTTCAAGTAACTGAGAAAGAAAGGCAAGGTTGTGCAAAATATCTGTTTTAAGCTAATTTCAGGAATGCTTTAAAGAACCTCAAGGTTAAATTGTGGTTGGTGTTTTATGAAAAGTGTTCTGGAATATAAGTGGTTATTATTCAGCATGTCACACATGTAAGCCAAGTTAATTTCAGCATTGGAGTTGGTATCTGAGTTAACCAATAGATCCAGGGCTAGAGTGGTAGACGTTATTTATAGTTTACAATGGACTGAAAGAGGAATTTTAGTGAATGGTGATGAAGACTAAGGGTGATTGTATGAGGAAGTGGCTGCTTAAGTGGTGGGAAGTCACGTTTTTCACATTTTGAATAATAAGCCCTTAAGAATTAGGTGAAAAAGAATCTAAGGAGATTGCTTGTCTGTACCTAGTGATGACTAATCAAGATGAAGGAGAGAAGTGTTTTGATGTCTTTTTCTTCCCAAAAGAAGGTGTGTTTGAGGTCAAAAACACCATCAAAATACACCTGTCTTGGGCAGGTGTATTTCATTTTCTGATGTGGTGTTTGGCAATTTTTTATGGTGTGTTTATGTGGAATATTTTATCAATTTTGAGACCCCCTAATTTAATCCATCCCATCTCATTTTCATAGAAAATATCTATTGTTTTTAGAACTCTCCTTATCAGCAATGTCCCATTTTATTTTTAAGCTATTAATCCCTTCATCAATCCTCTACCACCCATAATTCATAATGTATCAAAGAATAGGCATTTTATATTTCCTCTAAACTTTTTTACAACATTTCAAATGTCAGATAACACTATGAGCCAGGAGGAGCCTGGCTATTAATAATTTAATTAAACGAAAAAAAATAACCTGAGCCACAGGAAGTGGCTCGGGATTGAAAACAAAAAAATAGCTTCCAGCTTTAATCTGGCAGCCTTTAATAAAAAAATAAGAACAAAATTGACCAAAGCCACTAAAAGTGGCTTTGGTCAAATTTATAATACATCTTTCAGGCAGTTTAAAACTGCCTGCAAGATTTTGGGTTTAAAAGAAAGAAAAGTTGCATGCAGCAACTTTGCTTGCTTTTTTTTTATATTATTGACTTGCAGCCAGTATAAAACTGGCTGCACGTTATTTTTTAAAGCAACCAAAGTCGCTTGTAGTGACTTTGTTTGCAAAATGTTTTTTGCATCTACCAGCCAGATAACACTGGCTGAGAGGTTTTAAGGTGAGATTTGAGCAGTGGATGTTGCTTTAAGCAATATTGGTTACTATAAAAAATAAACTACCAGTCAGGGGAAGCCTGGATGGTTTGAATTAATAAGAAATAAGATGAGTTGAGATATTGAAATTTGCGCTACTCTTTTACATGCCATTTGGCATTAATTTTTTGATAGTGTGAAATGTATATGTGCATAATTAAAAATCAAAGCCAGAAAAAGAGGTATTGGATATTTTTAAATGCCAAAACTTATATACCCAGTTTGAAGATATTTGAAATATCAGAATACTGATTTTGTGTGCAGATTGTTTTGCAGAAATATATACTTGGTTGTTAACTCTTTTGTAGCCAAATGTCAACTTAGTGGCAAAAAAATAATAAGTGATAAAAAAGATGTCCATAACAGCTGAAGGTTAGTTTTACAACCTTATGTGAACAAATGATATGGATAAGTGGATTGAATTTGAAAAATAAGTGAAAATAAATATTTATTTCATCCGTGTGAAACTATCCGAGTCATTGGTTCCTTGAATTATACATTGTTAAACCCTATAAAAATAAGCTGTAAAAACAATATGTAAGTTTTAATTAAAAGCATGTGAAAATGTTTTGTCATCATTTGTACAATATATTTCTGTGTAAAATCCTGTTGCATATATGCCTTATGAAAGTCACTGCATTCCATGCAACCAGCTTCAGTAACTTGCATGTTTCTATACGCATAACTGTGAGAAAATTTTCATCCAATTGGCAAATTTTCTACTTCTATCCTTCCACTTACAAGAGACAGGTTATTATAATAATTAGCTTTCCATCTGTTTCACTTAAGAGTTTTTTATTTTGGTTTGTCCCTTATACTTGTTTCTTAAGTAAAAATATTAATTTCACTTTGAATATAAGTTCAACTTTTAGGGAATCCATTTTTCTCAATCATTAGGTTTGCCACCAAATTAACTTGTTTACAGATTACTAACTTTGATTGTTGGTATTTTACTCTCCTTGTAAATCTCTTTAAAAAATAAAAAAAATAGAACTGATGATTGTTTTTAACTCTTGTCAGCTTGATCTCTAACTTGTCATAGTATAATCAAAAAGTTAATTTTTGGTTAGCATCCAAATTTTATTTTGTTTTTTCTTTCTCTTTTCATTTTTTTCATTCAATAAAAATGATACTAATTTTTCTACAATAATCTATTCCTAAAAATTAAAATTAACAGATTATTTGTCCATTTATCAATCAATCAACTCCTACCAAAAGTTTTTTTTAAATTTGAAGTAAGAATATCCTTTTTTTCACTATTTCATTTTTAAAGTATTTATTATTCTCAATAATTATATATTAAATAATTAAATAAAATAAAATATCATAGTATTCACATGTGTATGGGATCAATCTTTTTCTACATATCAATAATTTATTGTATTGGCCTCCTGTAATTCTATTAATGGTAGAGGCATAGTTGATTCTTGTTTAAGGAAACTATACCTTTCAACATTATAAATTATGTATATCTGGCAGTTTGATATATTATTGATATATGGAGAAAAATTAAATAAAGAATCAACACATACTTATGTATTATTTCTGTATTTATCATAATAATTTGGCATTGGATTTAAGCTTCACATTTAATTGTTTACATTTAGGGTATAGTTGAATCTTGTGTGCCCAAAGCATACGGTAGAATACTATACCTGTAAAAAAAATGAAGCTTTAATTCAAAATACTTATTTAATATTTTAAATGCAGCTAATACTCATGTTTTCTACATGCATGTTGGATATAATTTTTTATTTATTATTAAGAATATATAATGATTTTTTTTGGAGTTGTTAATTTTAACAATTGCATTCTTTTGCACTTTATTTATTTATTTTTGAATTCAATTAATTTCTTATCTATTACACTACAAGATGCAGGCTTCACAAAGTTTGTTTATAAAGAAAAATCACCAACGAGGAAAAAAATTAAACAACAAGCATGCAAAAAACATCAAGAATGCATTACTTAATGTTGAAAATTATGGTATTGAGACAGATGGAAAGAGTGAAAAATATTTTTCTAGGAGTTTTGTAAAAAATTTAGTTAATCCAGAACAGTATTTTACTTCAAATTCTAGCTGTTATATTTTCCATCCAATCTGCTCCTCAATTGCAAGTATATAGTGAAAACATTTTCTGTTGAAGATCTCATTTGATTAAACATTCTTGAAGCAAAAATTCAGTGCATCAAAGACTTTTTGTATTGGGAACATGGAGTTTTACAAAATAAAGCTCATAAAAATGGTGGTGGATTTGGTAATATGTTTGTTTGTGGTCAGTGTTTAGATAGCAAAAAGTCTCTATTAATTTGTAAGTATTATATAGTTTTATTTATGAATAGTTTTAATCTATTATTATTTTAATTACTTTTATAGGTAAATATGCTTCTAAGCCCTTAGATTTGGCAGAGTATGATTGTTGCATGAAGGGAATAGAGTTATTCTTTAAATTTTTTAATCAAAACATATCTAATTTTAAGTATAAAGAAGCAGTAAAACTGTCGGCTGGTCGTCTAGAAGAAGGAGAAAAGAGAATAGGGAATGAGAGGAGGAGCAGGAGGAAAGGAGTATAGGCAATAAAAAAAATAAAATCTAATAAAATTATTTAATTTATTGAGAGAAAAGGCAACGACGAGTGAGCTGAGAAGAAATAACAATTTGGTTTTATAAATATTAATATTATTTAAGTAAGAATTCTGCGCGGCAACCAATATAATTACTATCAGACTTAAAGCAACCTTTAAATTGTTATATAAAATTTTAATTAGAATTTTATTACTAATAAAAAGAATATAAACGTAATATAAAAATTGTATTTAAATTGTTGAGTGTATAATAAGTGATAAGGCTACAGGGGATTATCCAAGGCCCTTTTATAGGCAATGGGTCCTCTGAAGCGCTACTATATCAGTAAATACAATGATTAGAAAGAAATAAAACAAATATATCAAAAAGAGTAAATGAAACATAACAATATAGAGAAAAACATGAAACAATTAATTAAAAGCCCAATTAAGAATCCAATTTCCCCGCCATTAATGCCCAAATCAGTAAGTGACAATAGTAAATAACTAAACAAGAGTGGAAACATAGGAACTATGAGAAATATAATTCCCAACAGATGGTCCATCCTGATTAGAGAACATTTTAAGTGAAACAAAAATAATTTGACGCAACAAAACAATCAATTAATCTCAATTTAGTTCAAATTAATTTATTTGTTTTTTTCTAACACAATTAAGGGTCAAAAGAAGCGTCCTTAATAATTGTTTAGTGTCATATGAGAGGTATTAGTTAATATATAAATTTAAGTAATTAATTTAAATATATTATAAATCAAATTTACACTTGTAATTATAATATATGTTTTTTAATTAATCAAATATAAATTTATAATTATTAAATATATAAAAATGCGCCATTATTTTTAGAATATATTATATTATGCTCAATTTAATTGTATATAAAAATATATATAACCAATAAATTTAATGTAACATTTGTATATAATAAAATTCTTATATAATTTCATTATGTAATAAAATATTAAGTTATATTCATTAAATACAAGTTTTACCCACTCTTTAAGGTTTTATAATTTATATATCATTTACTGGACTCCTGGAATAGCCTGGCTGACAAAAACTCTGTCATTAGCTTGGGATTCCTGGGTTTGGAGAAAATTTTGATGATCAAGAAATTGAACCATTTTCTGGAAATGTTACTTAGACAACAGGCTCAAATGGAAACAGGTTTTCGAATAGTCCTCACTGTGACTCAGACTGTAGCGAGTATACATTTGTACTTTTCATGCCTAAAGACACTGAGAAAAATTTTCTTCATCAATCTTATGACTCAAGTCAACGACGTCAAAAAGGTGGAGAGATTCATTTTCCTGAAATAGCTTGCAAAGTAGACATGGAGGCCACTAATGGCATCACAGAAATTCTATGGCCAGCAAACCTTCTTAATCATTTCACTTCACAATGTTATGAAATTGGTGGATTCACTTGCATTGGCTCTTCTATTCAAGTTAGTACATAACTTTTCAATACATTTAAAAAACTCCAAGAGTTTGAAATAGATATTTCTGAGTACTTAAATATAAATGAAGAGTTAGAAAGATGTAATTTTCTTATCATGAAACTTTCTAAGTACAATGAAAAGACTGATTTAACAAAAAAAAATTAGTGAATTACTATATATTCAATGTTACTAAATATATTTAAAATTTAAATACAGAAAAAGATTCTGATATACATGTTAATAAAAAAAGTATAAGACCATTATGTAGTGATAGGTAAAAATGTGATTGTATTGTACAGGTATAGTTTTGGTTCAGTGGTAGAATGATATATTTAAACACACATCTATAAAACCTTTTTATGAAGATGATTATTATGTATAATCTAGTGAAAAACCTAAAACAATAAAATTATGAAAAAAATGGATGTAAAAAATAAAAAAAATCATATTACAATAAAAATTATCATTGCTACATGTAAAATAAAATATAATATAATAAAATATAAGAAAGAAAATATAGCTTTGTAACTTGCTTAATTATTGCAAACGGAAACTAAAAATATACAATATCTTACAAGTCCTTCCTAAAAGATCATATGCATCAATATAAATAGATCTGTACTATTAATATTGTTTTTAAAAATATTAAAAATTTGCTAATTTTTGAAATAAGTTTTTTCTTATTAATAACTAAAGTAAAACCATGTATTATTTTATTCTTATTTAAGTAAAAAGAAAAAAAAAATTAATGGACAATTAAATATTAATTTTTTTCCTTTGAGTCATTCAATATTTACTTTTATATCTAAGTTGAATTAATTTAGTGGCATTATTCAATCTTAAATTTACTGAAATTTGTACATTAGTGTGACTTATGGTTTTTTTTGATAAATTGAATATTTTTCATCACATAATTATATTTTACTAAAGAATATAACTTCAAAATTAGAGGTGAAATAATAAATAAAAGGAAATGAGATCTCTTGATAATGATGAATCTATCAATAAATTTAGATCTCCAATGAAAATTAATTCTAATTTTAAAATTTACCTTGTAGAAGAGGAATATTTAATTAATATGAATTTAAATTTCCTTGTATATCTTGACTTACCCTTCATCATCTATCTTTAATTAAGGTGTAGAATTCCAAAAGATGAATTATATGATGATATTTCTATATATCTAATTGAATTTTTTTTTAAAATTCATAAAACCAAGTATGTAAAATAGAAACTACTACTTCATTTTTAAGTAAATTTTATTATATTATAATAAAGTATTAATAATTATAAAATGGCTTTTACTTTAGTCAGAGAGTGGACCTCAATATATTTTAAAATAAATATAACACAATCAAATTGAAATTTATTTTAAAGTCTTTGAATATTTATCCATTGAATTAATTTTAAGAGTTGTGGAAGAATATTTCTTTTTTCTTGGAGTTGAATGAATCTTAAAACCCAAGAAAAAGATTGTAGATACATTTTTATTGACCTTGATTTATTAAGGTAGATGTAAGTAGAATTTGATTCATATGAAATTTTAAAAGAAAAATAACATTTTAATAAATTATTTTTGACATTTAAGGATGAACAAGAAGGATGGAAATCTAAAAAGGTTTTGTTTTAATATTTATAAAAATAATATTTTTAAGTTCTTAATAAGGAGTACCCTAGTTGCTTTCTTTTATTTTTTTGCTTTCATAGAAAGAATTAAATATCTTTCTTTCCAAATTATTGAATGAAATTTGATATCTATACATGAATCTATAAGTGTAAAAAATAATCAATATAAAATATGAATCAAAACACAGCAATCTTAATTATAGATCATCAAAATTTAGAGTAAATATAGTTTTTCAAAATAATTGACACTGATAAAAAGATGTTTTTTAAATTTAACTAGTTTTCAAAGACACTTTAATATGATTTCATACCAATATGATGGCTTCTCATTATTTAAATGTCTAGGTATTATTTTATCATGGTACATATATATTTTACTATTATTAAATGAATTGAAAATTATTTCCAGGAGTTTTTCATAGAGAATACTTAGTATAATTAAGACAATTATGCACCTAGAAATTATAGAAATTAGATTAAGAAAAGTCTACTTAAGAAAAAGCTTTGATGAATTGTGAGCAAAAATTCATCACACTTAATATTTTTTACTTTTTAACATGCTGAAAAGAATTGATAGAAAACTGTTTCAATTTTTTATAATAATTATCTTAAAATTTGGGACAAATTCTAAGATTTATTGCCATCTTAAAGAAACATATAGTGTTATGAGAAAAATGGCTTATAATGTATTCTTAATTTTTTTTCAAATTTTTGATTCATCATGATTTTGAGTTATGATTATTGCAATAATATTTACTGAATAGCAAAAAGGTGTAAGAAATTTATACAATAATATTTGTTGATAGTTTAAGCATCTTTATTCAGATTCGGTAATTAATCTCACATAAATAAATAATTTGAGTTACACAAAAAAATGTAGCAATAGGATAAAGTATATATTTACATGAAGTAGGATTATGTATTAATTACATCAACAATAGAGAAAAATGAAGAATTCGGCTTAATAAGATTCCAATAATCAAGAAAATCAGCTGCCATTGCTTTAGCAATATGGCTCATGGTGGGAGTATTAAAATTAAGTGGCATAGTCCCAGAATTATCTATTAAGGGTTTGATAATATTAAACATATAAAAATTAAGGTTTTTCCAGTTTTTTTGACTGCCTGGATTACTATTATCACTTTATTTTCTAAGGAGGCCAAGTTGTGTTATTAATTCTAAACAGTCTGAAGCTGACACAAGCCGGTGGTCCTGTGATGAAAGAAAAAATCCACAAACACCATCAACCAAGTAAAAAGTAAATGATTGATATTTATGGTGTGCATATTCTTGATTCATCTTCTGAATAGAATCATTATGATAATCATCAAATTTCTGCATATCTGTTGCTTTTTTTATTCCTTGAATGTCGTTGTTTCTTGCTTTCAGCTTGAGTTATACTTGCAGCAGCCTCTCTAGATTTTAAAATAATTATTGAAATCATCACGTCAATTATTATGTTTCTTAATTGGCACAGGGGAGTGAATATAAAATTTGCAGCAATTAGCTGTGATGTTGAGCTGTTGAAAATATCATGAACTTTGCTCTACAGATGTGTAAGGCGGGCTAGAATATGTAGGGCACGGTCAATAGGACAATCTGGATTGAAGTCGGATTCTTCAGAAGGAAGGGTAAACTCTTGAGAAGAAAGATAAAGATATGATGCAACTAGGGATGCCTAAAAAGAACACTGGTGAGCACTTGGGGTAACTAGTCTTGATAGCATGCATTTCATCGATAATTCAGAGTGATCAGTCTTCTTAAACGGAGAAAGATTAATTGAGTTTGGTTCTTCAGAGTTACAAAATTTTTCCAAATTTTCAAAGTTCAAATTATTGACCACCCAGATCTGCAAAGTGTCAAAATTAAGAAATTTTAAAGCTAAAAAAATAACAAAACAATTAGTTATCATAAAATAAATTAACAAACTTCAAGTAAGTGATACATACAGAGTTCATTAATTTTTGTAAGCATTTTTCATGAGCAGATTTCATCCATAGAGAATTGAATTTGTGCAAAAATTTTTGTGGCTTTTCAAGAGAGACAGACAAACAGATTTCAAATAACTGATCAATTTCTGGCCATGCCCTAAGTACCTTTTGACCATTGAATATACCTTTAAAAAATTGATGAATTCAAGCTATTTGCTTCTGTAATTTTGAGTTTCCAATCATTGTTGAAGTAAAAGGAAGGGAGTTATTAGCAATTTTTATTGATGATGATAGAGACCGTAGGATTTTCAGAATTTCAATTATAGATTTTAAAGATACGGTAGCTATAAGCTGTTTATTTGAACTTGAAGGACTTTTGTGTGGCTGGCTAGGTGGATCGATTCCTTCATTGGGTGTTTTCTCAACCTTATCAGCAGAAGTAGCTTCATCATCTTTTTGAGTTTGAGAAGATTCATATTTTGAAACTTCATCATCATCTTCTTCTACCACTTCTTCTTCTTCATTAGAGCAAGATTTGCTATTAGTTGATGCTTTGGAGTAATTGTCATTTTTACAGCTGGATTAAAAGATAAGAAAAAGACAATAAATAATAAATAAGAAAGTTAAAAATTTGGAGATAGCTTTAAACACTAATATAAAATTGATTGCTATATTACTCATGAAATAAATGACATACCCTTTTGACACATTTTGGCTAGTTTGTTTAGATTTTTGAGATGTTGAGTAAGAGGAATCCTTGGAAGGAGGAGTTTTAGTAGCAATGACAAAACTAGAGCCCCTAGAAAGTCTCATTCTTTTTGAACGTTGAAGAATATTCTTATCTCCCCCTCAAGATGTTGATGCATAGCCTTCAGCATCAGGTATTTCATTATCATCATCATCTTTGATGATAATGACATCATCAGGAGGAATGATACCTTTTTCATATACTGAATTTGAATAAGTTTTAAAGAAAAAGGGTTAATTATCTATCCTACTGAGTTTAAAGAATTTAATATGAAATAATTACTTACATTTTTCTAGGTCATCAATGTATTCAAGCACATTGTTGTAGGCATTCAAAATATAAGATGGCAAAGGCTTCTTGCTAAGAGTTGACAGTAGTTCTTCAGTTTTGCCTTTAGCAAATTCAAGTATCTTGCCATATTTAGATCAGGTGATTTCAGTCCTTTTGTTGGCAAGAGAAGGGGAGTTTGGAGACAGTCCTAGAGGTGGTTGTTTCTTGAGTTTGAAGGATTCGAATCGAGGATGCTGATAAGATTTTGTCAAATAACTACTTGGTGCTAATATATCAAATATATTAATGGAGAAGAAAAGTTAGTCTAAGAAGATATAAGAAATAAAGCAATAGATCTTACATAAAGGAGGTGTCTGTTTATCAAGAGGCATTTTAATGACTTATTACTTGAATAAAATAAAAAATTCTTATATCAAGGTAATAAAGAGATAAAAAAATATATTACTATTTGTATTTTCAAGCTGTATTAACACAGATAAATGTGATAACCAAAAGATAATAGTAGTAAAATTGAGAGAAATTAACAAATTGAGAAATGTGGTACAAAACAAGAGGGTTTATATATTACCAGAAGCAGGTTTTTGATAGGGGTTCTTTTACAATGGGATCAAGCTAGCAAGCATATTGGAAAATAGTCTGATGATAATAATGGGATTAATAGGGAAAGGGAAGTAACTAGACATAAACATTGGGGGCTTTAAAGTATGACAAACAAAGAAAATGTCCAATCTACAATTTGAAAATTTCAAAGGGTAAATAGTTGAGAATGTAAGTTAAACTAATTTAAATATTTAAATTAATTTGTAAATATCAACATCATGCAATATGACAAAGGGATCTATTATTGGAACTTTCGGCATCTTTATGTGTTATAAAAAATAGGGGACAAAATCAAAGGAAAAAGATAATTTAAAAAAAGGGGATAAAAAAGTTAACACTAAATAGTATTATATAAAATTATTAAAAAAAATTAATTTATTCTATGATAGGAGCTCATTTGGGCTGCGCTGGCACCCCCTGGCACAAACCTAGTCTAAACTTAGTTTAAGTTAAATCTATATAATAAATCGGAAATAGAAACACTTACAATCTTAGCATATGAATAAAGTATAAAATTATTTGAAATTATTTCCTTATAAAATCCAATAACCAAGTACCAAAGTCACAATTTTTTAAAAGTATTTCACAGATTTTTACAAGGCTCCATACTGTAAACATCATTCAATAGCAATTGATGAACATGTTCTACTGAGATAACTAAGTTGAAAAAGAAAATAGATACTGGATATATGTTTCTGAATTGAGCTATTATTGAATAGGAACAGTCAAAAAAATATAGCAGGATTAAGCAGGGTATTTTTTACATTGATGTAAAGCTTGGTTGATAAAATAGTCAAAACATTTAAATCAGGACTAAAAAAAATAATCAAATCAAAAAGGAATATTAGGAATAGGTGTTGTAAAAATTATAACCAATATCTTAGAAATATTGAGGGAAATAAATTACTAGTAATCGTAAAAAATATTGTACTCTTTTACCTTAAAATGGAAATATCAACTACTCATAATATACTCAAAATAACTACAAATAGCTAAAGTTCTCCCTCTTTACCAAAAGACAATGGTAAGGATTATGTAGACGATTGATTCCATCAAACTGTTTTGAGTAAAGTGTCTAGCACAAGTTCGGCTGAGCTTGAGCTGGACACTTTTATGAGGAAAACCTCACTTCTCTCAAAAAAACATGCACCTTACCAACTTCAAATTAGAAAAGTTTCCAGCATAGGTTTGGCCAAACTTGTGCTAGACACTTTGCTCATGGACAGTAACTTATTACTTCAAGGAAATTAAATAAAAATAGGCTATAAAATGAAGATATTTGATGGCATCAAATTTTATTTTGGTAAAAGTGTCCAGCACAAGTTCAGCCAAACTTGCGCTGTACACTTTTATGAGGAACACCTCACTTCTCTGAAATAAACATGCACCTTACCAAATTCATATTGGAAATTTTTCCAGCACAAGTTAAGCCAAACTTGTGATGGACACTTTGGCCAAGACCAGTGACTAAAAATTGCAAGGAAAACCAAAATTCAATAGGCTATAAAATGAAGTTAATTGATGGAATCAATATTTTTTTTGGTAAAAGTGTCCAGCACAAGTTTGGCCAAACTTGTGCTGGACACTTCTATGAGTAAAACCTCACTTCTCTTAAAAAAACATGCACCTTACCAACTTCAAATTAGAAAAGTGTCCAGCATAAGTTCAGCCAAACTTGTGCTGGACATATTTACCAAAAAAACAATTTGATTCCATCAATTATCTTAATTATATGGGCTATTTTTTTTGGTTTTCCTTGCAATTTTTAGTCATTTGTCTTGGCCAAAGTTTCCCGCACAATTTCGGCCGATTTTGTGCTACACACTTTTATGAGGAACACCTCACTTCACTTAAAAAAACATGCACCTTTCCAAAAAAAAATTTGATGCCATGAATTATCTTAATTATATGGGCTATTTTTTTTGGTTTACCTTGCAATTTTTAGTCACTTGTCTTGGCCAAAGTGTCCATCACAAGTTTGGCCAAACTTGTGCTGGACACTTTTCTAATTTGAAGTCGGTAAGGTGTTTGTTTTGTTAAGAGAAAAGAGGTGTTCCTCATAAAAGTTTCCAGCACAAGTTTGGCCAAACTTGTGATGGACCTTTTTGCCAAAAAAAAAATTGATGCCATCAAATATCTTCATTTTCTAGCCTAATTTTTTTTAATTTCCTTGAAGTAATAAGTTACTGTCCATGAACAAAGTGTCCAGCACAAGTTCAGACAAACTTGTGCTGGAAAATTTTATGAGGAACACCTCACTTCTCTTAAAAAAACATGCACCTTACCAACTTCAAATTAGAAAAGTTTCAAGCATAAGTTTGGCCGAACTTGTGCTGGACACTTTGTTCATGTAAAGTAACTTATTAATTCAAGGATATTATATAAAAATAGGCTATAACATGAAGATATTTGATGGCATCAAATTTTTTATTTGGTAAAAGTGTCCAGCACAAGTTCAGCCGGACTTGTGCTGGACACTTTTATGAGGAAAACCTCACTTCTTTTAAAAAAACATGCACCTTAACTGCTTCAAATTTGAAAAATGTCCAGCATAAGTTTGGCCAAACTGGTGCTGGACATATTTACCAAAAAAAATATTGATTCCATAAATCAACTTCATTTTATAGCCTATTTATTTTTGGTTTTCATTGCAATTTTTAGTCACTGGTCTTGGCCAAAGTGTCCAGCACAAGTTCAGCTGAACTTATGCTGGACACTTATCCAATTTGAAGTTGGTAAGGTGCATGGTTTTTTAAGAGAAGTGAGGTTTTCCTCATAAAATTGTCCAGCACAAGTTTGGCCAAACTTTTGCTAGAAACTTTGGTCATGGACAGTAACTTATTACTTCAAGGAAATAAAAAAAAATTAGGCTAGAAAATGAAGATATTTGATGGTATCAAACTTTTTTTTGGTAAAAGTGTTTAGCACAAGTTTGGCTGAACTTGTGCTGGACTCTTTTATGAGGAAAACCTCACTTCTCTTAAAAAAACATGCACCTTGCCGACTTCAAATTGGAAAAGTGTCCAGCATAAGTTTGGCCGAACTTGTGCTGGACACTCTGGCCAAGACAAGTGACTAAAAATTGCAAGTAAAACCAAAAAAATGGCCCATATAATTAAGATAATTGATGGAATTAAATTTTTTTTTGGTAAATATGTCCAGCACAAGTTTGACCAAACTTATGCTGGACCCTTTTTTAATTTTAAGTTGGTAAGGTGCATGTTTTTTTAAGAGAAGTGAGATTTTCCTCATAAAAGTGTCCAGCACAAGTTCAGCCAAACTTGTGCTGGACACTTTAACCAAAAAAAAAAAATGATGCCATCAAATATCTTCATTTTCTAGCCTAATTTTTTTTAATTTCCTTGAAGTAATAAGTTACTGTCCATGACCAGAGTGTCCAGCACAATTTTGGCTGAACTTGTGCTGGACACGTTTATGAGGAAAACCTTACTTCTCTTAAAAAAAATGCACCTTACCAACTTCAAATTGGAAAATTGTCCAGCATAAGTTCAGCCAAACTTGTGCTGGAAATATTTACCAAAAAACAATTTAATTCCATCAATTATCTTAATTATATGGGCCATTTTTTTTGGTTTCCCTTGCAATTTTTATTCACAGGTCTTGGCCAGAGTGTCCAGCACAAGTTCGGCCAAACTTGTACTGGACACATAGAACAATACTTAAATTCTACTGAATTATGTTTATCAATTACATGTTATTAAAGCCTCTTTTTTTTTATTAAGGCATGAAAACCAAATATAAATTGATGACTTTTTGGTTTTTAATGATTAATAATTTTCAATTATTGTTGCAATAAGTGAAGTTTAAAAAAAAATTTCTTAAGATCCTTGTGAAAATGAATTCCCATTGGTTGAATGCTTTATTTTTTTTTATATATTTTGTTTATTAACTATGGTAATGGATTATTGAGTGCCTTTAATGATGTTTCTTTTTTTGTGAGGGATGGTGTTCACTTTCATAAATTTTTTCACATTTGCATTTTTATACTAATTGTTGGTGGCATTTAGCCAATAAAAAACCAATTATAATTATTGAAAAAAAGGTGTTTTAAATTAAAATTCAGAGTCTAATTCTATTCTTGTTTTAGGCTTTAATTTGATCTTGTCGTAAGTATCTGATAAGAGATTCAATTTAATTTATTTCAAGTTCATATATTGTGCATAAAAAAATTTCACATTTATTTAATCAAAACAATTATCGTGTCTTAAAGTTTTACAAAAATATAATCTGTTTTTCTATCCTCAATATTTTTATAATTGTCAATTCTTTTGCTCTCTTTTATCTTATACATCAATTGGAATTGTCTATAAAAAAGAACAATAATGTTATTTTTTCAAAATTATTACTATCAATCTATATACATGTTTACCAGTGGTGTAAAAAATTTAAGGTGGTGCTGCTCAATCTAGTTCTTCATTAACTTTGTTGAAATCTATATCTTCTCAAACCTCAAGTAACTCCCTCTCATTAATTAACAAATTTGCTAAATATCCAGGTGAATAGCAGTTTTTTGGAAGAAAGTTGGGCACATTCAAGATACCATCTGTTGAGGCTGTCTTTTTAGTTGAGCAATCATAAAGTTTCTTCATTAAAGCCTTTTCAACATTTGAATGGGCTGTCCTTTTAGTCAAGTTGTCCATTTTATCTAAAATTTCATTGAGTTTTTGGATTTCTCCATCCAGTAACTACTTGTTTAGGACTATTCTCTTCTGAATGGAGTGGAGCTTCTTCTAAATCAGACATGAGACTTGTATCATGAAAAAGCTCTACAAAGCCTGGCTGATCAATGCACTATTTTCTTTCCATGTCGTAGCAGGTTTTTGAAATCTAAAATAAAATCACATTAGTAAAAGACTTTCTTTAGTTATTATGCTTTGAATAAATATATTTGTTTGATAACGCTTTATCTGTGCTCTTGATCTATTTTCCTTTCTACTTGCCTCAATCACCTCACTTTTTTGACCAGCCACTGTTTGAATCTCCTTTCCCTTGTTGACCACCCATTTCTCAACAATGATTATTGTAAACCTGAGTTTTTCTGAATCAATATTTTTCAATGTTGAGAGCCACTTAGTACAATGGTCTGATACTACACTCCCCATTACTTGATTCCATAGTGACTCAGAAAAATTTTGACAGTTCCAATCAAAAGCAAGTCGACAAAATCCTTTCTCTTGAAGCTCTTGTTCCAAATTTGGTTTTACAGAGATTGGTACAGCAGCTCCTCCCTTTAGTCCTCAGGTCTCAGGTGTTGAAATAAAAGTAGCTAGATGAATTTTGGAACGTAGGAATATAGCAGTATTTGTTAAAATAAATTGATGATCATCAGCTGAAGTTGCCTGCGGTGCGTTTTGAACCTGTTTTAATGCTGTTTCAATTTTCAATAGCTTGTACTCATGCCAATTTTTCCAATCTATCAGTTCTTCATTTTTTGGGCCTATAGGAAACTCAGATACATTAATGGGTCCACCAAGACAGAACTTCAAAAAGTGATAGATATTTTGGTAAATAGAATCTGAGCTCCTTGGTACATCACACCTTGTAACTATGCTTCTAGCCATTCACAAGTTTCAGTCATTTTGAAGGGACTCAGCATCAAGTATTCTGCGCTGATCAGTAGTTCTAATTATAAGAGAGGTATTAACTGCAAATTTTTTAAAATAAAAATTGGTAAACCTATTTTAAAACATAAAAGCATGTTGAAA
Organism: Hemileia vastatrix; assembly: GCA_030280995.1. Taxonomy (NCBI): domain Eukaryota; kingdom Fungi; phylum Basidiomycota; class Pucciniomycetes; order Pucciniales; family Zaghouaniaceae; genus Hemileia; species Hemileia vastatrix. Next base: position 14,368,820 of record JASXTE010000012.1, read on the forward strand.
AAGTTTACTCACCAGGTCCACTGGTACTGGCTGCTGGGTTAGTAAAAGCTGATCCCCCACCGCTTCCAAGAAACTAATTCAACAACATACTAGCCCAATCATTAACTAAACTTTCTGCTTGCTGCTGAAAACTACCAGGTGTGGATTGACCATCTGTATTTGTGATATTAGAAGAGCAATCAGTTGATCAAATTTGGTGATCTGATGAATACTGAGGAGGAGGTTAGGGTTTACCTGGATTTTCACTAGGATTTTCACAGGGAGCAGGACCCGATTGAGGTGTTCTAGGATTTTTAGGGGGAGGATTATTTTTCCCCCCAACATTACTTGCTAATGGAGGATCAACCTGCATGGCATCACCAGTATTAGACATTCTGTGCTTTATAAAAAATAAAACAAAAATTATTAACTTTCAGAATATAGACAAGATAATATTAAAGAGAAATTAGTTATACATTTTAATTGTGATTTTAATGAATAAAATATTTAAGCAAAAAAATTAGTGGAAAACTCAGTTTTATTGGCTTGAAAAATATGGTCCTTAGATTTTTCAACCCTGGTTCTGAACTATTTATACTATTTTTCAAGTATAGGTAGACTTTTTATAGAAAATTGAATTCCTTTTAGTTGGAATTACATTTACAATAAAATGTCACTCATAAATAGCAGGGTTTCTAAACTGTAAAAAATGCCTTTGTTATTGTTTGCTTAAACATTTATGCAAAATCTCAAAAAGTTTTATTTATTAATCTTCCATCTAGCTGTTCCAAAGATCTATTACAAAATCTACAAATCCTCCAAATTCTTAACAATCCTAAATAATTTCAAAAATATTAACAAAAATAAAATGTCCATGTTGCTTAATTTTTTACTTACTAGTGTCTGAAGTCCAACAGCAGTGATAACATTGTACTTTACTCCAAACATTCATCTTTGGTTCTGTAAAGTGGCAGCATGTCCAATAATTGAATCTTGATTGATCACAATTTGTGTCGCTTTTTCTACTCTTACTATATGGCAATGCACTTGTGGAAATGCCTCATAGGGATCCTTTTTTGTATCTTCTGGTATAAGCTCTTTAAATGGACTAATAATTAGATAGAATTTTTCATTATTGTCCTTTGAACTAAAAAGCTGATTAATATGCCCAAACTGACTATCTTTTCCAAGGTAGAATTCAATGGTAGAATTCTCAGAATTCTGGTCATGAGTCGTATAACGCTTTCCATGGACCAATATGCTTGCTATATTTTCAACTACCCGGTCTCTTACCTTCTCTGATGGTAACAAAGCCTGTTTAGATGTCTCTTTTCTTAAGTGTTCCCTTACCCATTTTGTAAATAATGCCTCAGTTTAATGGAAATGTCTTTTTTTGTATTGTACTCAATATTTTTAATATTAGATCCATACTGAGCATCATATTCAGCTTCACCTAGTTCCAATACCCTAGACTTCCGATTCCAGTGCTTGAGCATGGTCTGTGGTATTTCTTCTATGTTCAATAAAAATAAATTAGCTCATTTGCATTTTTAAGCACCCAATTACCAAACTAAATACCTGGATGATGATTGTTTTTAATTTTCAATAATATACCATTAACTCTTTCAGCAGCCCAAGTAGCCATACCTACGGGTGGACCAAAACATTTAATCATTTCTGGAAGTTGTTGTGTGAAATGCAGATTTGGCTTAAAGCTGATATTTTTCCAACCTTCTTCCAAGCAGTTACAATACTCCAATAACAGTTGTTTTAATTCACCAACTTCATCGGCGGACACATTTTCTAAAGTCAAAAAGTTGGTAATTGAACTTAAAGTGGTGAGTGATTTAAGAAGATAATATTCTCTAGGTTTGTGGTCTGACATCACTGATGTCTTGGCTTGATTTAATTTTTCTACCCAAAGGGGGATAAGTGACAAAGGAAAGTAAACAGTATAAAGTACATGCCACTCCGCAGCTTTGAGGGAACCTGACTTTTTAGATCCTACTTGTTTTGGCACTTGTGAAATACAGGAAGGTTTTTTTATTTGCTCGATCACATTCCACACTGCCTCTAGCCCAGTGGCAGACAATTTTGTATTTCTAGTTCTTTTGCTTTCTTTCTCTTTGCCCTTATTTTTATCTTCCTTACTTAGGGATGAATTAGATCTTTCACTTTTGGATATTCTAATACTTTTTTGCCTTAATTTATAGGTCAAATTTTGACTTCCACTTTCATAAGCATGTTTGGAGCCAAACTCTAAGGTTTGAAAGTGATGTTCAGAACTTGATTACTTTGTCCTGCTGTTTGATCCTTCCAATTCAGCTCCTCCACTATTCATTCTAAGATATTATTGTGACAGTCTTGTTGTACTTGTATATCATAGTCTTTTATGCCGTCCCACTGGTTCAATATTATCAGCATCAGTGCTGATTAAGCTTCTTCTATGTTTTTTATATTGCTATTTTAGAAATATATCAGAACGTGCATCATAATTGTCTCTTCTTACATGCCAATTTTTTTCCTTTGTCAGTTTTTTTTCTAGGTCGATTGTGGCATTTTGTATTAGATAAAAAGTTAGACTGTGATCTTTAAGCTTTCCAAGCATCTGTGAATGCATCAAGTCAATTGAGCAATATTCCATAGGATGCCAATATAAAAGGTTATTAAGCTTGCTCCATCAAACCCCATGACTCCTAACAATAGATACCTGCTCCCAAGGTGACTGACACTTTTTTCACTTCTCTGCCCAGTGCATATGATCTTCATGAGTACGTAAGAAAAATTTTTCAACTTGATGCTCACCGATTTCATCTTTTGAAATATGACAGACAAAGCAGAGCTTAGTGGCTGAGTGACTTGCAAAAGCAGAAATATTTTGCATCGCTGGAATCTCTCCTATTAAAGAGAATAATGCAGACCTTATTTTTTGGCCTTGTGGATAGTGAGGTGTTTTCTCAATAAATATTTCATTCCATAGATTCTTTAGTTCATCGAAAATAGGCTTCAGAAGATGATTTATTTGTTCAGTTGTTGGCTGAGTTGGACCGGGAATAATAGCATACAAAAATAGATTTTTAGTTTTGTATGGATCTTCTGTAGGTAAGTTCATACACACCAACAAGATATTACACACAGATTTCTGATGACCTCCAATACGATTTCCACCCAGCCTTAACCATTCAACATATAAACTAAACATTAAATCACCTCGTGTTTTTGTATATCCATTGAAACTTCTATTTTGAGTCGTAGAAATATCTGGAAAATTTTTCAATACAAGACCATCATATACATCTTTCATCACATCCCTTTCCATGTTTTCTAGAAAATCATTTTTTTCAACCAGCATCTTGAATTTGATTAGTTTAAGCTTTCCTGAAAGCCATTCAACCAAACTGTTGTGATGAAATGTTTTATGAGGATGGTAGATTGCTTCTTCTTGTTTGTAATTAGCCAAATACAAACTTTCATCACAATTGACAGTTTCTTCTCTCTGTCCTAAATATTTCAAATAGAGCTTTCAGGATGAATAAAATGGTTGAGTACAAGATAAGATTGATTTTTGGTGTTTGGGGATATACTCATAAAGAGCAAAGCACGTAGCACAGCATGTCTTGGTGACAAATAATGGATTGAGTTGCAATCAACTAAAAACTGTCTCTATAGAAAGGGGAATCAGGCTGATGATTCTGCTAGCATCTAGTTTACCTACATCACTAAAAATTTTGAGTTTGTTGACTTCATTATGCAAAAATTCAGCACAACCTTCTTTGCTTAAATGATGGATAAGAGAAAGTTTTGCTGCTTGCCACATTATCTTTTGGCTATAAAGCTCTTCCAAATTCAAATTGTTTGTCCATGGTAGAGATTGAATTGTTTCCAAAATAGGCTTCCCCTAAGCAAAGAAAAAAATAGAGATTAATTGAAACATAATTTCTCTTTATTTACCAAATATTTATTTCTTACAAGTTCTTGGATGTTGGATCCTAAGTTAGGTGAAGCGCTGGATGTACCAACCATCTGTGCTTTGCAATTTCTTTCCTCTTCATGTTTGGAGTATGAATGAGATCTTTTGAAAGCTAAACCAACTTCAAAGCTTCCCAATGAGGTCTGATGCTTTCCTGATGAACATCCAAGCTCTTCACATTTACAAGAGCAAAAAAATGGCGGCATTTTAAGACTTCTGGATATAAGAAACATGTTACTGGATGGTAGCAATTGAACAAAATATTTATTTATTGTGAAGCACTTACTAAAATAAGCTAGTTTTTATGTCTCAAGAAGTTTATCAACAAGTTGGTTACCATCAATTTCTTTGAATTTTTGTTCAATGCATATCAACCATGCATTAAGTAGGTATCCATACTGTGCATCAGCAAAAAGTTTCAGACTCGCTACATTTTACAATGTTGCATACATGTTTATCAAACAGCTTATTTTGCACAAAGCATAATACTATAAGAGAATAAAAGTTGATCACATTTTTAAATATAGGAGAAACTATGATATATCTTGAATCAAAATAATACTATTTAATTTATAATAATAAAGTTATTTAAGTGTTGTGGTTTTTTTTTCTACAATCACCTGCATTAATAAAATTCTGCCAAGTAACAGAAAGTTTTTCACTAATAATCACTATAAGATATAAAAAAATTTAAAATATTTATTTTTCACAATATAGAATTACAGTCTGAAAAATAAATATTTTTTCAACAAAATATATTAATTTAAAATTTTTAAATCTAAGAGGTCATCAAAGTAAAGCTTCCAGAATCCAAAAAACAGAATATTTACATTAAGTTGCTTATTCCAAACTCTGAAAAATTGGTATGGTTTCCGAGTAATCTTTGTAAATAAACTATATACATACTAATAAGGTGTTAATATTAATTTTTAAAATAAGTTTTTCAGCACAATCAACCAGCTCAAATAAGGTCATTATTTGCATTAAAATAATATCAAAATAAGTTGGAAAATCGAAATAATTCTGCATTATATATTTACCCGTTTATCATGCAATAATTTTCTATTACAGCTGAGTTATTTCCTTTTGAATTAATTATGAACATACATAGATATCCATATTTTATAGAGAAAGATATTCATGAGAAAGCTCATCTGTCTGTCCACTCAACTCTTCATTATTAATTATTTTCAAAATAAAAAACTTATTATAGTAGTGTTTTTGTTGCCATATACTTTCAAAATTTTATATTTTTGTTCATTTTGCTTTTCATAACGTATATGATGAGCTCTATTTGTTCTTATTTTCATCAGGGAAAAATACATACTAATACCCGTGTACTTAATAAAAGATTCAATGATATACTCCCTCAATCAACTTCTCATTTTTGCAGGTCTATTTACAATTTCTGTTGTGTGCTTTTAAATATTTCACCTCAGTCTAATGAATGGATGCTGAACCTCACCGAAGAACAACTACATAGGTTTTTATTGCTCAATATAAGCTCTCTCAACATTGATATTAATTTGCCATATCCTGAAAGAAATTATCATGTTTCTGAACAAATCCCTGCTATATTCCACAATTCTTTTATACACTTTCTTCATCAATGCATCTTTCCTGGAAAAACATTTGCTTGGAATCTTGATTGGTTTCACAAGTGGAATCAAGTTTTGGCAAAAATTATCATTAAGCACTGGGATAAAGCTTTGGAAAATAATTATTTGGTTTCTTATTCAATGGACTCTACTCATATTTTCTACCTAAATCAAATGGGTGCTCTTTACTGCTGGTTTATAGGTTATTCTGATAAATTACAACTCTGAAAAGATTCTGATAGTTTCCGTGAAATAGTTAAAATAAGAAAGTATAAATATAAAATAAAAAAGAAAGTTAGAACTAATATTTTTATCTTATTTTTTACACAAGCTTATATAAATTTGACAATCTTTTTCAGAATTCTTTTAACCGAACTCACCTTCTTAAACAACTTCCAAGTGGTGAAATCTATGAGAATCTTTTCAAAAACGTCAAATGTTGCTCAGACACTGAAATTGATGATGAAGGTTCTTTTAAGTGGATTTTATTGCCATGGAGATCTGAAGAATTCTCAAGACTTGCACAAAATCTTGACCAGAAATACATTCAAATCCGAGAAAATTCCTCTTATTCAGGAGAAATACTTAAGAACTTGGCATTATATGATAGATTAAATTTGGTATCCTCAATTAAGACTCACTTTAATTCTTTTCCAGTCCCCAGGGGTTTGCCAAGTGACTGATATTCTTCATTATAACTTGCTTCTCTTAATCCTCAACAATTAAGACTTCTTAATTGTCAAGCCCCAATAAACATTTTCTACATACTTGAACAAATTTAAAATTATAATGTGAGTTATTGATGAACTCCCTAATCAATAATCTAGCAGACTCATATTCCTTGTTTCCAATTTTTGGGACACTTAGCCTTAAAAAATTAGAACAGATAAATTTTTTTAGCTATGATGCAACTTAATTTAAAGAAAATTTCACATACATTGATAGCTCAATCTTTTTTCATTTTATCTTATAAATTCTGAATTCAAGACTTCTGCTTAAAAAATACTTGAGTACATGAACTTCATTTTTTTGGCCCATTATATACAGACAATCAACTGCTTGCTGTTCAAATTCTGGATTCTAATTAGGCTCCTGTTTCAATATTTTAAACAAATTCTCTTTTCAAACTTTTTTATTTCAATATAAGACTCTTTGACTTACCATTATATATACATTTTTTGCACACCTCAAGTCTATTCCAACTCCTTCAGCCTTGATTGTACAAAGAAAAACTTGACATCTTTCATCATTTTTGAATTTGTCCAGATTTTCATCCCTTTTTTTCATGGTCAACTTTCCTACAAGCTCTTTGTAGCTAATTCCATGGTCATCTAAAGCCTTTTTTATACTGTTTCAATGGATAGAATATTGAAATGTTGTTTAAGATAAAAATAAGTTATTGAGATAATTAATAGAATCCCTTAAATTTCCAAAAAGTCTGCATATTCTGAAAATACTACAGCCTTGGGACAAATTATCCCCCTTTCTCCCCTTAAGAGAATTTCTAAATGACTGATTAGATGTTTAGTCTTTTCTGAATGTTTCCATGTGAAAGGAAATTTTGGAGGTTGATCTGGGTTTTTGTAGACAGGGTGGTTACAAAATTGCTGTAAAATTGACAGTTCTCAGAGAAACTCAGCTAAGTCCCAAGGGAGGTTGGTGTTTCAAGAAGGCCCATAATACTCTGAAAAATGTTCTTGAAGCTTTGTAAGTTTTGAGTGCCAAGGTTCTGATAATTCTACAGATATTCCTTGCTCAATTTTTCAAGGAAATGATAAGATTGCTTCTTTAGTCCTCCACAGGCATATGACATTCATGAGAGTATTTATCAATTTTATTGAGCTAGAGCTTCCTCTGTTTAAGCCATTCATAAGAAAATTAATCCACAACCAGTTTTCTTGCCATCTTTTGATTCTGAGGAATGTTATAAGGCTTTGAAGATCAGTTGTCCGGTTCTGAAGTGGCGTCCCTGTCAAGCATAGTTGATACTCAGCCTCCAAGGCCAATATATTCTGATTCTTGTGCAACTGGGGATTCTTGATCAAACTTTTAAATTATGTTAAAAATTTCATCAGCTTTTATAATATTATGTTCAAAATTTTTATTAATTCAAATGAATTCTTACTGAACCTCATCTAAAACTATTCTGTACCAAATGAGTTTATGAGTTACTGGCGGAATAGGTTGAGGAGTTTTCTTTGAAGAAGATGGACTTGCTGTCTCCTAGGCAGTCAAAACAACTAGTTGGTTCTGAAGCTCCTTAAAATTAATTTTCTTTGAATCCTTCCCATAAAGAACCTTGAAAGGTAGTGCATTATCTTCAAAGTGAATTCTTATTTCATTGACCCAGTTTGATAATGTTGCAAGTGGTAAAATGATGAGAGTTGCTGATGTCCTATCTTTTTCTTGTCCACCACCCATGATTTGGAATTATCTGGCTTCACTTTCAGTTGCAGTAATTAGGCCAAGAATTGAGAGGGTCTTTCCCAAGCCCATATCATCAGCTAGAATTGAACCAATTCCTGCAGAGGATAACTCTTCTTCAAGAAAATTTTCATAATAGTTATTAGAACCTACTCTCAGCCAGCTGTTTTCTGCATGCCTCCACAGGTTTTCTAAATTTTTTGGATAAGTTATTTTCATTGTCTATCATAAAATTGATAGCTTGAATCTGATGCGTTTTCAGAGTTGTTTTGATACCACGTATAGATAGATTTTCCATTTGATTATCCCTTGTCCCAGAAATTTCAGAAGTTGTGTGAATACAAGAATGAGGAATATTAAAGAAGACGGTTGGATTGTAGTGTGGAATTGGTGTTAAATCAATTTGAGCATTTAGAAATACATCTTTATCCTTACTAATAAAATCAGTCAAACAAGAAAGGAGGCCACAAATTCTATACTGTCTGTTTAAAAGTAGAACCAAGTAAGAGCAAAAATAATAAGGTATTTGGGGATTTAAAGCCCTTTCTTCAGTTAAAATTTGAGATCCAGATCCAATTTATCCAAGTAGTTGTCCAATTTGGCTGCTCTGTTTGTTAGAAAGATCACCAATAGGTTTTCCTTCTCCTTCTTTGAATAATCCAAAAACGTGAACTAAAGATCTTCCTCATTGCATAATAACTAAAGTGGATACTTCATCAAATACAGATCTTTCTTTTGGAAAAATAGGTTTATAATTTAAAGAGAATTGTCCAATGCATATTAAATTTGACATTTTAATTAAATGAATTTTATGGTGATAGTGGTAGTTTAAAGAAAGAGAGGGTGAGAGCAAAGTTTTGAAAGAGAATAAAGTAGAGAATATATATAATATTGGATGAATATTCAAAATTGAATTTTTCATGTATTTTAATAATTAATGTTTACTCACATTTTAATAATGACTAAATAAATATAAATAATTAAAAAAATTGCATTATTTTAGAGCCTAAGTTTTGTGCCAATATATTAAAATTAGTTTCTTTAATAGTGTAAATTTTTAAAAAAATACATTACTATTTTTTCCCCTTATAAAATATATATATTTTTTTTCTCCTACATTAAATTTTTTGAACATTGTCTTATACTTTTTTATTCAAAGGAACAATGAGAAATTTTCTATTGATAAGGGCTCAATATCAACTTTTGTCTAGAAAATTTAAAATTATGTGCAAATATTTTTACAGAGTTATATTTTTATCAATAAAATTTTTAAAAAGGACTTAAATAGTATTATTTTTTATATATTTGGGGAAATAAAATTGATAATTGAAATAATATTCCAGACCTAGTATACTATGTGATATTTAAGATATTTCTACTAATATCAAACCTGACTTCCCAACATTAAATGGATCTAGATATAAAATTGAATATTATGGTATGTTAAGTGTTGTGGCTCAACCATTGCTCAAATTTGGTCCAACTGATGCTCAACTTAAATCCAAAGCTCTGCTCAAGAAGGGATAAATTGAGGATCAATTTAGGGCCAACTTTTTTCTCAAAATTTCTTCATATAATTTAAAAACAGTTTCCTAATTCTTTCAAAACATTTCCCCAACAATTTCCCAACCTCTTCCTGAAAGTTTCAAAGAGAGGGAACTGCTAGCAGTTCACCCCCTTATTTCCTGTGGTGACACCATCCACAGACTGGTGGATTGGGTGAGAGAATGATACATACTCTAGAAGATATTTTCAGAAGATATTGCACCTTTGGATTAAAATACAAAGACAATGAGAAATTCACACATGACTGGGTAACATTAATTCCTGGCCTTGAATTTGCTTATAATACCACAACTCATTCTTTAACAGAGAAAAAACCATTTGAACTCTGGCTGGGATACATATCAAATACCTTAGTAAATTATTTAAACAAATACCAAGGTTAGACATACACCTTGGTACTATATCTTTTATTCATATGTAACAAATGTGTAGAAAGAATGAAGAGGAATGCATTCAAAAAGTATTTGAGTATAAAAATAAAAGATGGGATAAATTTCATAAAGAATTTGAATTCAAAAATTGAGATGAAGTCCTAATTTCAACACCACATTCTAACTTAAAAGGTAATTTTAAATTGAAGGATCTTTTTGTAGGACCTTTTTTAGTCAACAAAAGGATTGGTAATAATGCTGTGGAAGTCATATTATATGCCCCAATTTTTCAGCCTAGGTATCCCCAGTACTGAGTAATTCTTATGTTTAAAATGAGATAGCCTTAATTACATTAAGCTTATAAGTTAAAATAAAGGTTATAATACTTATATATATAGTTATTACTCTATTATATGACTTATAGTAGTTCAAATAGCTTATTTATAGCCTTAGGATACTTATTAAGGTGTTGATTGAGTCATAATATACTTATCTTAAGTGATATTAAGTAATTATAGACATACATAAGCTTATATGTATATATGAACTGCATGTTCAGTGAAATATATAGTTATATTATGTATATTTAGGTCTATAAGTGGGTTTTAACCTCTAAATAGCCTATAACCTTTATTTTTCTGCTTATTTTAGGTCATATGGACATGTTCAGCAGACTCACAATGTCTGCATAAGCATTTACACCCTTTTCAGGCACATATATCCAGTTTAGACAACTTAATCTGATTCCTTTGGATTTTCACAGATTTATGGGTTGGGATATGATTACTGGGTTAATATGAATGCTTGGGGATGTTCTTGGGGGCTTGGACAGCTAATTTGGTTCCTTTACACGCTTTGCGTTCTATTATATACTCTTTGGATGAGTTATTTTACCTGTTTCTTTATGGTATCTACTTTTATCTGTTTAATCTATTTATGGTATGGGTCTGTGATATCATTCATTGTGATGGAGGGTCCTTACTGGAGGTCTGGGTGATGAAACTGCTTTAAGTGGACACCATGGGGAGGTGATGGGTCCTCACAGTGCTGTATTTTCTGGGGATAGCAGTGACATCATCTGGATTGAAGGTTTGTGCACTCCAGTGGATTTTGGTATAAGTAAGGGAGGATTTGATGGGTAATTAGACATCACTTACTTACTAAAATTCAAATAAAAATTATAAAACAATAAATATCATATATAAATATATTATAAAGCATTTATAAATTGATATTATCTTTATATAAGCTATAACTATATTTTATTTATCTATTTTCCACCACTAGCATACATAAAAATCCAAGTATTGTGAGTTTATATTGAGAATAACTATTTTATTAGTCTTCCCCTGAGTTTTAATCACTAAATAATTTATCAATAAGTAGTAGGAACATTAATATTTACTATTAAATTATACTTAGATACTAGCATACACTGACAATTGGGGGTCTTTCCTTAATTATTACTTATTATTTAGTATAAGCCTTAGGACGTGATTATTACTCTAGTATATCTCATAAAAAGCAAATATTTGGGTCTTACTTCTAAATAATACTTAGATACTAGCATACACTGAAACATATGATAGGAAATATTTATTTTTCCTATCTCATTATTAAAACCTTACCATGCAAATGATCCTGACTTAGTTTCAAAAAGAAGAGGAAGGCCTAAAAAGCAACCTGAAGAACTTTTTGAAAAAGCAGAGATTGGAAAATACTCAAGAAAATAATCCTTCCTATAGAGAAAGTAACTGAGTATTTATTAGGATATAAGGGAAAATAAAATGAATTTGATAAGTGGATACCTGAAAAAGATATTTCAAACCTATCCTCCCTTCTTAAAAATATTAACAGAAAAAAAATTCTGTTCAAGCAGCTGAGGGATTAAAAAACAGTACTCATAATATTTTGTTATATTTTATTTTGTTAAAGAATTAATCTGTAATGCTACAGAATTTTTTGAATACCTGAAAAATAAAATAAAAAAATGTGTAACTTATCATTTTTTTATATATTTTTTGGGTGGGCCAGTGTCAGCCTGGATATCCCCAGGACTCAGTAAAAAGTACTTATAAACTAATTTAAACACATGGACTATACATGGGAAGAATAAATAAAGGTACACAAGTTGTATACATAAGTGAAATGTATGATAAAATACATTATATGTCATTGTAAAACCTTATATACATGCATATATTCACCTTTTATAAGTCTTATGTACTTAATATTTAGTTTAAATATGTTGAAGTAATTTTAATAATCTTAAAAATAAGGCTACATAATCTTTAAGTAGACTTAAAGCTGTTTTCATTGCTTTATGTGAAAAACAAGAAATGCGCATTACATCACTTAAAAGTTGAATATATGTGCTATAAATTTAATAATATTAAAAATTCACCTTGAGAGATCAATTTTTCTTAATAAGGACTATTAATTTGGCTACTCAAATGCATAAAAATAATACCTTTCAAATTTGGTGTTTTTTATGCCAGAAATGGCTTCTGTGTACTGACCACATACTGCCTGCATTTTTCTCATGTGAATAGCATCATTTTTAGCAAAGTTAACTTTTTCACACTATAATTACCCCACATTCTATTCCCACTGTGGGAAACACACTAAAATATACAACAGGTGCTTATTTAGTGTCCTAATTTAATTATAGGTGCATTAACCTTATTATATGCACTAATTTCATTAATAACCTCAAGATTGGCACATTTAATTCACTACCATGCTTAAATTTTCCTAAATTAGCCAAGAATTTACCTGTTCAAGCTCCTATCAAGGACTGCATGTAGTTACCCCAGATCTCACATCCTTTTTTGGCTTTCTCAGTGGTTCATCAGTCAATATTGGTTATTTTTGGATGGGAATTTCATGTAGTATATTTTAATAATTAGCCCCATCACTTATATTGTTGATTCCCCTTAATATTTTGTCATATTTAGTGTTATTATTTCTTTTTTTAGTTTTTTATTTTAACATATTACACACATATACTCTCTTTTCTGCTTATTCTTTTTATTGATGGATTATCCCTATTACTTCAGGATTTTGGTGGGTGATATCATTCTAATTATTTTATTTATCATTCTTTATGTACTTTGACAGTTGTATTAACTATAATTGGGCGTCATTAGCCATGTATAGGACTTGTAAATTAAGGTGGTTCATTGGGGAATCATTGGGTATAAAAGGAGGGGGTTTTTGGTCTTGTTTTCTAGATTGTTTATCATTACAATCAAAATATATAACCAATACAATTACAATACATATCAATAGTAATTTTAAAGTCTTTGAATAGTATCTGAATTTCTACATCTATTTTTTTACCATCTTTATGATTGTAACCCATTTATAATTAGTGAGATTAAAATTACTGAGACCCTTAGATTGAGTTATATTTTAATACTTATTAGATTTGTATTACAGTATTCATATAGGACCATGAAAATCTTTTAGAAAACTGAATATTCAAGCTCTTTCATGTCTCTGCACTTGATCTCAGCCTGACACCATCCTCCTATCATAATAATTTATAACCTGGTTCACACACATCCAAGTCTTAGTAAAAAATTAGGGAGTGTTTGAACTTATGTTTAAGCCTCCAAACCAAAGTCTGATATTTATAATGGTGTCTTGGAACAATGATTTGAAGCTGAAGTCCACTAGGTGCTTATGGTAATGTTTGATACCCCCTAATAAGATGAAAGCTGTCTGATCAAGCTGTAATTATGTAAATTATTCACTGAAATATTAATTTAGATGAAACAGGAAAAATTAGGGGGTGATATGCATGAAATTTTAATGAGTACTTACATATAAAATTTCCAGCACTTCATCATCATTTTCTGCAATTTGACCAGAATATGACCAGAATTCATAATTATCTCTTATTACCTTTTTAGCTACTTTCATTGTGACTTTAACAAGTTACTTAAAATAAAATTCCTTTTTTTGTAAATTTTCTTCATTCATTCATCCTAATTTTCCTTTCTGAACTATCATTTTATACATATATATTACACCTCATCCTTTTCTAGCCTTTTAATTATCTCACTTTTTATTTTTCCATTATACTTTTATACTCTTATACTCAAACATTGAATTTCATTATTCACTTAATTTTTTCATTTTCTATTTTCCCATCACATTTCAAAATATAATAACTTTTTATTCACCTATTTTGCCTTTTTTCAATTATTATATTATACTTAAATGATATATTTGATCATTCTCTAACTTTTTACTCATCTCAAATGTCCCTTTTCTAAATCAAGTTTATACTAAAATATTACATTCCATCATTTGCTAAAGAAATTTTTTATCTTGCATAATATTTTTGCATCATATCTTTATACTCAAATATCACATTTAATCATTTGCTAACTTTTTTACTGATACCATGTTATACATTACTATCACATTTTAATATTTATTAGCTTTTATTTCAACTTTAAAGCCTTTTTAAATCATTATTATGTACTTAAATAACCAATTTGATTATTTGCCAATATTTTTCTCATGTCTTATTACAGTTTGAAATATCAATTTAATACTAAAACATTTCATTCCATCATTCAATAACATTTTTTCAACTCTTGCTATTTTGATATTTTGATTTTATACTCAAATATTTCAGTTTATCATTTTCTAACTTTTTGGATTCTACCATTTTCTACTTCTTTATCAGATTTCATTATTAACTAACTTTTTATACAAACAATTTTCCCTTTTCCAATCATTATTTTATGCTAAAATACTCTATTTTATAATTTGTTAAATTTTTTCTCATCTCATAGGCCCTTTTTACATATAAATTTTATACTAAAACATTACTTTGCATCATTTACTAGAATTCTTTCATATATCACTTACTATTTTTTATAAAACCATTTTCTACTTTTCCATAAAAATTTAATTTTAAAATATCACATTTCATTATTCACTAACTTTTTATTCACTTAAATTTCCTTTTTCAACCAATATTTTGTAATTAAATAACATATTTGATGATTTTTTAACTTTATTATCATCTCATATTCCCCTCTTCAATATAAATTTCACACTAAAATCTAACATTAAATTATTCACCAAAATTTTTTCTTATCTCACATACTCTGTCAGCCAGGCTATCTCAGGAGTCCAGTAATTTATACAATAAATTACTGTAATCATTTAGAGGAATAACTTTATGTAATAACAAAAAATTATTTAAATAAAATTATAAATATTTTGTAAATAAATAAAATAATTATTATACTTAATTTTATTATTAAATAAATTGTATTACATAAACAAATATAATATTCTATAATATCATGGCGTAATTTGTATGTATAAATAAATTATTCAAAATTATATTATTATTGTAAATTTAACTTACACTGTAATTAAAATTTTAATAATAACATTTATATAAACTAAATGCAACTTATCATATAATAATATCCATCAATATTTGGCGCTTCCTTGACCCTTAATTAGGGGGTATCAATGTTGACCGATCCGCAATTAAATTAATTGCGGAAAATAATCTGCATACCCCAATTATCTTCCGCAATTATTTTTGCTAATAATTGGGTTATTAGACACTTTACGTGTCAATGTTCACCTCTTATCCGACATTTATTTACTCAATTTTCCATAACCACATCTTGGACAACTTTCTGGATATCCCAGCCTTCTACCTTGCTGCGCACTTCCATTCTCATCCCATCCTGTTCATTCTATCCGCTCAGAATTTCTCCCCATTTCATCTATTTGATTCTTCTCCTTTTCATCTCGCTATCTCATCTGCTTGTTTCTGCTCCTTTTCATCTTCATTTATAATAACATGCCTCGTCATCCTAGATCTTCTCAAAGGCAGCCATCACCCAGTTGTTCTTCAATTCCCACTACTTCCTCTTTCCCCCGCTCAGCCAAGAAATCAAAGACTGTTCAATTAAAAAAAGATGATCATCTCATTCTTATCAACTGGCTGAAAACCAAATCTAACTATGATTCTTGTTTTGGTACTGAGTATGCCACTAAAGTAGGACGGCCCCCCACATCAAAAGTTAATGGCTATCTTCTAATGGCAAATGAATTACGCAATAAGACCAAGGGAAGGATTGATCTTTTGCCTAAACAGATGTCTGAACGCTTCAAGCATTATCGAGCAAAATACAAGAAGGCAAAGGCTCTTTCATCTTCCACTGGTTTTGGGGTTACTGACATTGATATAACTAAGGGTATAAAATCCATAGACAATAAACTTGATTCTTTATGTCCTTACTTTAAAGAGATGGATGCAATTTTTGGAGAGCAAGCCGATGTTAATCCTGTAAACATGTTGGATGGAGAAGATCCTATCTCCAAACATGATGTCAAAGCAAATCTTTTCCCATACTCTTCCTCCACTCAAGCCTCCCCTCTTCTAAATTCTACGAATCTAGATAGCTTTGCTATTGATACTATTGGCGATTTAACCCAACCCAATCTAACTCAGGTCTGTTTCTTTTATCTTATCAATTCTATTTTTTTATTTACTTATCTTTTTCTTATTTCTTAAAAGGCTGATGAACAAACCCAGGATCCTCAATCAACTGAGTCTGAAGCTAGTGACAATGATGAGGAGGAAAATGCTAAGTTGAACAAAAAGAGAAGGGCTTCAACTAGTCTAAATTTCCTCTCCCAAAGAAGACGAAAAAGTGATACTTCATCACAAACACCTTTTTCTTCGATGGAACAGTTTTTAGAGAAACGTGATGCTGGTAAGTGATATCATACCTCTTATTACTTTACTCTGCTTTTCTTCTACTTTATGTTAATTTTTATTCTCACTCTAGAACAAGTGGAAATTGCTAAAGAGACACTGAGCTTTGAAAAGAAGAAATACGAGCTCTCTTTAAGGAGGGATGACAGAGTAAAAGATTTGGAAGAGAGGAAGTATGAGCTCTCCTTACGGAAGGATGATCGGATCCAAGATTTGGAGGAGAAGAAGTTTGAGCTCTCTTTACAGAAGGATGGTAGGGCCCAAGATTTGGAGGAGAAGAAGTTTGAGTTAACTCTTAGTATTGAAAAATCCAAAAATAAGGAAAAAACACTCGAGCATCAAAACTTAATGGAACAGATGAAGTATAAGCATGATCTCCAAGAAAGTTCTAAAAAGAAAGATTTCTTGATCAAATGCATTAAAGCAAACAAATCTTTGGAAGAAATAGAACGTTTAATGAAATTTTTTGTTGACTAGTTTCTTTTATTTCTTTCACACTTCATGTGTTCATATTTATTTGTACATAAATTTTACAATTATTTTCTGTATTTCTTGAAATATCGTATTTTAATGTTAAATATTCTTTTTTTAAATAAAATTTTCAAGTCTCCTTTGAAAATTTGACAATCCCCCACCCCTGGATTTTTTTGAAGTAAGGGGTGGGTATCACAAAAATTCTTTCATGTCATGAATCTTGAAAGTTTTATATGAAAATTTGGCTTTACTACCCCCTGCATTTTACCGGTATCCTAAAAATTCTTACATGTCAAGAATTTCACAAGTCTTATAAAAAATTTTGGCACAACCCCCCATGGATTTTATTGAAGTAAGGGACGGGTATCACAAAAATATTTACAAGTCAAAAAAATTCTATATCTGTTTAAAAAAATTGGCAATACTCTCCCCTGCATTTTATTGAAGCAAGGGGTGGGTATCACCAAAATTTTTCTAAGTCATCAATTTCACATGTCAGATTTGAAGATTTGGCAATACCCCCCCCCCCTGCATTTTATTGAAGTAAGGGGTGGAAGTCATCTAAATTTAATATAATTACATAAATTATTAAATAAATATCTAATATATATCAATTTCCCTAGTTTAAAGTAATGACAATCCCTCAAGCCAAAATGCAGACCAAGTCAAGAAACATAAGTTTGGGACTTTCTACAGGTATAGGAAAGAGGAACCCCATGAAACAAATAAATATTATCATGATTACCTCTTATACAACACAAGGTCGATGGCTCATCACATTATTTGAGAAAATTGATATATAAAAAATATTTATTAAAAATTTATGAAAAAATATAAAATTTTCGATGACAACTCTAATCCCCATACTTTTTGGATCTAGATAAAGTTTTTTTAAATCGAATAACTTTACCTTCTTTCTTTACCTTATTGATTCTTTGTATCAACTTATTACTGATTTGAAATGAGCAACCGAAATGAGTGAAATCTTGACAGGATTTCAAACCAGGAGGAGCTTTGGTTGTTTGATGATTATCCTTAGAATAATTCCAAATTATTTTGATGATACCATTTCCCAAACCAAAATCAATGATGCACCGGTGGTCTTGAAAATATAAACCATGTCCTTTGATTTTAGCTGGAGATGGTATTGGGTGGCCAGTTATCGGATTGATATATGAGAATATTCCAAAAGTAAGAAAATTGGCATCATTCCTATCAATATGAATCCTATTGTGGAATCCAGAATGAGTGATAATAACATTAGAAAATAAAAGATATTCGTGGCTGATATCTTCCCATTCAGAGTCACACCAATTTGGTATTCCAACTTTGGTTTCAAGTTCATGATTTTTTTCAAATGCCTTATTACAGAGCTTTTTGAGTCGAAGAGCAAGAAAAGAATTAAAGTAGGGTAGAGTGTCCCATAAGCGAAAATCTTCATCTTTTTGTGCTTTAGTGATATTATTGAGCAATGAATATATACCTATATAATTGAAATAAGTGAAATGATCTTAAGAATGGAACAAAAATTATTAGACATACCAAGAGAATATCCTTTGACAAAACCAGGTCTCCAACCAAAACCAATCATGATACCACCCAACAAATTCTTATTCCTTATAGGTAATCGAACCAAAGCCATTTGATAAAGAGTTATGATAAGATTCGATAGTTGATTAAAAGCTTCATCTTTTACACCATTGAATTAATGAACTTCCAAAATTAATTGAGGCTTAAAAGCATTGCTGATAACTGCAACAGCTCAATCATCTCCAAATTCTGTTAGATATTTGATATCTTCTGGTAATTTTTTCGGATATTGATTTTTTTTATCTACTTTAGTTTTATAAAAAAGAATGTTTGGGATATGACGAAAATAACTTTCGCAGAGAGACTTTTTTTTAAATATCTTTTCTTCTGATGAGACTGATTATCTTTAATTTTTTTTGATGATTTAGAAGATGATTGTATGGAAGTTGATTTCAAAGAAGATGATAGAGTTGATTTCAAAGAAGATGATAGAGATGATAAAGATGAAGATGATAAAGAAGATAAAGATGAAGATAAGAGAGAAGTAAGGGGTGAATCAGAAGAAGAAGACATTTTTTTGATCTGAAAAAAAAATTAATTGTCAATATAATTTTAACTCAAATTTTTTTTAAAAAAAATTCCTACCTAATAATAAAAAAAGCTGTTTTTTTATTTTAAAAATAAAATTGAAAAAAAAACCAAAAAATCAGTAAAAAATTTTCCAAAAAAAAAAATTATAAAAAAAAACCTGAGGTTTTATTTTAAAAAACACAATCAAAGCAAAATCCTATTAAAAAAAATTAATAATTAAATTAATTCAAAAAAGAAAATTTCAGTAAGAATTAAAACACAAAAAAAAAAATTAAAATTAAAAGTGAACCTGAAGATTGGTTATTAAAAACCTTCTCACAAGATCATGAAAAAAAAAAATAATCAGTAAAATAAAAATAAAAAATAAAAAAATTATTTAATTAAAATCAAAATCACAAAAATTAATTATAGAAAAAATAAAAATAAAATTATAAACCTTTTTTGTTTTGTAAATAAGAGGGACAGTCCTTATCAGCAAGATTTTTTTTTTTTTCTATATTACTGCAAAAAAAATAAAAAAAATAATCAAAATTACAAACAAAAATTTGTTAGTATCTTTATTTGAAAGTTAGTAATCCATCTTTATCTCCCATTAAAGTCCCCTTTTCCCCCTCAAATGCTCTCCTTGCCTGCCTCAAAATCCCCCTGAAATACCCCCCTTTCCCCCCCTCTTTAGGTCCCTCATCACCCTCCTTCCCCCCTCATTAGCTGCCTCAAACCCCCCCCCCATTCCCCCCTCTTTAGCTGCCTCAAACCCCCCCCCCATTCCCCTCACCTTAGGCGCCTCAAACCCCCCCCCCCCATTCCCCTCTCCTTAGGCGCCTCAAACCCCCCCCCCATTCCCCTCTCCTTAGGCACCTCAAAACCCCCCCCATTCCCCTCTCCTTAGGCACCTCAAACCCCCCCCCCTTCCAATCTCCTTACCCCCTCCCAAACCCTTTCCCCAACACCCACCCCCCCCCACCTCCATGTTAACAAACAATCTGTAACAATCGTTCGTTAATAAACAGGGTGGGGGGGGTAGAGGAGGATATAATGATTAGGTAGGGGGGTAAAGTGAGTAGAAGGGGGGGAAGGGGGGGTGTTTGAGGCGCCTAAAGAGAGGGAAAGGGGGGTTTGATGTGGGTAAAGAGAGGTGAAGGGGGGGTTTGAGGCGCCAAAAGAGAGGTGAAGGGGGGGGTTGAGGGACATAAAGAGAGGGGAAGGGGGGTGTATTGAAGCACCTAAAAAGAGGGGAAAGGGGGTGATGAGGGACCTAAAGAGGGGGGAAAGGGGGGATTTGAGGCAGCTAAAAAGGGGGTAAAAAGGGGGTCAGAGACAGGTAAAGAGAGGGAAAAGGGGGGCCTAGAGGATCATAAAGAGAGGTGAAGGAGAGAAAAAAAACAAAAAAATAAAAAGATAAAAAAGAGAAAAAAGCAAAACAAAAATTAGTTTACCCTAGAACAAAAATAATAGAAGCACTTACAAAAAAAACAAAAAAAACAAAAAAAAAGCAAAAAAAAAGCAAAAAAAAGCAAAAAAAAAGCAAAAAAAAAAAATCATGATTAGCAAATAAAAAACCATGAAAAAAGAAAAAAAATGACCTACCTGGTGAGTTGAGTTGAGAAAATAAATGCAACCAAAATATTTGAGGGATGTTTGAGGAGAGGATGAAAAGGATATGAGTGATGAATGAAAAAAAAAATCACTGACAAAATATGCGATATAAGAAAATATGTGATTTCATGTCGAGGAAGTGAAAGAAAACCAATGAGCCATCCAAAAAAAAGATATTCACCGTAAATTCAAAAAAAAAATGAATATGCAACAAACCAAAATACAAAACCAAGTGATTAAAGTACACAAAGAGGACATTTGGAAAGTATGAAAACATAAAAATTAAAAATTAAAAGGGTGAAGAGAAATGTTGGAGAGTAATTGGCATTATAATGGGGCGTATGCCGGTTGATTGAATGATTTGTGAATCAAGGGAGGGGAGTGCCAGTGGTGGTTCAGGATCCTCTTCTTCATAAAGATCATTCCACTCATCCTTTAAATCAGCTAGAATATTGTGGAGTATTACGCAAGTCAAGATCCAATGATTTGCAGTTTTGATCTCCAATTTTTTTTGAAATTGGATTCTGAGGTCCCGAAGACTAGAAAATCGTCCCTTTAAAATACCTATAGCATGTTCAATTCGTACTCTTGATTGTGCAAGGTGATAATTAAATTTAGTTTTGGGGTCATTTTCTGAAGTTGCACCATGGAAAGCAGGTATAATGTACTTTCCACTTGCATATGCTGAGTCTGCAAGGAGGTACTGAGATTCGTCAAAGTATGATTCAGGGGATTGAGAAATCCTCATTCTTTGGAAGACGGAAGAGTCATGACATGATCCAGGGCAGCCACTGTGAAAAGCAATAAATTTTTTATTGACATTGCATACAAGTTGAACGGCAATAGAGTATCTAGAAAGAAGATTAAAAGTTAGATTGTGAAAGATGAGAACTTGGAGAAGATTTTGAAGAAACCTTTTTTTGCGATCAAAATAATGGTTGCCATCATGAGCAGGCTTTTGACTCAAAGGGATGGTTGTGCCATCAACAAAACCTATACAGCCAGGGAAACCTTCAGCTTGCATTACTTGAGAGGATTCAAGTCGCTGTTCTGGAGTTGGCCAAGCAAGAGTTTGAGACTTGAGGGAAAGGATAGCAATCATACAGCGCTTGTTGTATAATATCACGGTACCATATCCTATGTTAAAGAGATTATCTAAACGTCTTACGGCAGCACCATTTCCATTTGAGCCAAAGCGACATAAAGCAACAGCAAGTTGGATGGCAGGATTACGCTGTTTGTTATGAGAATTGTTATGGAAGATAGGATGATTGGAGATGAGTTGATAAAGTTTGAAGAAAGAATCGGGAGAAGTTCTAAAAAGTTGTGTGAAGTTTAAATGAGAAATGTTGAGAATGGAGGCCAGATCATATCGGGGATCATGATAAAGATTTGGCCCCCTGGTGATGATGTAACGCTTTTTGGAAAGAAAACACATATAAGCTAAAGCATCTTCCAAATCAGAGTCAGATTTATAGTAAAGAACTAAAAGAAAAGTGATAGCATTCATTGTTGAGTGAAGTAGCTTCCTAGTAGAGAGGTGTTTCATTGTTGCTGGTGGAAGGGTTATGTGATGAGGGAAGTGGGAATTCACCGCCAAATGTGCAGTTGGGGTGTGTAGATAGAAAAAAAACTTAAGTGTTTGCCACCAAAATTAAGTAGCATAGAGTGAGGAAATACTTAAGGATGGCATCAGCAATTATAAGTCATGTGACTTTCTTAAAAATCCATCATGGATGAGATGAGTTTGTGATCAGGAATTAGGAATGGAAATTGGGGTATAAGAGGCGGGATAATGCATTATCTTGGATTTCTTATCCACTAGCCCTGGGGCTAGTGGATAAGAATCTTCCGCAATTAATAATGTCTGATCCCGGGAAAAAAATTCCTGATCCCTAATTGCGGATCCCTGAACATTCACTACGCAATATAGGGGGTGGACTTGCTAGCAAGTCCTCAACCTGAACTCAGATGGAACTCAGATGGAACTCAGACTGAACTCAGACTGAACCCATACTGAACTCTACTTGAACACCCACCTAAAACTTTTCTGCTGAGTGGTGTTCATCCCTGATTGTATGGTTCCTTTATCAATAGCTCAATGTGTGTTCAATCTATGGTGAGTTTGGGTCCAAGGTTGCGGACTTGCTAGCAAGTCCGCCCCCCATATTGTGTGGTGATTGATACCCCCTATTGTGTCACTAATATTACTAAATTAATTTAATATGATTAAATTTAATTTCTCATGTTAAAAAAGTTCCTGTATTAATTCAATTAGTTGTTCAATTAATTTAATAATTAATTTACTTGAAATAGTTAAATTACCGTTGCTTATACTGAGTGAAGATTATTTAAAAGTGTAAAAATAATTCATTTTATTTTAATTATACTTTTTTAGCTATTTGTATTCCCTCTTTAGAATTCTTTCTCATAGTTCTCATTTTCCATACTCACGTAGTTATTTTTTATATTAATTTTATTCTTTTTTAGAAATATCTGATGGAAACAAATATTTGCTTAATCACGGATTTATTTTTATTGTTTTTAATTAAATTTTTTAATTATTTCTTTCACTTTATTTTACTTTTTTGTAATTACATTTGGAACGCTCTAGAAGGTCCTCTTGCCTATAAAAGGGCTTTAGAAACCTCTCTGGTAGCTCATCACTTATTATACACTCACTTAACATATTTTAAAAATATTACTTTTATTTATTATTTTTATTAGTTCTATATATCTAATTAAATAACTATCTAAATAACTATATGTTGCTTTAATTCTATTATTACTATCATTGACTGTTGCGCATTGAATAATAACTATTAGTTATAATATACTACAATTTAAATAAGTCTTTACAGTTTTTGTCAATTCTTCAAAACTCTCTTGTTGTCCTCTCTTCTCAACTACAAATATTTTATTTTTATTATTCATAAATATAATATATTATAGTTTTCCTCCTCCTGTCCCTTTCCCCTCTTCTTTCTTTCATTCTTCTAGACATCCGGCCGATATACTCTTTTTTGATCATTAATCTATACCCAGATATCATATTTTATTATTTTCTAGCTATTATATCATCTGACTTTCCCTTTTTCTATTACAATTGTATACTCAAATTGAACACTTCATCTTTTGAAATTAGTAATTTCAGCCAGGTTATCAATTAAAATGATTCATAAACCATCAAATAAAACTCCATCATAAAAGAAAGAGTACAGCTGTTGTAACTATATAATAGGGAGTGTCAGTTCTGTCAAATCCGAATTTACAAATCCGCACTTATTTAAGTGCATATTTCTGAAACACACTAGCCCCAATACTGGTGGATTTTAAAATGAAATAAGTCACTTATTTCACTCAAATCCACACTTTCTCAACCAAAAGTGCTGATTTCACCATCAAGTCCCATTTCAATGATTTGTCAGCATCATCCCAATCATACACAGCACTCCACAGCATAACATTTCATAACTAAAAACATCACACATCCTTTGCATTTTCATATCATATCATATAAGAGTCATGCCTTCCTCACTTTCAAATTGTGATAAATTACATAAAGCAATGACTTTCATGGCTCTTGAACTGCTCTTGGACTCTGATAGAGATTCTGATTCTGATCTAGAAGAAGACTTTGTCTTTTTATCAAAAATGGCCATGAAACTTTACCTTCTTCCCAGAAAGCCTCAAGTACTTCATACCCCCAAGTACACCATCCAAACACTTCTTAACCTATCTTCACCCAGTTTTAGACAGTTGTTCAGGACTTCTCCGGAATTTTTCCTTAATTTTCTTGAGCTTGTTCAGGATCATCCCATATTTCACAATAATTCTCAAAAAGAACAACAGCATCCTTTAATTCAATTGGCCATCACGCTTTGTTGTTTGGTTTCCAATGGTAATGGAGCCTCTTTGAAACTTTTAGAAAATTTCTTTGATTTAAAGTATGGTTCAGTTAACACTTCTACCAAACAATGCATCACTGCCATCAACTCCTTGGAATCTCAACTTCTCACCTGGCCAAAAAAAGAAGAGCGACTTGAATTATCTCAGGTTATGCAAGCAGAGGGCTTTTCAGGATGTATTGGTTTTGTTGACAGTACTACTATTCCCTTGAGCCAGAAACCTGCTCAAGGTGGAAACAATTACTTTGACCTTAAAAAGAGGTAGATTATTTTTAACTCCTTTCATTCTCTTTTAAACTAACACAAAAAACTGTATCTTCTTTATAGATATTCAATTTCCGTTCAGCTTATATGTGACGTTAACAAAAAATTTATATCATTCTTTGCTGGCTATCCTGGCTCCTGTCATGACTCCTATGTCTTCCAAAGAATGCAAATTTCAAATGAACCTGAAAAATTCTTTGATGAAGATCAGTATCTTCTTGCAGATTCTGCTTATGCAAATGGAAAGTATGTACTTCCTGCTTTTTGAGGAGCAGCTTCAGAAGACAGTCAAAATACCAAGTTCAACAATCATTTGGCAAAGTAAAGAGTCCATATTGAACATTCTATTGGAATCTTGAAAGGCCGTTTTTCTAGTTCAAGGGAATAAAGAAGTCCTCTTAGAAATAAATCTGAAATGGAGGTGGTGATTAAATGGATTCTGTGTTGCACTATACTTCATAACCTACTTGCTGACCTTAAAGATAAATGGTTAGAGAAGTATGAAGATGAAAAAGTTGATTCACCTCCAACTATATCCAACACTTCTATTTCTCAATCAACTAGTATAAGGGCAAAAATTCTTCCAATTACACTCCAACATTTTTCAACACAATTTTAGTTTTTTTTCATACTCTTCAAATAATCAATTTGCATGTTTTATTCACTGAGAATGGTAATTTTTTTCTTACATATTTATTTTGTTTTTGAATTTTCTGTTAAAGTCTTATTTTTTTATCTCTCTGTGTTTTCTTTCATCAACTCAACATGAAATCGCATATTTTCTGAAAACACATATTTTTTCAGTTGCTCTCTTTTTTTTCTTCACTCATATCCGTTTCCTCCTCTCTTCTTACATCACTCAAACAATTTCAATTCTATTTCTTTTTTCTCAACTCATCTCTCCAGGTAAGTCATTTTTTCATTTTTACTTAATTTTTTGCTAATTTTTTTTTTTGGTTTTTTTTTTGTAAGTCCTTTTTTTTAAATTTATAGGTAGAATTAACCTTTTTTTTCTCTCTCCATTCCCTCTTTTCACTCATTCATCCTATTCTTTATCCCCCCCTTGGCCTGGGCTTTTTCCTACCTTTACCCTCTCCTTGGAATGGATATATCCCCCTCTTCCCCCTTTGGCTGCCTTATTTCCCCCTCCTTGGCTCACTCTAACCTCCCTTTTCTCCCTTTCTCCCCCTTGTTGGTGTCCTCATTTCCTCCCCTCATTCATTCCTCACCAACCCCCCTCCGAAACCCTCAAATCTCCCCTCCAAATAACCCCCAAACCCCCCTTCCAATCCCCCCTCTTTCCCCCTCAGAACCCCCCCCAAACCACGCCCCCTGAAATCTGCCCTCCTATCCCCCTCAAAATTCCCCCAATCCCCCCCCCCCTCATTCCTCCTTAATGATTTGTTAGCAAATCATTAAGTTAATGAATGATTACAGTAAATTATTCAGTAACTTAGCGATTTTTTAGCAAATCGTTAAGGAGGAATGAGGGGGTGGTAGGACGGTTTTGAGGGGGATAGGAGGGGGTATTGGGGGTGTTTTGAGGGGGATTGGAGGGGGAGTTGGGGGGGTTATGAGGGGGATAGGAGTGGGGGATGTGGGGAGGTTGGAGGGGGGGTTTGTACAAGGGTTTTGGGGAGGTGGGAGGGGGGTTTGCAGGGGAGAATTGAGGGGAATGGGGAAGGGATAAAAAAAATTTCACAGTTTTTTTGATTTTTTTTTCTGAATTTTAGAGAAAAATATTCATCAAGTTGAAGTGAAATAAAAAAAATTCTTATTTGTCTTTTGAGGAATTTTTTTTTAATTTAAATTAAGTGAGTTTTTTTTAATGTATAATTTTGGGTATTTGAAAAGTAACAAATTTTTATGTAGAAAAATACATGTCTTTAACTTCAGATTCATTACTTACCTCACTCTGTTCTTCTTTAACTTCATTATCATCTTCAAATTCAACTTCTTTTCAATCATCATCTAAAACATTGACAAAAAATGAAGAGTATCAAAATAAAAGATATTTAAAAAAAATTCACTTGGATAAATTATTTGGCCATATTTCAAAAATCAAGTACTATAAAACTTAAGTTGAAAAAAAAAACAATTTTCCAAAAATTTTAACTTAAAATATACATTATTTATCTGAAATTGGAGGTGATGAAGTTAAAGCTGTTATTAGTAATACTTTCAAACCTCAATTTATTTACCCAAACCATTCTTTTAATGGTTTAAAAGATGAATCATTTAATCAACTCTGTGATCTCATCATAACACTCTATCAAATGGCTTTGGTTTGCTTACCTTTAAGGAATAAGAATTTTTTGGGTGGTATTATGATTGGTATTGGATGGAGACCTGGATTTTATAAAGGTTTTTCTCTTGGTATGTTTAAAAATTTTTCTAGATTTTTTAATATCATTTTACTGAATTTAATTATATAGGCATATATTCTCTATTCATATCTTTATCTAAAGCTGAATTAGATAATGATTTTCAAAAATGGAATACATTACCTTCATTTTATTCATTTCTTGCTCTTTGACTTAAAAAACTCTTCAATAAAGCTTTTGAAAAAAATCATGAGCTTGCTACGAGACTTGGAATACCAAATTGGTGCGACTCTGAATGGGAAGATATTAGCAGTGCTTATCTAATGTTTTCAAATGTTATAATCACTCATTCTGGATTTCATAACCAAATTCACACTGACTCAAATGATGCCAATTACCTTACTTATGTAATTTTCTCATATATATTAATCCTATCACTGGACAGCCTATTCCGTCACCTGCTAAAATTAAAGGACATGGATTATATTTCCTGTATCATAGATGTATAATCAATTTTGGATTAGGAAATGGAATCATCAAAACAATTTGGAATTCTTCTTATGATAATCACCAAACTACAAAGGCTCCTCTTGGTTTGGAATCTTGTCAAGACTTCACATATTTTGGTTGCTCTTTCCAGATCAGTCAAAATTTAATCCAACAAATAAACAAGTTAAAAAAAGAAGAAAAAGGTAATAAATTTAAAAATTCTTTAGGTAGATCTAAAAAGTATGGGGATTTGTAGAATCACCAAATATTTAATATTCTTCCATAAATTTTTAATAAATAAATCTGATATGTCACTTTACCAGATTATATTAATGCGCCAATGACCTTGGGTTTTATAAAAGGTAATCATGAAAACATTAATTTGTTTCATGGGGTTCCTCTAGCCTATACCTGTGGAAAGTCCCAAACTTAGTTTCTAGACTTGATCTGCATTTTGGCATGAGGAATTTTCATTACTTTGAAAGTAGTAGAGTTGACATATCTTATTTATATATTAATTAATTTATGTAATTATATTAAATTTTGGTGACTCTCACCCTTTACTTCAATAAAATGCAGGGGAGGGTATTGCCAAATTTTTAAATCTGACATGTGTAATTAATGACTTAGAAAAATTTGGTGGTACCCACCACCCCTTGTTTCATTAAAATTCAAGGGGAGTTATTGCCAAATTTTCAAAAGAGATATAGAATTTTAATGACTTAGCAGTATTTAGATAAGCAAACTTATTGACTTAAAAGTAAAGATAGAAAAATGGTATTATATTTTCAAATTTTTGTCAAAAAAAAAGTATAAGCAAACTTATTGACTTGAATGTAAAGATAGAAAAATTGTATGATATTTTTGAAAATTCTTTAAAAAAAGTACTATATTCAAGACCTGTTATAAGTCAGCATATATGAAAATATTACCAAAAATAAATCAAACAAAATTAATTTAACTAGAAAAACAATTTATCGATTGAAAAGGTCAAGCAATTTTTTAATGTCCTCATAATATTGGCCATTTTTTACACATTCCATAATGAAATATTTTTTTAAAAAACTTTCTTGTTTTTCCAATTCACAAGTAGCCATTTCTCATTGAAATTGACAGTCATTTACTCTTTCCATCTGCTCTGTCTCAATTTTTTTTCTTCAAAATCTAAGGCTTGCTGATCTTTCCTTAGCATATGATCAAACTTCATCTTCTCAAAGTCAAGGGCATTTTTTGCAATAGTTGATTTTGCTGAGAAAATTAAATAGAAATATATAAATAAATAAGTTGATGAATAAGATATATAGTAAACAAATCTTACTTATATCTTTTTTTTCAAAATAATCCTCAAGGGAGCCAATTGAGCTTGTTGAAGTATTACCATGGTTTAAAATAAGGTTCACTTTCATTGAAGTTGGGGGTTGTTTCTTTAGTTTGGAGTTTGAAAAATAGGCTTCAGGAAGTTCATCTAAAGCAGCTTCTAAAGCGGGATTCACATTTCCAGAATCGATATTATTTAATGGAGTTTGAGTTTGAGTAGGTGGAGACTAGAAAGAAAGAGAAATTAAAAGAAGAATTGAAGAAAAAAGAAAAAGTAAACATACATTTAAATTTTGGGGCTCTGAGGATTCAGATCTGCTGCAATATAATTGTTCTGCTTGATAGTTGGGATCATCTTCTGCTGAACTATGGTTAAAAGGTAGAGGGGATTGATCTCCTTCAAGTAAAGGTGTGTTGGGAGGATTATAGGAAGGTTTGGATCCAGAGGGTATATCCTAAGTAGTATTGTGTATAAACCAAGGGTTTACATCAACTTGGGAGCCAAAAAGATTATCCACTTCCTCATAGAAAGGACACATGACATTGAGCTTTTCTGAAACATTAGTAATTCCAATCTCCAAATAATCATCGTCAATACCAAAGCCAGTTTCATTTGCAGCATGATGAGCCTTTTTATATTTTGATTGATAACTCTTAAACCTCTACTTCATTTATTTAGGATTGACATTGATTCTCCCCCTTGTTTTCTTCCTTACTTCATTGGCCATCAATAAGTAGCCATTAAACTTTGAAGAAGGTGGACTTTTCACATCCAAAACATGCATCATAATTTGATTTTATTTTAAGGAAGTTGATTATGATGAGATAATTTCCCTTTTTTAGCTGACCTGACTTTTATTTTTCAGGTGTGGGGCTTGTGTTACAAGGAGACTTTTGTGAAGAAGCAGATTTTTGAGTTACCTTTTGAGATTTGGAATGTCTGGGAGGCATTATAAATTTGGTACATAACAAGAAAAGAGATTAAGAGGTAGAAGAAATAAGTAAAAAAGAATGTAAACATGCCTGGTCAAAATTTTGTAATAAAATGTTGAAAATGTTAGGAAGGGGTGTGTGCCAAGGATTGATGGGTAGTGAGCAAGGAAGGTCAGTGTGTCACATACAACAGGGATGGGGTAAGAAAGGAAGGGATGTTGTGGTCAACATGTGGTTGTGAAAAAAACATGAAAAAAGTGCTGTTTTGGTTTGAAATCCGCACTTAAGTTAAGTGCGGATTTGTCAGAACTGACACCCCCTAATATGGTATTTATGCCATGGTAACCCAAAAAATACTGTAAATCCCATTGTAAGGTTGCATACAGGTTCAAAAAACATTTCAATAACCACCATATTTGCGCAATTGTGAAAATGTGCACTTTTCAAAAATGATTGATAAAATACCACAATTGTCAGGATGAATTCAAGCGCAGAGAAGTGAATAGCTTGATTATTCAGTTGTCTAAAAGATTTTAATGCTCCAGTATGAATAGAGTTTCCCAAATCTAATTAAGTATTAAAATATAGTTCAATATAATAATCTCAGTAATTTAATCTCACTTATTATAAATGGTTTACAGCTTAAAGTTTGTGGAAAACTAGACTAATGATTTAAAAAAATATTTAAAAGACTTATACAACACTAATTAATATATTTATAATTTATTGCTTATATGGTTGAAATTTGAAGTAAATAATGTAGAATAATAGCCAAAAACCTCCTCACATACTTATAAATCCCTGGTTTCCACCCCTTTTTTTCCAGACCCCCTACACTGCTGTCCCTGGCTTTTACAGCATTCTGAGTACGCTCATCTCCTCATGGCATCCACTTTAAGCAGTTTCACAGGACTAGCAATAAAAAGACTTTAACCTCACTAAAGAAGAACCGTGTTGGCTGGTTGTCTAGAAGAAAGAAGATAGAGGAGAATACAATTAAGAGAGATAAAGAAAGGGGAAAATAAAATGGAATGGAACTAAGAGTAAGGGAAAAAATCAACAATAGTAATAACTACTACAAAATGTACCACTAGAAAAAAATTGTCTAAGTAGGACTATCAATATTTTATAAGTAAGTAGTAATATTTCTGTCTGCTATTTCTTTCAGCTACTAATATTATATACTCTTGAAGCAACCTTAATTTTAATATCTATATTTAGTTTTAAAGGGGAAAAAGCACCACCATAAAAAATAAAATAATGTATATATTACTATAATTAAATAAAAAAAATATATCATGTAAGTGGTGAGGCTTCAGGGGGTTAACCAAGGACTTTATATAGGAAATAGGCCCTCTGAAAAACCACAGTTATGTATATATAAAGTAAAACAAAAATTCCAAATAAGATAATGAAAAACTTAGTAAAGTGAAAGGGGACCCATAATAAAATTTACTAAGGTACATGAGTAAGAGCCCATTTATCCACCAATTCAAGCACAGAAGTTACATTAAAATAAATGAGAAATTTAACTTAGTTTGATAAACACAAATTACTAATTAAATTAAATCAAATTAAAATCATATGAAACATGACACATATTTAAGTAAGTGATTTAATTAATTTTTAGCACTCAAAAGCCACTAGTTAAACACATAAAAATAGTGTAACTAATTAATTTAAAATAAAGTGTTATAAAATAACTATTATAGCATATTTAATAGTGTAAATAAATAATTTAAGGTAAAATAATATTTTAATTTAATAAAATTCTTAGTTTTAGAATAAAACACCAATATTTATCAAATTAATAGTTTCAACTTTTCTTATAATTTTCTGACACAATTCTAGGCCGAAGTTTCTCCCAATACTAATGGACTATTAGATATGAATTATATTATTTAATGTATATAATTAATTTAATAATGAATTACTTTATAGGTTAAACTTATTACTTATAATTGTAATATTGATTAATTCTTAATGTATGAGCATTAAATACATATAAATGTGCCAATATTTTAAATAATATACTTTATTATATGGCTAATTTAGATTTATATATAATTAATATATTAATAAAATTAATATAACACTTCTTAATTATGTTCAATAAAGTACTTGTATAATTTTATTATGTATTATAATATTAATTTATATACATTAAATACATAATTTTTTACTCATATTCAAGTCCAAAAAGCTATAATAACTTTGTTAGTGTATCTAGTATTTAAGTATGATATAATAGTATTTATTTATGGTCCTACTACTTATTGATAATTTATTTAGTGATTAAACCTCAGGGGAAGACTAATAAAATAGTTATACTCAAATAAAACTCACAATACTTGGATTTAAATGCATGCTAGTGGTGGAAAATAGATGAATATAATATAGTTATAGCTTATATAAAGATAGTATCAATTTATAATGGCTTTATAATATATCTTTGATTAATAATAATTGTGTTATAATTTTTTTTTGAATTGTAGTAATTGAATGATGTCTAATAACCGTCAAAATCCTCCCTTACTTATACCAAAATCCACTGGAGTGCACAGACCTTCAATCCAGATGATGTCACTGCTATCCCTGGCAATTACAGCACTGTGAGGGCCCATAACCTCCCCATGGCGTCCACTTCAAGCAGATTCAACACCCAGACCTTCAGTAAGGACCCTCCATCACAATTAATGATAACACATACCTATACCATAAATAGAAAATCCAGATAAAAGCGGATACCATAAAGAAACAGGTAAAATAACTCATCCAAAGAGAATATAATGAAACCCAAAGCATATAAAGGAAACAAATGAAATTTCCAATCCCCCAGTAACATTCCCAAGCATCCATATTAACCCAGAAATGACCTCCCAACCCATAAATCTGTGAATATCCATCCAAGGAAGCAGATTAAGTTGTCCAGACTGAGTGTATGTGCCTGAAATAGATGTTTATGCTTCTGTAGGCATTTTGAGTCCACTGGATACTTCCATATGACCTAAAATAAGCAGAAAAACAAAGGTTATAGGCTATTAAGGGGCTAAAACCCACTTATATACCTAAATATACATAATATACTGCATATTTCACTGAATATGAGATTTATGTATACATATAAGCTTATGTATGTCAATAATTACTTAGTATCACTTAAGATAAGTATATTATGACTCCATTAACACCTTAATAAGTATTCTTAGGCTATGGATAAGCTATTTAAACTACTATAATTTATATAATAGAGTAATAATTATATATATATGTAATATAATCATATATATTATTATTTTAACCTTATTTTTAAGATATAAGCTTAATGTACTTAAGGTTATCTTATTTTAAGTATAAGAAATACTCAGTCCTAGGGATATCTAGGCTGAAAAACCTTAACTGGGCTCCTTGTACATCCTGGCTGACAAACTATGTCACATGACAAAACTACAACAATAATAAGGTATAATCCTCCACAATGAAGTAATAACTCAAAAACAGAATATATGCATTGTGGCATTCTAAAGTTTAGTATGGAACTTATAAAATAATTAATATTAATTTTGGGTTGCTTATTATGGAGATTGGAAGGGCCATTTTAAATTCAAAATAATTTTATTGTAAAGAAAATGGTTGGTTTTATGGCAAAAATTGGTCCAATGATTGCGTCAAGATAAAATATTTATTTAACAGACAAGAAACACAGCTATTGAATTTAAAACACATGGAAATACAATTTAGGAGTCTCAAGATTGTTAAAAATTTTTGAGGGAATTTTTAATGTTTTTCTTATATTTTTAATTTTTTTATAAAGTATTTTTGATTATTTTTTGATTTTTGATAATTTTACTTAAATTTGATGAATTTTAGCTCTGTAAATAGGGTTTTAAAGGTTACCAAAACTCAATGAGGTGATCTCTAGATGTAACAAAATTATCTGTAATTTTTAATATTTTTATTATGTTTTTAAGGTTCTAATTGAGTCCAGAAGTCCATACAAACTCCATACAAACTCTAGATGGAATCTGGAGGTAAAAGGGGTGAAGTGACTAGGCTATGCATATAAAGGATGTAGAATCATTATTATGAATAATCACCTAACAATAATACAACATAAAAACAAATAACAACCATAATTTTAACACATTATTTTTACAATTAGTAATACCCTTATAAATATAACATTTTTATACAACACTTCATATATTTTGCACAACAACTCATGAATATATAATTACAGAGTATCATTAGAAAGGTCTCAACTCTAGGGACTCAACTTTAAAATCTGTTCATAAAAATATAAACTTCATAAATACATATAAATCCAATCATTTAAATAACTTTTCTCCATACAACTTTATTGTTGTATTTCTTTATTTCAACTTAAAGTACACTGATTCTAAATCTTAAAACCATTTAAAACAGCTGGTCAACTAGTAATTTTACTATAAAGTAGAAAAATGAGCTTAGTTAATTTTGAACTCTTATTTTATTTAAAGGGACAGGTTTTTCTTCTGTTTATCCAACTCCCTTGGATTCTGCTTACAGCAAGGAAACTCTAAGAGTCTTTCTACATCGGTGGCACCCAACGTGGGTTCAAATTTTCTGGCTTTTAAAAAAGCTTACTTGATACTTGGACTCTCATAGCCTGCAAGAGTCTTACTTATTGTAACACTTTTTAAAGGTTTAAACTTTTACTTTTGGGATGTCTTCTACTTCTGGATATGGTGTTGCTGGTGCTGGTGTTCTGGTCATGGCATTAGTTAGGATTCAAACTTGGTATGGTCCCAAGTTTAATGTGGAGGAGGTTTAATGGCTCTTAAGCAGGTATGAAGCTGCTTCTGCTTTTGATTGGGCTTCTCATGTGGACATGGTGAAGCAAATCAGATTTTTTATTGCGGACAGAGAGGTTGAAAAGGAGGTCATTGCTATGGATAATTATAAAAAGTGGGACTGGATTATGTTGTCAAAAGAGATGGTGGACAGATGAGGTTTTATATACTCTATTATGGACTTGAACAAGATTTTTAGTTTCTGGCAGGAAAAAGGTGGTGTTGCTTCTTTGGTGGACTAAAAAAAACTCCTTGGGCAGTTCAAAGGAGTGGTGGAATATCTGGCTTTGATGGATGATATTACTCATGAAAATCAGGATAAGGATATCTTTTGGTCTGCTTTTAGTAGGAGTGTTAAGATTTAGTTGTCAAAGGAGCTGTCTAGGAGAAGTCTGATGAAGACTTCTGCTAATGGGGAGCAAAAGCCACCTGGCCTGGCAATTATCAAGGAGAATGTGGAGTCCTACCTCAAACTTATGGCTTTGGACCACTATCAATAATCTTGTACTCAGTATGTCAGAAATATTAGTGAGGTACTGTCTGAAAATAATGATATAATGGTGAAAGCTCAAGAGGCCAAGAAGGCTCAGATGGGAAAAATGGGTGCTAAAGTTGAGGGAAAAGTAGATAATCAGATGGTGGATCAGTTTGCTGACTTAACAAAGAAGCTCAAAATTTTCGTTCAAGAGACACAGAAAGTCAAAAAGGCTTCTGTGGCATCCTCTTCTTCTTCTTCTTCTTCTTCTTCTTCTTCTTCTTCTTCTTCTTCTTCTTCTTCTTCTTCTTCTTCTTCTTCTTCTTCTTCTTCTTCTTCTTCTTCTTCTTCTTCTTCTTCTTCTTCTTCTTCTTCTTCTTCTTCGTCTTCTTCTTCTTCTTCTTCTTCTTCTTCTTCTTCTTCTTCTTCTTCTTATTAATCTAGGGGTTATGAGAGGTTGAATTATGGTAATAATGGAAACAATAATTGCTTTTCTGAAAATGGTAGTGTTGGAAATGGTTTTAGATGTGGTTATGGTAGACCCATGGTGTGCTCTTATTGCAATAAAAGGAGTAACAGAGCTGGTAATTTTTTTATTTGGATAGGGACTTGAATGCTGGTAGAGTCAAATTTGATGGAAAGGTCTAAAAATTTCCTGATGGATCTTTCATCAAGCCCAGTGAAGATCAGGCTCCCTTGGATTTGGTTAGGAGGAATATGATGAGTGAAAAAAGGGCCAGGTTCAAGGAGTTACCTGGTGATAATGATGATAATAATGGTAAAGGTGGGAAAAACAATGGTGGTAATGATGGTAAAAAAATGAAAAGGTTAAAGAGAAAGAGGTCAGTAAAGCCACATTTTATACTTCTTTTTGTGGATTGGAGTTGTGTTTGGTTGCAAGAGGGGATGGAAAATTTATGGAAGGGGAATATGATGTGGATGCTGCTATAAGGGAAGCTGCTACTAAAGCAAAGAGTAGCATTCAGAGCCAACTAAGGGCTAAGCCAGGAAAGGGGGAACCAAAAAAGGTGATGAAGAAAATTTTTTCAAAAGATGAAATCTATAGGATGCAGAAGGGGATGGCTGATATGGGGACTGTTAGTTTTGGTACATTGAATCTTAATGGTGAACCTATTTCTGTTGATGAATATTTGGATTCTGGGGAGGATGTAGCTTTGGCATCTTTCCCCAGACCAAGTTTTAGTGGTCCCACTCCAATAGAGGGAGTGAGGAGGACCAGTGATGGATCTGGATTAGTGAAAGTAGTAGGAAATGGAGCTAGGGTTATTAATTTTTAGAATTTTGAAATGGTTGGAGGTGACGGTAATGTGGGTCCCCAAGAGGTGCCCAGGGCTGAGGTGGTAAAATCAAAAGTTCAGGATAAAAGGCCAGTAGTGGCTGGTCAATAAAATGTGATAGATAGTGTTTTGGGTAGAGTGAATCAGCTTCAGATTCCTTTATCTTTGGATGAATTATTTATGATTAGTCCTTCCCTTTCATAGAAGCAGAAGAAGAATCTGACAAGGAGAAAAGTAGCAGCTTGAGAGGTGGATTATGTGTGAGAATTTGTAGAAGATTTGTGAGGTGAAAACTCATTTATCTGCTCCTCTGGGATATTTAATGGTGACTCTCAATAGTAAAAAGCTAAAGGCCCTGGTGGATTCTGGGTCTCAAATTATTTTAATTTCTTTAGAGCAGGCTACAAGTATTAGTTTGCCAATCAAGACTGGAACTTTTGGAAATCTTAGAGGAACTTGAGGGAAGGCTACTGAGCTGATGGGAACAGCAGAGAATTTTAAGTTAGTTGTTGGTGGATCTGTTAGAAAGGTTCATTTCTATGTGGCCAGAGGGGCTGTAAAATGGTTCTTGGTGGTCCTTTTTTGATGAATTTTGAAGCCAAGATTGGATAAAAATATGGTATGTGAATAAGCTTGGAGATTAATGGTGATGATATGAGAAGGTTACATATGTGTTTGGAATCTCCTGGAGATGAAGGATGGGATACTAGGCCTGGGGTAACTTCCATGTGTCAGTTTTATGTCTGCACCAAGAAGAGACAAATAAAAAATTCAGCATCTGGTGAATTAATTAAAAATGATGGTAATTTAGACCCCCATTTTTTTTAATTGGTAGGGCTTATCACTCTAATTTTTTAATCTCTCCTCAAAAAGAGATACCAGATTGCAATAGGGCAGCTCACTTGGAGATAACTCAAGTGTATTCTCAATCATTTTCTGTTGGTATTTCATTGGTTTGCAATTATGTGTTGGATTTTCATATATTTTTGTTATCTTTAACAAAATGTTCTATAAGATTTAAAATTGGCTCAAGAAGGAATATGGGATGTATAGTGTTGGATAAAAGTTAGAATGTAAATTTATTTAATATGGTGGATAATTGAAATTTACTTAATATGGTGGATAATAGTGATGTTGATTCTGGGGGTATATTTTCAGTCCTCCAGCAAGAGGATAAACTGCAATTAACTCAACAAAACCAAGAGAGAAATCTTAGTATAATTAATTCACAAAAAATAATATTTTTGATAAATCAATTTCTGTCCTCCAGAAATAGGTTAAACTGCCAACTTTATTTACTGTGGATTTTATGGTGGAAAATTATGGATATGGTGATGGAAAAGTGGATTTAAGATTAGATAAAAGTAAAGGGGTAGAAAATTTTAAAAATAATTATTATTATTTTGTTTCTGATTCTGAAGATGAAGAAAATTCTGATAACAATTTATGTGATGGTTTATCTAGAAGAGATCTTATTCCTCAAGTCAAAGTGGATGTCAATGCAGCAAAATATAAAATAGTAGCTAATAAGGTCAGACCAATTAACAAACCACTTCCAGCTAAATTAAACCCACATTTGAAGAGGCCAACTTTATCCAGAGATTCTTATGACAGTCCTTTAGTCAAGAATCTACCTGAATTTTCCGAAAAATCAAGAATTTAATTTGAGAGATTGTGTGTTGTAAATTTTGGACCTGAAGATTGGTTTTCAGGGGAAGAGAAGAAGTTTCTGTTTGATGTTATGGTAAAAAGGGAGAAGGCCATTGTTTCTGCAGAAGAGGAAAGAGGTGTGTTGAAGCATTTTTATGGGGAGCCTTACAAGATTCTTGTGGTATGTCACAAGCCATGGCAGCAAAAGCCAATTCCAATTCCTGAAGATTTAAAAGATTATTATATTGAAGTCATTAGAGAATAAATTTGAACTGTATTATATGAGAAATCCTTATAAATTTACTCAAGTCCAGTACTCTGTATCAAGAAACCTAATGGAAAGCTCAGGGTAGTTCATTATCTTAGGGAAGTAAATAGGGTTACAATATGCTGATAAAATTATTTTTGATGGTGGAATTAAAGGTCCTTAAACAGATTATGGTAATGAAGTTTTGGAGGAGAAGCCTGGGATACAAAAATTCATCTTGGAATATGCTGTTGCTCTAGAGAGGATATTGTTTAGGATTGAAGAGGCTGGTTTTACTATTTCTGGCTTAAATTTTTCTTGTTGTGTACCAGGTTTGGAGATTCTTGGTCACATGGTATGTAGAGAGGGTACGATTATGTCAAAGAAGAAGCTTAAAAAAATTCGATCCTGCCCAAGACCCAAAAATACTACTGAAGTCAGAGAATTTTTAGGGGTATTTATTTATGTTAGAATTTTTATCAAGGACTTCTTTTCATTGGAAGCTCCATTCAGAAGTTTAACTAAAAAGAATGCTGATTTGTAGTGGGATGATTAATGTGAAGAGGCATTTTTAAAATTGAAGAAGGTAGTTGGAGAGGATATTGTCCTCCATAAATTAGATTGTGGTAAGGGAGCAGATAGAATTTATTTGGATTTTGACTAAAGTCAAATTGCTTCTGCGGATGTCTTTCCCATATGGATAAATCTGGTTATATCAGACCAGTCAGCTATGAATCTGTTGTTTTTACTGAGGTGGAGTTAAGATATTCTTAACCAAAATTGGAATTATGTGGAGTGGAAAAAATTCTGAAGAAACTTCAAAATGGTTTATGGGGGAAACACTTTGAACTGAATGTAGATGCAAAATCATTAATTCAAATGATTAATTACCCAAGCCTACTGAATGGTCCCATGACCATATGGGTAGCTTTTATGCAACATTTTCTTTTGATATAGTTCATAAGCCTGTCAAAAATTTCACTATGCCAGATGGATTATCTAGAAGACCACCCACTGAAGAGGATTCTGACTCAGAAGAATTTGATGAAGATATACCTGTTATAAAGGCCAGCAAAAAAGGTGCTAGAGACTTTCCTTACCTCCCCCATAAGGTTAAACTGGCTGGTTGTATAAATGTGAATAATAATGAAATAATTATAAATGATGTGCTTGGGGAAGATGGTGCAGATACATTTTGTAAAAAAGAGGTTGGTGAAAAAGTGGTGTATCAGGATGAGGATGGTGTAATTTTGTGGGATAGTTGAGAATTGGTGAATGGTGTATATGTTGTATTTTTAGATAATTTGGTTAAAGAGAGTTTGAGTGAAGGTGTAAATTTGTTTAAAATGAGGATGGAAGATGAAATGGCTGATGCTGAAAGGGGTGTTGAAGAGGTAAAGGAAAATTTGGTTAAAGAATGGTTGGAAGGTTCAGAGGTTGAAAATTCAAAATCTTATATGATAAGTAGGAAAATTCAAAGTTTAAATTTATTGGCTCATTCATTTTCAGATGATTTTGGTGATAGGGAAGTTCCCATTGAAGTGGTATGCATGGAATTTCAAGATGAATTCTGAGGACAGACTGGATTTTATTTGAAGATGGTTAAATATTTGTTAATTCTGAATAGGCCAGAGAATTGTGATGATGATTATTGGGTGGCTATTAAAAGGAAGTCACCAGGATTTTATATATCTTGTATGAGGTTAATGAAAAGGATATATCAAACCTCAAGTTTTTTTTACTCAGAGAAAAGGGCAAGAGTTGGTTATGAAGTCACTGCATAAAGATCTTGGCCATAGAGGAGTTGGAGAATCTTATAGAGATTTTTTATGATAATTTTTGGTGGCCTGAAATGAAGTTGTCTGTTAAAAAGTGGGCTAATTAATGTGTAGAATGTCAAAGAAGAAGCTATTTAAGGCCAAACAAACCTGGACACACAGCTAGTGAAAACACTCTTTTTGGTAGGGTTAGTCTGGATGCTGTTCATTTTAAGGAGGGATTTTATAAATATTTGATTGTTTTCATAGATATTTTATCTGGTTGGGTAGAGGCAGTGCCTCTTGTTAATTTGAATGCAAAAAATTTAGCAGAATTCCTAATGAAAGATTGGGTATATAGGTATGGAGTTATGAAATTGGTAATGGTTGATATAGGTCCTGAATTTGGGGCAGAATTTAGGGAAGCTATATCAAAATTTGATACAAAGGTTATAGTAGCAACCCCATATAATCCTGAAGCTGAAGGAATGGTAGAAAGAGGGAATCAATTTATTAGGGGGTGTCAGTTCTGGCAAATCCGCACTTAAATTAAGTGCGGATTTCAAACCAAATCAGCACTTACAAATCAGCACTTAAATTTTGCAAAAAAGTCACTTATTTCAAAAAAGGGTGTCAGTTATGACCTCAAATCAGCACTTTTTTCCCATTTTTTTTCACAACCACATTTTGGCCACAAAACATCCCTTCCTTTCTTACCCCATCCCTGTCACATGTGACACACTGACCTTCCTCGCTACCTACCCATCAATCCTCGGCACACACCCCTTCCTGACATTTTCAATATTTTGACCAGGCATGTTTACATTCTTTTTTACTTATTTCTTCTACTTTTTAATCTTTTTTCTTGTTATGTGCCAGTTTCATAATGCCTCCCAGACATTCCAAATCTCAAAAGGTAACTCAAAAATCTGCTTCGTCACAAAAGTCTCCTCGTAAAGCAAGGATTACATATAAAAAAAATCAGTGACTTTTTCTATTACTTACAACTGTTTTTACAGAATTGAAAACTATGTTTCAGCTAATATTTTATGGAAGTGAACTCTGTTCTTCGCCCGAAGAACAGAGTTCATCCTCCTATTTTCACATTCTGTTTGCACCAATCTCCATCCCTTTCAATTCTATCAACACATGCTTGTCTTCCCTCCCCATGCCTTTCGCTATCCTCCCAGCCCCATTGTATGCCATCCTCTTTTGATCCCCATTTCACCCCTCTCAACCTCTCCCAGAC
Organism: Hemileia vastatrix; assembly: GCA_030280995.1. Lineage (NCBI taxonomy): Eukaryota > Fungi > Basidiomycota > Pucciniomycetes > Pucciniales > Zaghouaniaceae > Hemileia > Hemileia vastatrix. The sequence goes on from JASXTE010000012.1 coordinate 14,410,428, forward strand.
CCTTTTCTTCATTTAAAATGCCTCAGAACCCGTAATCTTCCCTTCCAACTCTTTTTCAACCTTTTCGCTACCCCATATATCCTTCCTCACCCCTCTCTCCAGCCTTTCCAACCCTTGTAGCCCCATTCCTCCCCTTTACCTCGCCTCCACAATTCTTGAACCCCAATTTCTTCCCTTTCAACCCAGTCCCTATTTCTGTATATAAAAATAAAGTGTTAGGGAGAAATGGGGAGGTAAGCGAACTGGAAGGAGAGGAGAGGAGAGGGGTAGAGAGGTGTGGAGAGGGAGAGGAAAATGTGGATAGGGGTTGAAAATGATGACGAAGTGAGTGAAAAGGTTGGGGAGAAGGATGAGGTGAGGATAAAGAAATATTTCAAAGGGAAAAGAGTGGGTATTCTTGAGAGGGAGTAAAAAAAGACAATAAAAGAAGATAGTAATACAAATATACAAAAAATATAAAATATATAAAATATGTTACAAAGAGTGGGCACAGAAACTCCTTGAATCCTAAAAATCCACAACTCCTATACCTGGGAAGAAGGTAACGTTTCCTGGCCATTTTTGATAAAACGACAAAATCTTCTTCTAGATCAGAATCGGAATCAGAGTCCAAGAGCAGTTCAAGCGCCATGAAAGTCATTGCTTTATGTAATTTATCACGATTTGAAAGTGAGGAAGGCATGACTCTTATATGATATGATATGAAGATGTAAGTGATGTACGATGTTTTGAGTTATGAAGTGTTATGCTGCGGAGTGCTGCGTATGAATGGGATGATGCTGACAAATCAGTGAAATGGGACTTGATGGTGAAATCAGCACTTTTGGTTGAGAAAGTGCGGATTTGAGTGAAATAAGTGACTTATTTCATTTTGAAATCCACCAGTATTGGGGCTAGTGTGTTTTGGAAATCCGCACTTATTTAAGTGCGGATTTGGTCAAATTTAAGTGCGGATTTTCCAGAACTGACACCCCCTATTAAGGATGCTTTGTTATAATATGTGGGACAAGTGCTAAAAAATGGAGGCACTATTTACCATTGGTTTTATTTTCTTCCAGAATCACTGCCAAAAGTACAACTGGATATTCACCTTAAAAACTAGTTTTTTTCAAAAAGAAGTTTTACCAGCTGATTTAGAGGCTGAATCATATCTTGGAGTAGATTGGGATACTGTCAAAACTACTGAAGATTTATTATATGCAAGAATGATACAGCTATAGAAGAAAGAAGAAACTTTAGAAAAGGCATATTCTAGGATGATAAAGATCCAAAGTCATTCTGTCAGATTTTGGGATAATTGGTTGGCTCATAGACTCAGAAAACCTTTCAAAGATGGAGATATAGTTTTGGTGTATAATAGAAGTTTTTGGAACTTCAGTGGGGAAAGATGTTTTCAGATAGGTGGAATAGACAATATAAAGTCAGAAAAAAGATTTCTGGTGGTTCTTATGTTTTAGAAGAGTTGGATGGTGTTGTGTTAAAGAAGAGGGTAGTGGGTTATAAATTTAAGTGGTTCTATCCTAGGGGAACCAGGAGTTTTGAAGCCTAACTCCAAAATGAGGATAAACTACCAACTATCATTTATGAAGAATTCCTCCAGAATTAGGAAAAACTATTGACCATCATGATAAAGAAATTGATCATTAAATTTAATGTTAAAATTTTATGGTTAAGATTTGTGTAGGAATGTAATTATTTTGGTAGAAGTGATTACAGGGGAACCTTCTAAATTAAATCTTGGATATTTTGGGTTTAATTGATGGGCTGGCAGCTCCATACACAATTACCCCACAATTTATTTACCAAAATTTCCCTGTTTCTAGTTGAATCCTGGCTTTGATTTTGTCATATATATGGTCTTCTAAGACTATAAACTAGATAAATACAACATCAAACAATCATGCTCATTTAAATACCCAAATAAATATTTCATTTTATATATATATATTATTTCAAATTCTTGATATGTTATGTTGTTTCAATTTTCAATTTTATTTATAATTAATTTGTTCAGGGATAATTCTCACTAATGGTCTCCAATAATTTTTACAAATTGGAGGGAGCCTACCCAGTGATAATTTCTCTATTCTGTTGTTTATGTTTTTCAAATTTTTGAAAAATTATTTATGTTTATTTTCAATTTCTTTCTTGTGTATCCCACATCAAGGTGCACTTGGATGTGGTTATGATGTCAGGGGTTCAGCTCATTAAATGGCTGGGGGGGCATTATTTATTTTAAATTTTCAAATTTTAGAACATCTTTTAAATTTTTTATTTTATTTCAAATTTTAATTTCATTAATAAAAATTCTATATAACAAAAAAATCATAACTTTTAATTATTATTACTAAAATTTCTTATAATTTTTAAAATTAAATTTTCTTTTTCCTATATTTCATTTTATTTTATTTTAATTATTTCATTTCCTTTTATTATATTTGAAATGGAAGACAGGACTTACCAAATTTCGACAATTACTGGATTTTATATCAAGATAATTTTTAGTCCCCAAGACTTTAAAAAGACTGGATTACAAGCTTACTTCAAGATTTTTGTTTACTATTGGATCTGCTAGTCCTCCAAGACTTTCAACTGGCTGGTTTCAAGAACTCTTCAACAATTTAATATATTGGTATTTTAGATCCTTCAGTCCTTCAAGACTTTAAACTGATAATTTTTGAATATTTTTGGTTTTCTATGTTATCTGTTAGTCCATCAAGACTTAAAACTGAATTTTTAAGAAGAAATTTCAAGAATTTATGGTCAATTAAATTTTTGGGTTCATCATGACCTTAAACTTGAAAGTCATCATTCTTTGGTCTACCATGACCATAAACTGGAGATTCATTCATTATTTGTACAATTTAAGTATGAATTTACAGAAGGCTAGTCCACCAAGACTATACACTGGCCTTTGATTAAATGCTTGGTCCCTCAAGACGTTAATTTGTAAATTTCAATCTGTTTGGATATTTAATTCAATATTTTTAATTTATCACTGGTTCATCGGTACTCAAACTGAAAATCACTCATTAGGAAAACTCATTCATTGATGGATAGGGTGAAGCTGAATTTTAGGTAATGAAGATGACATAAAATGTGAAAAAAATTTATTATGGTTAAAGAAATATATAGGGTTTAAATGGTTATTGGGAGAGATATTAAATTTGGATATTGTTTACCCTGCACTATGGAGAGTGTAGAGGTGTTGGATAATAGAGTGTAGATATGGGATGCACTAAAAGGCCAGAAATAAATGTGCTAAGAAATTCTGGAAAAATATGAAAAATTCTATAAGTTTTAAAGCAGTTTAAAGGGTTGGAAATTTATTTGAATTTTGTGATTCAGAATCTTTTGAAGGTGGAGTAGGTAGTTGGAATATTTGTGTGCCTTATGTTAGGCTATATTAGAGTAAGCTTGGAGGACCTTATGTTGGGAATTGAATAAAAGTATTCTTCCAAGTAAGTGTAGAGCCTACTCTCTCATGCTGTTCCAGAAAGAGACTGGTAGAGGGGAATCTGAAGGGACTCAAACCTCGCTATTAGTAGTGTAATCAACACAAGGCAAATATGGTTTATTTAAGTTTATATTCATAAAAGTCAGATAGAAAATATGATCAACCAGACAACCTGTTCAACAGCACTAAAGAAACAATTTAGAAAGAAGTGGAGAACAATAAAAATAAGTAATCTCTTTGAAATCTTTATACATTAGCATCAAACCTTTGCATCAATAATCTTCTCTTAATAATATCTTCATGATTATTGGCTGGAGTTTCTTTAAAATAAGTTAAAAAATTTCTCTTCATATTATCACAAAAGACTAATAATAAATATCTATGAATTTTGGGATAATGATTTATATAATCAATTTGTACCTGGCTAACATCATCAGTATTGGTGATTTCCATAGCTTAAGAGTAAAGGGATGGATAAATCAGTAAGGTAGATTAAAGGGAATGAAAATATGGGCAATCTTTTAGAGCCAGAAAATATAGTTTCAGCAAAACTAAATGGAGAAACTGTCATAATGGAATTAGGATCTTGAGAAGGGTGTGTTAGCTCAGGATTATTATTAAGTTTTTTGGAGGATGAAGCTGTTTTGGCCTTAATATTTCTGAAGAAGGTTGGAATTTTTGATATTCTCTTTTTGGGTAGAGTTGGATCAGGTAAAGCTACCAGGCCTGTGTAGATTTTGATTCTGGAAGGAATTACTGGATGAATGCATTTAACTTTTTTTAGCTTTCAGAGATTACAGGCAGTTCTTCCAGGGAGGCCAGGATTAGACATTGAACAGGGGACTTGATATCTGGCACATAATTTTCATGGAACAGCTAAATATTTTGGAAACATGATGATGATGATAAATTTGAAGGTTGATTGAGAATAAAGTTTGGTGTAAAGGATGAAATTGGAAGGTGATGGTTGAAGTGGATGAAGAGAATATGAATATGTGATTGATCAATTATGCAAATTTAAGAATGAGGACATTCTTCATTGGAGGGAGGATGTGGCAGTCTAAATTTGAGTATGGAACTTAAGAAAATTCTTTAAATTGATTTTGGGATTCTTATTATGAAGATTGGAAGGACTATTCTTAATTTTAAATAATTTTTTTGTAAAGAAAATGGTTGTTTTTATGGAAAAAACTGGTCTAATAATTGTGTCAAGATGAAATATTTGTTTAAAAGACAAGAAACACATCTATAGGCTTAAAAATTCATGGAAATTTAAATTCAGTAGTCTCAAAAGCCTTTGAAATTTTTTAGTGAATTTTTACTATTTTTCTTATATTTTTAATTATTTTATAAAATATTTTTGATTATTTTTGATTTTTGATATTTTACTTAACTTTGATGATTTTTAGCTCAGTGGATAGGGATGGGAAGGCTACCAAAATTTAATGAGGTGTTATTCCAGATTTGAACCTATCATCTTTATTTTTTTTAGATTTTTTATAAAGTTTTTAAAGTTCTAATTGAGTGCTAAAGTCTGTACAAACTCCAGAAAAGTCCAGATGAACTCCAGGGGGAAAAAGGGGGCACATGACAAGACTATGCATATAAAGGCTGTATACTTGAAATTAAGCCTAATATTTCAACAATAATACAACATAACAACATAAAACCACCATCATTTTAACACAATATTTTACAATTTTTAATACCCTTATAAATATAACATTTTTATATAACACTTCATATATTTTACACATCAACTCATAAATATATACTTATAGGGTATCATTAGAAAGTTCTCAACTCTAGGTAATCAATTTTTAAATCTTTTCAAAAAAATATAAACTTCATAAAAACATATGAATTCTATTATTTAAATAACTTTTCTCAGTACAACTTTATTGTTGTATTTCTTTATTTTAACTTAAAGAACACTGATTAAACATCTCAAAACCATTTAAAACAACTGGTCAATTAGTCATTTTATTATCAAGTACACATTTGAGCTTAGTTAATTGTGAACTCTTATTTCATTTAAAGGGACAGAGTTTTCTTCTGTCTATCCAACCCCTTGGATTCTGCTTACAGCAAGGCAGCTGTAAGATTCTTTCTACAGTGTGTTAGTATTTTAATAAACTACTTTAAAAGGAAAGAAAAATGACTAAAATAATATATCCAATTTAAGAGGATTAACAGTAGAAATTAAAAACTATATATAAAAAATTTCTTCATTGAAATTTCCATTTAAAAGTAACAATTAAAGTAATCTGTGCTCAGTGGTAAACAACCACAAACAGGAATGGATGAAGTTGAAAACCAATCTGGAGATAGTAGAGGAGAAAAAGATAAAACTATCAAGCCAGTTGGAAATTTTCTTCACCAACCAGAGAAGTCAAACTCCAAGAAAGTCTTCACATCACTCTACCCAGTTAGAAAGTTCCCAGATCAATATTAATTATATTTTTGAAGAAATTCAAACATTAATTTTAAGCTTTAGAAATTTTCATGTGTAGTGATAAAAATAAACAATTATAATTTTCTTTTTCACATTTTCACCTAGCAAAAGAAAAATTATTTATATATATTTAATGTTTTACCAGAAAAAAAAAGGTTTCAAAAAGATATTTTGTTAACTTTTCAGAGCATGATGTGTTGCCTAAAATAAATATATATGAAAAGATTTATTTTTTGCTGTGGACAGTAAATATGAAAACTTCTAAATCTCATAAAAGTATAGCTCAAGCCCAAAAAGCAGGCAAATATAGTTGAAGTGACTATTTCAAGAATGAAATTATTTGAGATATCTTGAAAACTTGAAATTCTAAATTCATATCCAAATTGTGAAGTACCTGACTAATTTTGTATACTCTTCATTAACAGATATAAAGTGAGGAGGATTGGGAAGGATATTGGGTTGTCAAAGCTTAGTTGGATTTTGGGCATTGAATTGTACTTCTATTGTGTATTCCTTAGAATTTATTTATTGTATATGTTTCTACTTTCCCATTCTTAGTAATTCTTACCTCTCAATTTACTTGTATCTATTTCAGTTAATTTATTGCTAGTTTCCAATCCCATCAATAAGAGTTTCCTTGCTTTAATATAAACTCTTAATTACCTTTCTAACTATTCCTAAACATCTCAAAGTTACCTCAGAGTTAATACTTGACTACTCAATGACAGTTTTGATAAGACTCCGTATAAAAATACCACACCCTTCCAAAAAATAGTCTTAAAGAAACACTTCCAACACAACTCTCTCATTCCCTCTTGAGCTCCCTCAACCAAAGCATATGTAGCTCATCATCCAGTGACACTCAACAAGATCACTCATGTTTCTCATCATTTCAAGATTCCCCTAATTAACAAAACACACAAAGTTGTGTAAAAATTACTGCAAAAACAATTTCATTTTAAAAAAATTACCCAAAAACCCACAGGACACCTTTTCAAAAAAAAAAAAAAAAAAAAACTGAGACCTTTGTGAAGTGTTTTGCTTATTACTATCTGAAAAGACCTAAAAGGAAACTCTTAGTGAGCTTAAAATAACTCTCACCACCTCTCTTTCTGGTCATACAGTCTTTAGAAAAGCTCATGATATGAGGGTTCTTCAATGGGGTGGCTGTAGAAAGAAGAAAGAAAGAAAGAAAACCCCATTTATCAACAAAATTCACCAATAGAAAAAACTTACCTTTGCTAAAAAAGGATTACCCCTGAACATAGTTGATGACTGGGAGAGGATCATCTGATTTGAATGATTCTTCATTTGAGCTGTGAGGGATGTGTCTCAACAAATTAAGGTCTGGAGGCCAAAAAATAAATAAAATAAATAAAAGTTTTTTTTTTAAAAAAAAATGTCTTCTATCTCTACCTTTCAGAGTGGAATGACTATCACTCATGATTTTAAGTGGGTAGGGACTTTTTAATAAATAAAATAAAAATTGGAACCAAAGTTCCATTAATGGTTTTTTTTTTCTTCTTCTCCAAAACAAAGATCAGCTAAAACACTTTATCAATAATATATATGTTTCAAATCTTGTCTTTTGGCTTACCAAAAATATATATATATATATATATAAATAAAAAAAGAGAGAGAGAGAAGAGAATATTTTAATTGTAAATTGATTTTGATGAAGGACTATGCACCTGTCCATATTACTAAAGTTACTTCAAAGTATTGTGAACAAGTGAGCATGAAGAAACTTGGTGACTGGCTTCCTCAATCACCTGATCTAAACCATAAAGAAACTATGTGTGTTCCAATCACAGAGGGGGAGAGAGCAGAACCATAATATGAGATCCCATGTCCTGTTATACATTATGGGACTTTTATGCCTGAAATGCAAACATGACATGGTTTTTTTTGGTGAACAGTAAGGACGCAGGGTAATTATTTATATTTTGGTTTGGGCATGGACTTGCACACCACTATCAATTCATTTTTTTTTAAACTGAAATGTCTATACTACTTCCAGGAGTTCCATCAAATTCTGGTAACTAAGTGATCAAATTTGCAGTGGAGCTTTGAATCTGTGGATTCAAATGACAATGCCATTTTCTGTCTTTACACAGGCTGATGGACAAAGTTGATTATCTAGGGAGGCCTTAGAGTGACCATCGTTTTAGCAGTTTTTGAGACTGTCTTTGTCAGCCAGGCTATTCCATGAGTCCAGTAAATGATATGTAACTTATAAGACTTGAAAGAGGGGGTAAGAATTGTATTTAATGTATATAAATTAATATTTTATTGCATAATAAAATTATATAAGTATTTTATTACATATAAGTGTTATATTAATTTTATTGGTTATATAAATTTTTTATACATTTAAATTTAACATAATATATTATATTCTACAAATAATGGCGCATTTTTTATGTATTTAATAATTATAAATTTATATTTAATTAATTAAAAACATATATTATAATTATAAGTGTAAAATTTACTTATAATATAATTAAATTAATTAATTATATTTATATATTAAATATCATTTTTTATAATATTAAACAATAAATAATGACGCTTCTTTTGACCTATAATTGTGTCAGGAAAAACAAATTAATACTGAATTGAAATAAATTACATATTTGTTGCATCAGAATATTTTTGTTTCACTTAAAAATCCTTAAATCAGACTGTACCATCTGTTTTGAATGATTTTTCTCATAGTTCCTATGTTCCAGGCTTGTTTAGTTATTGACTATTTTTACTTACTGATTTGGGAATTAATGGCGGGAAAATTGGATTCTTAATTGGGGTTTTTAATTATTTGTTTCATATTTTTCTCTACATTGTTATGTTTCACTTACTCTTTGATATACTTGTTTTATCCTATTATAATTATTGTATTTACAAATATAGTGGCGCTTCAGAGGACCCATTGCCTATAAAAGGGCCTTGGATAATCCCCTGTAGCCTCATCACTTACTATACACTCAACAATTTAAAGATAATTTTATTACGTTTATCATTATTTTTATTAGTATTATAATCTAATTAAAAATTCTAAATAACAATTTAAAGGTTGCCTTAAGTCTGATAGGAATTATAGTGGTTGCCGCGCAGAACTCTTACTTAAATAATATTAATATTAAATAAACCCTCAATTTGTTCATCTCTCAACTCACTCGTCGTTGCTTCATTTTAAATAAATTATTTCTTTTATTACTTTTATCTTTCTATTTACCTTTAGTACCTTTTCCTATTTGTTTCTCTTCTTTTTTGCTCCTTTTCTTTCCCTCTTCTAGACAACTGACCGACAGTCTTATATTTTTTAGTCTCATCCAGCCATTTCATCTTAACTAGCTACCAGAGTGATAATTTCAATTTCAAAGATAATGAAAAGTAATTGTAACCTAACTCTAACCTCTAAGGGATGAGATAGTGAAAGAAATCTAACACCAACTGAAGCTCCACTGCAAAATTGACCACTTGGTTACCCGATTTTGATGGGAATTCGGGAGGTAGTACAGAGGTTGCAGTCCAAAAAAAAAAAAATTGAGTTGATAGTGGTGCCCAAGTCTGTGCCCAAACCAAAATACTAATAATTACCCTATGTCCTTACTGCTCACCTTTTTTTTTTCATTGGTGAATCCATGTTTAACATTGCATATGCAACTATCAGCCAAACTCACTTTCCTGAACATTACTAATTGTTGTAGGCAAAATAGGCAAAAGAGTGTTACATTTGCATTTTGGGTGGCAATATCCCATAATGAAACGTGACAAAGTGCGGGAGCCCATGTCACGCACAAGTTACGTGACATGAAATCACGCAACTGTCTCACAGCACATTCATCACACACACACACACACACACACACACACACACACACACACACACACACACACACACACACACACACACACACACACACACCGCACGACTCAATTATGCCCCCCTACAAGCAACATACGTGACGTGAAGCATGGTTTGTGCGTGAGGTGTGCAAAATCTGATGTCCTGTTTTATTATGAGACATTATGTCTCATTTTACATGCAGGACATTGCCACCCAAAACGTAAACGTGACACCGTTTTGCCCGCATTGAATCTATTCAATAAGCTTGGAATGACATCCTTCTTGAACATCTTTGACAAGTATGAGTAACATCCATGTCTGAAAGAGTTCAACAAAGTCATCAATAACACTGATGGATCCTGCTACTTGTAAAAATTGGGGTTTTTTTTTTTGATGAATCCATTCATGGTATAAGAAGATGAATAAAGTAGTATTAAAAGCAGTGTACTTCCCATCTCACTGGTTGAGCGACTTCCATTTAAAATGCTCAATAAAATTGATTTATGTGAAAAAAAACAAATACCTTTTGTGTTAGACGCATCATTGAGAAGCTAGAGAGCCAGAATACATATATTTAAGTGAATCCAATGAATATTGAGAGTTATTAAAATTTGACTACTATAATTTATAAACTCTCTTTTGAATAGGCAAATCTTTTTCTTTCTTTCTTTCTTGCTGAACAAATCCATATGTGATCTAGAGAACTGGGGCAATATGAACAACTGAGTTGAGAAAGATGATTTATGATTTTTTTTTTTTTTTTTTGCAAAGACACATGACATGTGATTCCAATTCTAAGCTTATATTAAAAAGCTTAACTCATTTTCAGAATATATATATATATATCTGCTAATTAATGAAAACTTTTATAGCTTAAGAGTATAAATAAGAAAATCTGTGCGTGTATGTTGTACTTATATGACGGATTTTGATTTATACTTGATTTAAAGGTTGATGACTTCAGTTCCGATCTCTCAGGGCTAACTTGCCAACGGGGAAGTAGGAGTCTCAGGGAAAGAAGGAAGAGAAGCTGAAGAAGAAGAAGGAGAAGACAAAGAAGAACTTTAATAAGATGATAATTGAATTTTAATATAATGTAATCTATCCCAGGATCAAATCATATGGGTAGGTCGGTAGATTAGCAATAAACTTATTTGAACCATCAATCAGAAATTAGAGACCTAGTTGCTAAGCCGACGACGACATAAAAATTGAAAAAAAGAGCGCCAAAAAGTTAACTCAAGCCAACGAGATGAGGGTCACAAGGCCAAAATCATATTAGGTTACTAGGTGTGTGACGAGTAAAATGTGCTTTTTGATGAAAAAGGAGTAAGATTGAGGATGTTGAGAGAACTCTCTTGTTAAACTTAGCCAAGTTAATTGACGATAACATCGATCACATGATGCTGTGTTCTATATATAGATATAGTATATTATCCAGAAGAGTAAATGAAAGATGTGGGGGTATTTAGAAGGTAGAAAAAGCTATTGATCTATCTATCAATTAAAGCTTAAAAAAGACAATAAGAATCGATATGATACAACATACTGTACATACATACATACTTACTCTTCACACACGCATAAATAAATAGATTTCGGTTATGCTGCTGACTTAACGTTAAATGAGAGTGTGGGCCCAGCCTTCTAGCTGAGTCTTCAACCTGAAACAAATGATAGTCAATTAATTTGATCGAATCAAGATAAAAATGTGCAGCCCATCTGACCCAAGTCCTAAGATATTTTGATATATATTTAATATATATTGTCTGAAGACTCCCCTGTTTGTATTCACAACTTGTGTAGGATTAACAAGGGGGGTAGAGGGTTAGGGCTACATGTCATGGCATGTGTGTGGGTGTGAAGGGGTTTTTTTTTTTTAAAAAAATTTCTTAAAAATTTATCCAAGCTAAGTACAGGGTATGCGATGTATTTAAATATATACAGGATTTCATAGGATGACGGTTGTCGTTTGTCCATACAAACAACAAGTGAACAAGTTAACTATGGAGCAAGGCTTTTTTAACTCGAGGTGATGCTAGTCATGATTGTGTATTCCTCAATCAGCTGGCCTCGGTGAATAAAAGAGAATGTTGGTCATGCATAAGGCAGTCAAGGCAAGAAAGCTCAGGTAAGCAATGAGATTGAAGCCGCAAGGGCGACGACGATGATACAAACTAGATGAATGGGGAGTAAGGAAGAAGGGCAAGATGATGACTGGATTCGTTCAAACCAGGAATAGCGGGGAGTGAAAGGCACGATGATGAATCTAAAACGGAAAGGAATAAAGCGGAGTGGAGTTTAAGATGGTGGGTGACATGAACCCCAAGATGATAAGTGTTGATAAGGACATAGGCTTAGGTGTGTAGACTTAGGTACATAGATAGATAGATAAATGAGGAGCGTATGTTACATTTAACAAGACGGACAAACCGACAGAGCAGACGATTGGAGGGTTGATATGCGATGGAAAGAAAGAGAGGTGCGCCCGCAACACACTTGGCGATAGGGAGAAGAGGATGAGTGTCTTGATCGCTTGTACTCCGAGGGAGGAACCCGAAGTCTGACGCCCCAACGGCCACCAAAGTCCGAATAGGGGAAGACGAGCGGGTGGAAAGATGAACATTCTCTGGGGCTCGCTAGGCTGGTGACCCCCCCAACGCACACTTCTGTGCCACTCAATTCTCCGCCACTGGATGACGCGTCCCCCCTGCCTCCTTTTGGCAGCCACTCAAATATTTATATTGCCCTCTTTTCCTTCTTTCCCTCCATCTTGTCACTTTCTTTCTTTCCTTCTTCATCGTCTCATCGTCTCATCTTCTTTCTTCATCCTCTAGACGCTATACGCTAGACTCTCTTCTTCTGTCCATTTTAACTCTTTCATTCCCCTCGCTTCTTCTTTTTCTATCTCTATGGCCCCTCAAATCTTCATCCGTTCTCCTTTTCCTGGCTCACCTATCGTGGTGATCCCTCCTGCCGCTGTGGCTGCTGGTCCATCTTCTGCTTCTTCTAGTCCCTCTTCTGCTCTTTTGGAGGCTGTCTGCTCTGCTGCATCTGCTCCTCTTTCATTGGCTTCCTCTTTAAGGCTCTCTCGGAATGGGCGACCATGGGATGGACAACTGGACTCTCATGATGCTCAAGCGGATTGGATCACTGCTGAGGTTGCAATGCGAATCCGAGGTGGCGCACCCAAAAAACGATGTCAGCATGGAAAAGGAAGCTTAACTGAGTCTCAATGTGGACAACCTGCTCTCCGTTAGTCCTTTGACCCTTACCCCCCTGTCTTATATATTCCCTTTTGGGTGATGTGGGGATCTTTTTGCTTATTTTTATCGTTTTGATTGTTGCATTTTATATTTTTATACACAGGGCTTGTAGGTGATTGTCCACATTGCGCCCTTCAATTTTGTGCCCGTCATCGATTACCCGAAGATCATGCTTGGTTAGCTTTTGATATTTATTATTTTCAGTATCCTCAAAACGGGCTGGTTTCCTCATCAGAATTTGATTTTTTTTGTCTTTCTTTTTTTAAATTTGCTTAGTCTTAATATGTCATCATGTCGAGAAGCTGCTTTTGCCAAAAATAAGGCCAAGCTGGAAAGTGAACGAACCGTAAGCTGTTTAATGTTATATTATTTTATCTAGAGTATTGTCATTAATATCAAATCCTTATCCATCCACAGGTTGGGAGCAAGATGGTGGGGGCTTGAGATAATGCCTACCGGAATTCCTCATACTTTACTTCTCTTAGAATAATGCCTGTCTTACTTAGTCTACCTACCTATTCCTCTGTTCTTCCCTGTACTCTCATTTTCCTTTGTTGTACGTAGACCCTTAGAAACATCATGACTATCATGGTACATGCTCTGCTTTTATCAACACTACTCAAGCTTGGCGATTTTTCATGATCTTTCCAAACTCCCTCTTCGCTTATCTTCTCTAGATGTTTTTCTTTTTTTTTTGTCTACTCAAGTGAATGATAATGTGACGTGTCTGGTAGATTATGATTTACTTTCTGTTAAGTTTTGATTTGAGTTTTTTTTACAGAGGGTAAAACACGTAAAAAAATATGGGTCTTTATTAACATGTCAGTCTGCGAAAGCGTTGAGACAACAGCCCTTGGCCCCATACTTCATCATGGTAAGCGCGGAAATGATCAACAGCTTGTCTCGTTTCTGTCAGCTGTTTCCTGATAAGATGGAAAGCTCTCAGGGACGTTGAACATTGTGTGAGAGATTCGGCGACAGCCTATACTTCTAATCATAGTAGTTTACATTTGTATTATCCAACCTTCTGCCGTGCAGAACCTAAAAGAGATACATTAGATACATATTTTATCCAGCGACAGCCTGGATTACATCATTTGTGTCATATAGGGCTGACTGTGTATGCACATACTTAGTTAACCAACACTAACATTTACAACAAAAATAATGGAATTCTAACCCTAACTTTTAAGAAAATAATTAAAAGAAGTGAAGTGATGTTACCAACTTGATTGAGGGAATGATATTACTAAATTTCTAGAGGGAACGATACTGCTAACTTCTTTTTTTTTTTTTTTTTTTTTGAGTGAAAGATACTTTTTTTATTTTATTTATTTATTTATTTTTTATTTCGTGCAACCTCACCCTACTAGGGGCATGAAGGAAAGAAGGACACGTAAGGGCTAGGTACATTTAAGTAGGTTTAGCATAGTAAGTGGGGACGAGGGCAATTAAAAGTAAGGGTAGATGAGGAAGCTATTGAGAGAGCGGGAGGATGTTAAGAAATCTATCAGTATTTATAAGGAAGGAGGCAACATTGTGTGTGATTTGAGATGGGGATAGTAAGCTAAATGCATTGAAAGACATTTTGTGTTTTTTAGTAGCCATGTATAAGGCTTTGCGCTCTGTGAGATGAGCTGGGCAAAACAGAAGTACATGGTGAGGGGTGTTTGGAGCATGGAGTGAGCATAACGTGCAGAGAGGGGAGTCGACAGGTTTGAAACGGAAGAGGTAATGTTTCAACGGAGAGTGGCCAGATCGGCATTGCTCAAAGGCCGTTGCGTACGCTCTCGGCAGGGAGGATAGCACAGGTTGTGTATATCTTATGTAACGTCAAATACATAGTAGGTTGGTTCTGAGTAACGGAGGGGAGGATTGGATAATATTTTATGGAATTCTTACTATATTTAGTAATGTAGGTTGTCACCGGATAATTGTTCTTATATGTATATTAGGGTACATTTTTCTTGAATGTGTTTAAACGTATCCACGGCCGTGGTAGTTGTTAAGCACTCTACTGCGCCGCCTCCTTATGTATATAAACCCTGAGATAACTGAGAAATATATCATCGAGAAACTTATCCCTGAATTGTTGCATCCCAGACCCAATAGTAGTGAAGTTGCCTTGCTGCATGTTGTACATGTTATATATATATATATATATGTATGTATGTTCAGTACCCGGTAGTAAGTCCCCGTCACCCATTTTTTCTTACGTTACAAACTCAAAATTTGTTGTATTTCATTGCAACCACCATCCCAGGTTGAACTGGATGCAGCGTTTCATAGTATCTAATATAAAAAAAATGATAACATGAACACTTTTTTTATAATTTGATTTTTTGTCAGACCCTCATTTCCTAAATTCAACAATAAAAGCCTCCTGAGCATAAACATATATTTATTTGATAGCCTATAAATGATAGTAAAGATGACAAAAAACAAAAACATGATTAAACAAAAACCCCTTAAAGCTGGCTACCAAAGGGTAGGTCCACCACCTGCCTCCACCACGGCACGCATACGAGATGGCATTGAGCACACTAAGCTGCCAAGAACTCTTGTAGGGAGGTCTTTCCATGCCTTATGTAAGCTTTCCATCATTTGTGGTTTTGTCTTTGGTTGATGAAACTCATGAATGTTTGTTTTTGCCATTTGGATGAATAACCGATATCAAAGGACAATTCATTGGTTCAAATGACCTTCATCCAGTCATTGACAGACCAATGAATATGGTTGTGAGCGAATTTGTGATGTCTCTGGCAGTGGACATCACTGGTAAAAGGCTTCTTGGCAGTCGTGCAACTGAATATGACCAATACCTGGGCTTGCTTTCGAATAGTATGAGGTGATATTAGGCAGTAAATTGAACAAGAGATTTTTGGCAAGGCTATTAGAGTGGGTTAGACTTGAGCCCATGAAAGGTTTTGCAAGTCATGGGTGGAAGTTTTGCATGGATAGCCTGGGCAAGATACGTTTTCAACTGTCCCTCTGGATTGGTATCAGTCAAGGATAGAACAAACAGTAGTGTGTGGAATAACCAAGTTGTGGCTGATTTGGGTTTGGATGGTGTTCCTGCCATGGCCATTCCAACGATCAAAGACCTTCTTTTGGCTTTGTGCTGTCAAATTCCAGCTCTTGAAGTTGGCATGCTGAAATGGTGAAGTGGGAGAAATCACATGATTTACAACAAGAAATATAAAGAAAACTAATGAGAGTCATGATAAAATGACCTTGCCAAAAAAAATCTTGGGATCTGAGTGAGTTAGTATTGAGGCGCAGGAGGGTGGGTATCATTGAGGTGGTGGTGGTATGAGGTGAAAAAGCAACAACCAAAAAAAAAAAAAAAAAAAAAAAAAAAAAAAAAATTAAGTTGTGATGATGACTTATTTTCAGGTACATACTGTGCAGTGCCTAGCAACATATTAAGGGGTATCAAAGTTGAGGGATCTGCAATTAGGGATCAGGAATTTTTTTTCCCGGGATCAGACATTATTAATTGCGGAAGATTCTTATCCACTAGCCCCGGGGCTAGTGGATAAGGAAACCACGATAATGCATTATCCCGCCTCTTATACCCCAATTTCAATTCCTAATTCCTGATCCCAAACTCATCACATCCATGATGGATTTTTAAGAAAGTCACATGACTTATAATTGTTGATTCCATCCTTAAGTCTCTCCTCACTCTATGCTACTTAATTTTGGTGGCAAACACTTAAGTTTTTTTCTATCTACACACCCCAACTGCACATTTGGCAGTGAATTTCCACTTCCCATTCATCACCTAAAGCTTCTACCAACAACAATGAAGCACCTCTCTACTAGACAGCTACTTCACTCCACTATGAATGCTATCACTTTACTTTTAGTTCTCTACTATAAATCTGACTCTGATTTGGAAGATGCTTTAGCCTATTTGTGTTTTCTTTCCAAAAAGCGTTACCTCATTGCCAGGGGACCAAATCTTTATCATGATCCCTGATATGATCTCCGCTCCATTCTCAACATTCCTCAACTATTTAGAACTTCTCCCAATTCTTTCTTCAAACTTTATCAACTCATCTCTGAACATCCTATCTTTCTTAACAATTCTCAAAATAAACAGCATGATCCTGCTATTCAACTTCCTGTTGCTCTATGTCGCTTTGGCTCAAATGGAAATGGTGCTGCCGTAAGACGTTTGGATAATCTCTTTAACATAGGATATGGTACCCTGATATTATACACCAAGCGCTGTATGATTGCTATCCTTTCCCTCAAGTCTCAAACTCTTGCTTGGCCAACTCCAGAACAGCCACTTGAATCCTCTCAAGTAATGCAAGCTGAAGGTTTCCCTGGCTGTGTAGGTTTTTTTGATGGCACAACTATACCTTTGAGTCAAAAGCCTGCTCATGATGGCAACCATTATTTTGATTGCAAAAAAAGGTTTCTTCAAAATGTTCTCCAATTTCACATCATTCATAAACTAACTTTTTATCTTCTTTGTAGATACTCTATTGCCATTCAACTTGTCTGTGACATCAAAAAAAGTTTAAAGCTTTTCATAGTGGCTGCCCTGGCTCATGTCATGACTCTTCTTTCTTCCAAAGAATGAGGATTTCTCAAAGTCCTGACTCAAACTTTGATGAATCTCAGTACCTCCTTTCAGAATCAGCATATGCAAGTGGAAAGTACATTATACCTGCTTTCTGTGGTGCAACTTTAGAAAATGACCCCGAAACCACCTTTAATTATCACCTTTCCCAATCAAGAGTATGGATTGAACACACTATTGGTATTTTAAAGGGAAGATTTTCTAGTCTCCAGGAGCTCAGAATCAAATTAAAAAAAATTGGAGATCAAAAATGCTTATCATTGGATTATGACTTGCATTATACTCCACAATATCCTAGCTGATTTAAAGGATAAGTGGAATCAACTATATGAAGAAGAGGATCCTGAACCAGCACTGGCTCTCCCCTCCCTTGAATCACAAAAAAATCATTCAACTGGCATACACTTTGTAATTATTCCAATCACCCTCCACCATTTTGACACACAAACCTTTTAATTTTTTGTTTTCATACTCTCCAAATGTCTACTTTGTCTACTTTATTCACTAGTGTTGGTATTTTTTATTGTTGCATATTCATTTTTATTTTGAATTTACGGTGAATATCTATTTTTTGGATGGCTGATTGGTTTTCTTTCACCAGCTCAACATGAGATCACATATTTTCCGAAATCACATATTTTTTCAGCCTTTTTTTCATTCATCACTCATATCCTTTTCCTCCTCTCCTCAAACATCCCTCAAATATTTTGGTTGCATTTTTTTTAAATCATCTCACCAGGTAGGTCATTTTTTTGATTTTTTTTGATTTTTTATTTGCTAATCATTAATTATTTTTTTTTTGCTTTTTTTTGCTTTTTTTTGCTTTTTTTTGCTTTTTTTTTGCTTTTTTTTTGCTTTTTTTTTGCTTTTTTTTTGCTTTTTTTTTGCTTTTTTTTGCTTTTTTTTGCTTTTTTTTTGCTTTTTTTTTGCTTTTTTTTGCTTTTTTTTTGCTTTTTTTTGCTTTTTTTTTGCTTTTTTTTGCTTTTTTTTTGCTTTTTTTTTGCTTTTTTTTTGCTTTTTTTTGCTTTTTTTTGCTTTTTTTTGCTTTTTTTTGCTTTTTTTTTGCTTTTTTTTGCTTTTTTTTTGCTTTTTTTTTGCTTTTTTTTTGCTTTTTTTTTGCTTTTTTTTGCTTTTTTTTTGCTTTTTTTTGCTTTTTTTTGCTTTTTTTTGCTTTTTTTTGCTTTTTTTTTTACTTTTTTTTGCTTTTTTTGCTTTTTTTTTTGCTTTTTTTTTGCTTCTTTTTGGTTTTTTTTGCTTTTTTTTTTGGTTTTTTTGGTTTTTTTTGCTTTTTTTTTCCTTTTTTTTTTTACTTTTTTTTGCTTACTTTTGCTTATTTTTGCATTTTTTTTGCATTTTCTTGCATTTTTTTTCATTTTTTTTTGCATTTTTTTGCATTTTTTTTGCATTTTTTTTTTGCATTATTTTGCATTTTTTTGCATTTTTTTGCATTTTTTTGCATTTTTTTGCATTTTTTTGCATTTTTTTGCATTTTTTTGCATTTTTTTGCATTTTTTTGCATTTTTTTGCATTTTTTTGCATTTTTTTTGCATTTTTTTGCATTTTAGTGCATTTTTTTGCATTTTTTTTGCATTTTTTTGCATTTTTTTGCATTTTTTTTGCATTTTTTTGCATTTTTTTGCATTTTTTTGCATTTTTTTGCATTTTTTTGCATTTTTTTGCATTTTTTTTGCATTTTTTTTGCATTTTTTTGCATTTTTTTGCATTTATTTGCATTTTTTTGCATTTATTTGCATTTATTTGCATTTTTTTGCATTTTTTTTGCATTTTTTTGCATTTTTTTGCATTTTTTTGCATTTTTTTGCATTTTTTTGCATTTTTTTGCATTTTTTTGCATTTTTTTGCATTTTTTTGCATTTTTTTTGCATTTTTTTGCATTTTTTTGCATTTTTTTGCATTTTTTTGCATTTTTTTGCATTTTTTTTGCATTTTTTTGCATTTTTTTTGCATTTTTTTGCATTTTTTTGCATTTTTTTGCATTTTTTTGCATTTTTTTGCATTTTTTTGCATTTTTTTGCATTTTTTTGCATTTTTTTGCATTTTTTTTGCATTTTTTTTGCATTTTTTTGCATTTTTTTGCATTTTTTTTGCATTTTTTTTTGCATTTTTTTGCATTTTTTTGCATTTTTTTTGCATTTTTTTTGCATTTTTTTTGCATTTTTTTGCATTTTTTTTGCATTTTTTTTTGCATTTTTTTGCATTTTTTTGCATTTTTTTTGCATTTTTTTTTGCATTTTTTTGCATTTTTTGCATTTTTCTGCATTTTTTTTTGCATTTTTTTGCATTTTTTTGCATTTTTTTTGCATTTTTTTGCATTTTTTTGCATTTTTTTGCATTTTTTTGCATTTTTTTGCATTTTTTTTGCATTTTTTTGCATTTTTTTGCATTTTTTTGCATTTTTTTTTTGCATTTTTTATGTTTTTTTTACTTTTTTTTTTTTTGCATTTTTTTGCATTTTTTTGCATTTTTTTGCTTTTTTTTTGCATTTTTTTTTTTTGCATTTTTTTGCATTTTTTTGCTTATTTTTTTATTTTTTTTATTTTTATTTTTATTTTTATTTTTATTTTTGCTTTTTTTGCTTATTTTTGCATTTTTTTACTCTTTTTTTGCCTTTTTTTACTTTTTTTTTTTTTTTTTTTTTGCTTTTTTTGCTTTTTTTTGCTTTTTTTTTTTTTTTTTTTTTTTTGCTTTTTTCTACTTTTTTTATTTTTTTTATTTTTGCTTTTTTTTACTTTTTATTTTTGCTTTTTTTTGCTTTTTTTTTTTTTTTTTTTTTTTTTTTCTTTTTTTTTTTTGCTTTTTTCTACTTTTTTTTACTTTTTTACTTTTTTGCTTTTTTTTACTTTTTTTTTGTTTTTTTTTGCTTTTTTTTCTTGCTTTTTTTTGCTTTTTTTTTACTTCTTTTTTTTTCTTTTGCTGTTTTTTGCTTTTTTTTTTTGCTTTTTTTTTTTGCTTTTTTTTGCTTTTTGCTTTTTTTTTTTTTAATTTTTTTTTTTATGTTTTTTTTAAATTTTTTTTTAAATTTTTTAAATTTTTAAATTTTTTTGTTTTTTTCTTTTTTTGTTTTTTTTTTTTTTTTTTTTTTTTATTTTTTATTTTTTTGTTTTTTTGTTTTTTTTTGATTTATTGATTTATTGATTTTTTGGTTTTTTGGTTTTTTGATTTTTTGATTTTTTGATTTTTTGATTTTTTGATTTTTTGATTTTTTGATTTTTTGATTTTTTGATTTTTTGATTTTTTGATTTTTTGATTTTTTGATTTTTTGATTTTTTGATTTTTTGATTTTTTGATTTTTTGATTTTTTGATTTTTTGATTTTTTGATTTTTTGATTTTTTGATTTTTTGATTTTTTGATTTTTTGATTTTTTGATTTTTTGATTTTTTGATTTTTTGATTTTGATTTTGTTTTTTTTTGTTTTTTTTTGTTTTTATTTATTTTATTTATTTTTTGTTATTTTTTCTTTTTTTTTTGTTTTTTTTTTGTTTTTTTGTTTTTTGTTTTTTAGATTTTTAGATTTTTAGATTTTTAGATTTTTAGATTTTTAGATTTTTAGATTTATAGATTTTTAGATTTTTAGATTTTTAGATTTTTAGATTTTTAGATTTTTTTATTTTTTTATTCTTTTATTTTTTATTTTTAGATTTTTAGATTTTTAGATTTTTAGATTTTAAGATTTTAAGATTTTAAGATTTTAAGATTTTAAGATTTTTAGATTTTTAGATTTTTAGATTTTTAGATTTTTAGATTTTTAGTTATTTGTTTTTATTTTTTATTTTTTTATTTTTTTTATTTTTTTTGGTTTTTTTTGGTTTTTTTTGTTTTTTTGTTTCTTTGTTTTTTTTGTTTTTTTTGTTTTTTTTTGTTTTTTTTTTGTTTTTTTTTGTTTCTTTTTTAAGTGCTTTATTTTTTTTTTTTCAAGGTAAAACTATTTTTTTTTGTTTTTTCTCTCCCTCTTTTCACTCTTGTCCTGCTCTTTTTCCTTCCTTTCCCCCCTTCTTGACTGCCTCAATCCCCCCTTTCCCCCTTTATTCTCTTCCTCATCTTTCCCCCCTTTTATCCCCTTTAGGCATTCTTTTATCTCCCTTTAGGAACCCCTTTTGCCTCCTTTCCCCCCCTTTAGGCCACCTCACCCCTCTCCCCCCTCATCCCTTTACACCCCCCTTTTCCTAGCTAACAAATCGCTTAGCAATTTGTTAGCTATTAAAAGGGGGTGGAGTGGGGGGAGAGGGTGGTATGGGAGCTAAAGGGGGGAAAAAGAGGTGCCTAAAGGGGGGAAAAGGCGCCTCAAGGGGGAAAGGGGGGAGGACCTGGTGTAAAAGGGGGGTAAGGGGGTTTTGAGGAGATCCAGAAGGGGGAGGGGGGTTGAGGACACCAAAAAGAGGGAAAAGAGGCATAAAATGAGGGGTAATATTGGGATTTACAAAAGATAACTTTTATTGTTTTTATTAAAATTATTTTGTTTTCTTTTTTCTTTTTTTTTTACAGAATATTATAAATTTTTTTTTTATGGTTCAAGCTGATTCAAAAATAAATTTGGTGTGTTTATAATATTGATTTTTTTATTGGGAATAATTTTTCAGATACAAATTTTATTTTTGGTTTAAATTTTTAATTATCATTTTTTTTCAAGGTCTTTAAGTGGTATATATAACACCAAATACCTTTAAAATTCATTTTTTTGGAAAATAATTTTACTGGTGTTTGTTTTTGTTTTTATATTTATTTTTTGTTACTCTATTTTTTTGTTTCATTTTTTTTTCAAGGACAGTTTTAGTATTTGATTTCTTTTCAAAAAAATTATTTGGATTACTTTTTATCAGGAAAATTCTTAAGGTTGAATAAACTAAATTTTGTGAGTTTTATTTTTTTGGTTTTTGACATAATTTATTTTTTGTTTAGAGAAAAAAATGTCTGTTTTGTCAGAATCACCTCTTAATTCTCTATCATAATCCTCTTTATCAAATTCAACTTCATTTAAATCATCATTCAAAATATCAAAAAAAATAATGACAATAGAACTCAGCAGAATAAAAGAAAATTCATTTGGATTGTTTATTTTGCCATATATCAAATATCATGTACTATAAAACTAAAGTGGATGAAAAAAATTCTTATTTAAATGAGTTACCAGAAGATTTAAAATATTTAACTGAATCAGGAGACAATGAAATTAAAGCAGTTATCAGAAATTCTTTTAAACCTCAATTTATTTATGAAAATCATTCTTTTAATGGTTCAAAAGATGAAACCTTTAATAAACTATCCGATCTCATAATAGCAATATATCAAATGGCTTTGGTTTGCTTACCAATAAGGAATACAAATTTTTTGGGTGGTATTATGATTGGATTTGGTTGGAGACCAGAATTTGTTAAAGGCTATTCTCTTGGTATGTCTGATAATATATGTTTCATTCTTAAAATCATGTCACTATTTTTATTTCCATAGGCATCTATTATTTACTTAAAAAAATATCTAAAGCTGAAAAAGATGACAATCTTTGCTTATGGGACACCTTACCTTCTTTTAATACTTTTCTTGCTCTTCACCTCAAAAAACTCTGCAATAAAGCTTTTGAAAAGAATCATCAACTTGCTACCAAAGTTGGAATACCAAATTGGTGTGACTCTGAATAGGAAGAAATTAGCAACCAATATCTTTGATTTTCAAATATTATTATTACTAATTCAGGATTCCACAATAAGATTCATATTGATAGGAATGACACCAATTATCTTACTTTTGGAAATTTCTCATATATCAATCCAATAACTGGCCAACCAATACCATCTCCAGCTAAAATTAAAGGACATGGCTTATATTTTCCAGACCATAAGTGCATGATTAATTTTGGTTTGGGATATGGTGTGATAGAAAAAATTTGAAACTTTTCTCAGGATCATCACCAAACAAACAAAGCTCAAACTGGCTTGGAATATTGTCAAGAGTTCACACATTTCTGATTCTCATTTCAAATCAGTCAAAAATTAATCCACTGAATAAACAAGGTAAAAAAATAAGGTAGATTTAACAAATAAACAAATATATAAAAACTTTAAGTAGATCAAAAAATTATGGGGATGAGTAGAGTCATCAAATATTTTTAATTTTTTGATAAATTTTTTATAAATAACTCTAATATTCCAAATTCTTAAAGTAAAGAAATGGGCCAACAACCTTGTGTTTCATAAATAATAATCATGACAACATTTATTTGTTTCATGAGATTCCTCTGGCCTACACTTGTGGAAAGTCCCAAACATTTGTTTCTAGATTTTATCTTCTTTTTGGCTAGAGGAATTGTCATTACTTTAAAACTAAGGAAATTGATATATATTAGTTGTTTATATATTAATATATGTAATTATATTAAATTTTGGTGATTACCAACCCTTACTCAAATAAAATGCAGGGGGGGGGGGTATTGCCAAATTTTTAAATCTGACATGCAAAATTGATGACTTACAAAATTTTTGGTGATACCCACCCCTTACTTCAATAAAATGCAGGGGGGGGGGGGGGTTATTTCCAAACTTTCAAATCTGAAATGTAAAAATTTTGGCGATACCCATCCCTTACTTCAATAAAATGCAGGGGGGGAGGTATTGCTAAATTTTCATATCAGACTTTCAAAATTTTTGACTTGAAATTTTGGTGATACCCATCCCTTACTTAAATAAAATTCAGGGGGGAGTATTGCCAAAAATCTTATAAGACTTGCAAAATTATTAACTTGAAAGAATTTTGGTGATACCCATAAAATGCAGGGGGTAGTAATGCCAAATTCTCATATAAGACTTTCAAGATTCTTGACTTGAAAGAATTTTGGTGATACCCACCCCTTACTTCAAAAAAATTCAGGGGGGGGGATTGGCAAATTTTCAAATGATGCTTGAAAATTTTGTTTAAAAAAGAATTTTTAACATTAAAACATGAAAATTCAACTAATGATGGATAGTGTAATGAAATAAAAGAAATTATTGTATAATTTTATGTACAAATAATTATGAATAGTTGAAGTGTGAAAGAAATAAAAAAAACTAGTCATCAAAAAATTTCATTAGACATTCAATTTCTTCATAAGATTTATTGGCTTTAACAAATTCTATTAAAAAAATTTTCTTCTTGGAATTTTTAACATGATCATGCTTAAATTTCATCTTTTCCATTAAGTTTTTATGCTTGAGTGTTTTCTCCTCTACCTTTGATTTTTCAATACTAAGAGTTAGCTCAAATTTCTTCTCCTCCAAGTCTTATGCCCTATCATCCTTTGGTAAAGAGAGCTCATAATTCCTCTCTTCCAATTAATTTACTCTCTCATCCATCCTTAAAAAAGGTTGTATTTTTCTTTTCAAAGTTTAGAGTCTCTTTAGCAACTTCCACTTGTTCTAGAGTAATAAGAAATATTAATAAAAAGCAGAAGAAAATCAGAGTAAAGTATGAAGAGGTATGGTATCACCTACCAGCATCACATTTCTCCGAAAATTCTTTGATATAAGAAAAAGGGGTTTGAGATAAAGTATCACTTTTTCTTCTTCTTTTAGAGTGGAAAATTAGACTACTGGAAGCCCTTTGATTTTTTTTCAAGGTCACATTTTCCTCCTCATCATTGTTGCTGGCTTCAAACTCAGTTGATTGTGGCTCCTGCATTTTTTCTTCAGCTGTTTTAGAAATAAAAAAATGTATATAAAAAACAGAATTGGTAAGATAAAAGAAAAAAAATATACTTGAGTTATATTTGGTTGGTTTAAATTGCCATAAGGATCTATAGCAAAGCTATCTAGATTCATTGAATTTAGAACAGGGGAGGCTTGAGTGGAGGAAGAGGATGGGAAAAGATTTGTATCAAAATTGTTTTTGGAGATAGCATCTTCACCATCCAACATGTTTTCAGGATTGACATAAGTTCTCGCTCCAAAAATAGCATCCATCTCTTTAAAGTAAGGACATAAAGATTCAATTTTATCATCTATAGATTTTATGCCCTTACTGATATCAATGTTGGTAATACCAAAACCAGTGGAAGATAAAAGAGTCCTTGCCTTCTTTTATTTGGCTTGGTAATTCTTGAAATGTTCAGAAATCTGTTTAGGTAAAAGATCCATCCTTCCCTTGGTCTTATTCCGTAATCCATTGGCCATTAGTAAATAACCATTAACTTTTGATGTGGGGGGCTGTCCTATTTTTGTTGCATTTTCAGTACCAAAACAAGAATCATTGTTAGATTTAGTTTTCAGCCAGTTGATAAGAATGAGATGATCATCTTTTTTTAATTGAAAAGTCTTTGATTTCTTGGCTGAGCAGGGGAAAGAGGGAGTATTTCCATTTGAAGAACAACTGGGGGAAGCCTGCCTTTGAGAATATCTATGATGACAGGGCATGTTAAGATAATACGCAACATCTGATTTAGCTCACTGGTTTTTGAGATATTAATCATCCACTTGGCTCAAAATTCCATCAACTCTATTTTGATCTTCTCAAGTAGGTCTTACTCTGGAATAAATATAATACTTATAAAAAACATATGTAGCTAAAATAGATCTTTTTAGACCATTGATAATACCTGGCTTTAATTTTTATAACCCTTTTTGATTTTCTTTTAAGTCAAAAAAAAAGGTCAGAAATAGGGTTAAGGTTTTTTAAATGACATATCCTTTTGTTGGAAGAATATACAGAATCATGGATTTTATTTTCAGCAAATGGTGTTGAATTTGGTCCAGTGGTTGCTGAGATAACTGCTTCCAAAGTTGAATCTTGTTTCATGGACTAATTTACATTTTTTAAGTTCAATGTTGCATAATATGCATATAGGGCTTATGCAATCTATTTCAAATAATACTTCAGGCTTTAAGCTATGATTTGATCAGCTAAATATTAGTTTTGGATGAGTCAATCCAATTTTGTAATTTTATTTTATGAGGATGAATATTAACTTTTGCTAGATTTTGGCTCATTCAAATCTCACATAATTTTGATTTCAGGTTCTCTATAGGCATTAATTTCATTTCCAGAAAGCATAATCAATTTTGGCTCAAAATTTCTGAGATATCTACTTCTAAAGTTGAGTCTTTTTATGTAAACTAATTTACATTTTTGAATTTTGATATTCGATAATATGCATGTTTTTTATCAGCCGGACATCTAGAAGAATGAAGAAAAGAAGAGGGATAATGGAAAGGTGGAAGGGAAATTATGAGATAGTAAAATAATATGTAATAAAATATTTGTAGTTTAGGGAAGTAAGACGACAAGGTGTTTGAGATTTGACAAAGTTGTAAGAGTTTTACTTAAATTGTCAAATATTATAATTGATAATTAATGTTCAAAGCGCGACAGTTCAATGATAGTATTATAAATCTTAAAGCAACCTATAATTATTTATGTAGTATTTAAATTAGATGTATTGAAATAATAAAAATAATAAATAAAAGAAATATATTTAAAATATGTGAAGTGAGTGTGTTGTAAGTGATAATCTACCAGAAAGATTTCTAAAGCCATTATATAGGCAAGGAGGTCCTTCTAGAGCACTCTAAATGTAATTTACAAAAAAAGGTAAAGTGAAAGAAATAATTAAAAGAAATTAATTAAAAACAATAAAAAAAATAAACATGTGATTAACCAAGTATCTTTTCCCATCAGAAATTCTAAAAAAGAATAAAACTAATATAGAAAATAACTACGTGAACATGAAATATGAGAATTATGAGAAAGAACTCTAAATAGGGAATAGAAATAGCTACAAAAGTAAAATTAAAATAAAAGGAATTATTTTTACGGTTTTAAATAATCTTAAATCAGTATAAGTAAAAGTAATTTAATTCTTTTAACTATTCCAAGTAATTTAATAATTAAATTAATTGAAACAATTAATTAATTTAATAAGGAACTTATTTAACATGAGAATTTAAATTTAAACATATTAAATAAAAAACTTTTAATTGAGTTAGTAATTTCAATGATACAATTAAGAGTCAAGGAAGCGCCAAATATTTATGAATATTATTATATGATGAGTTGTACTTAGTTTATATAAATGTTATTATTAAAATGGTATTACAGTGTAAGTTAAATTTACACTTATAATATAATTTTAAATAATTTATTTATACATACAAATTACGCCATGATATTATAGAATATTATATTTGTTTATGTAATACAATTTATTTAATAACAAATTAAGTATAATAATTATTTTATTTATTCATAAAATATTTATAATTTCATTTAAATAATTTTTTGTAATTACAAAAAGTTATTCCTCTATATGATTACAGTAATTTATTGTATAAATTACTGGACTCCTGAGATAGCCTGGCTGACACTCCCTCACTCTAAAAAAAAATAAAAAATAAATGCTAAGATTTTTTCTTTTTATACTTTTTTAACAGAGTAGAGAGATTTGAAATTTCCTTTCCAGGTATCCATGCATCATGTTCAGATGACTTGTTCTTATATCTCAATAAATATTCAATACCTCTTTCAGAAGTGATAATTCTATCATTGAGAGTTTTATCAATTTCTGCAGTTTCTGTGACTTCCTGAGGGTTTTTCTTAGGTCTTTCCCTTCTTTTGGGAAATAAGTCACTGTTGGAAGTATAAGGTTTAAGCAAAGAAATGGGAAAAACAGGATATTTTCTATCATATGGAGAATACAATACAAATTCTACTGCATTATCACCAATCATTCCTTTAACAACAAATGGTCCTACAAAAGTATCTTTTAATTTGTTGTTACCTTGTAAATTGAAATGGACAGTGGATATCAACACTTCATCACCCTTTTTAAATGTGTATTCTTTATGGGATTCATCCCATCTTTTCTTTTCATATTCAAATGCTTTATCAATACAGCTTTGAGCATGTTTTCTGAAAAGCTGTTGCATTTGTATATAAGATTTTACACCAGGATGTAGTTCCAACTTAGGTAATTTATTATTGAGAATCTGAGCAGGAGTATTTGGGACATAACCTAACCAAAGCTCAAAAGGCTTTTTCTCAGTGACAGAATGAACAGTGCTATTATATGCAAATTCAAGACCAGGATATAGAGTGACCCAGTCATGAGTAAATCTGTCATTGTCTTTATATTCTAAACCAAAGGCACAATACCTTCAAATCATATCTTCCAGAGTTTGAATCATTCTTTCAGCTAGACCATCCATCTGAGGATGATGAGCTGTAGATAACTTTAACTCACAGCCACAAATATCCATTAAAGAGGTGCAAAACTCAGAAGTAAATTTTGGATCTCTATCAGAGATAATGGCTTTTGGGAATCCAATAATATTAAACATGGAAGACCACCATAAGAAAGCTAATTCCTTTGTGGATACATCTTTGTGGGTTGGAATAAATTTGCACATTTTTGTGAATCTATCTACTATTACCCAACAATAGTTATAACTGTCTTTACCTGCTACAGGAAGACCAGTGACAAAATCCATGTTAATTATTTGCTAAGGAGAATGAGGTGCTTCAATATGTTGTAGTAAACCTGCTCTCTTACCTGTCAACCTTTTAGATTTTTGGCAAGAATCACAAGATTCAACATATAATTTTGTATCTTCAGACATATTAGCCCACCAAGCAGTGTTTTTGATTCTAATCAATATTTTTTCTAGATCAAAATGACCAGCTAATATGTAATCATGACAAAGTTTGAGGATAGTTTCTTTCATAGAAGGGGCAATTACAATTACATTAGTAAGCTTTCTTATATAATAAATATAAATATCTTCAATAGAAAACTTTTGTTTCATCAAAGCACTTTGATATTTTTCAGGAAGAGTTTTAATCAATGCTTGAATTGAAGCATTATTAGGATCACTTAAGATAGTAACTAATTTATTTAAATCAGAATCCTTATCATATGAATCCAGTATTAATTGTAATAACTCTTCTTCCATATCAACTATAAATATACCATGGATATGAACAGTATCATCGTCAGGCACATAAGCAGGATTGGAGTCATTATTTGGCAGATGCAGTCTGGAAAACATGTCAACATTGGAGTAAACATTTCCAGATCTATGGATAATTGTCATCTGTCCTCTGTACTCTTGAACATCAAGTTGCCACCTGAACATATCTCTATTAGGTGTTTTCAGGTTCAAGAGGGACTTTACAGCACTACAGTCAGTTACCAATTCAAACTTTTGGTCATCTAGATAGTAATGAAGTTTCTCAAGAGCCCAAACAACTGCTAAGCACTCTAATTGAGTGGCACCATATTTCAATTCACTATTTCTCAAGGTTCTTGAAATATAACAAATTACAACTTCTGAGGATTTATAATTAATAATTTGTTTCTGGTGTAAGGCAGCACCCAGACCACAAAACTAGCATCTGTATACAGGACAAATGGTTTGTTAAAGTCTGGAAGAGCTAAGATAGGGGCTGTCATTAAGCAACTTTTTAAAGTATCAAAAGCTTTTTGACAGTCACTATTCCAGATGAATGCAACATCTTTCCTAGCGAGTTTGGTAAGAGGTAAGGCTATAACCTGATAATTTTTAATATATTGCCTGTAATAGCCACACATACCCAAAAAACTTTGGATTTCTCTTACAGAAGTTGGTGCTTTCACATTTTGAATTGCAGCAACTTTGTTTTGGTCTACACAAATATGTAGGCCTGACACAACATAGCCAAGGACTTTCAAAGATTGAAAACTAAATTTACACTTTTTCAAGGACAAGGTCATATTGATTTCATCCATTTTTTGAAAAACACTATTCAAGTGAAACATATGTTCATCAAAGGTTTTAGAAAAAATTATGATATCATCAATATACACCATGAGCCATCCTTCAATGATTTCCTGATGGAAAGTGTTATCCATGACTTTTTGGAAAACTGAAGGGGAATTTTTGGGGCCAAATGGCATTCTAATATACTAATATATTCCCATATGAGTAGCAATAAGCAAAAAATTCTGAGAATTTTTCTCAACTGGAACTTGATGATACCCTTTGTTACCATCCAGACAACTAATAAATTGAGCACCTTTCAAGGTAGCATGAATTGAATTAATTCTGGGTAACGGATAAATATCATCAACAGTATAAGTGTTTAATGCCCTGTAATCTCCACATAATCTAGCTTTATCTTTTGCATAAGAAATCAAGACTGGGGAGATGACACAATATTGGGGGGTGACATCCACTTTTTTAATGATGTTCATTTTTAATAATGTGGCAATATTATCTTCAATATCCTTTCTTTTTGTTGGAGAAGCAGGATATGGTTTTTTCCTAAGAGTAGGAGGAATATCATTCAAGTTACAGGATAAGGTAATTCTCATTTCTTCCTGAACACTTCCTAAGACATGAGAACCATGAGCAAAAGCCATAGGGAAAGAAGTAATTGAGGAATAAATAGAATCCTTTTCTTCACTAGTTAAATGATCACCAAAAGAAGCAGTCTTTATTTCATTTAATAAATCATCCATTTCAATTGTTGGTCTGCCTTTACACTGGATCAGTGAGTTACAAGACTTTAACAAATGCCCAGAAGGTTTTCTAGGGGAGGAAATTTTGAATTTTCTTTTGCCATTCAATCCCAAGGTGAAGCAATTATTTGCTGGGTCAAATTTCACACCAAACATGGTCAAAATATCATTTCCCATAATAAACCAATTGCTCAAATTATCATTTTTCATGACAACAAACTCACAAATAGCTCTGACA
Organism: Hemileia vastatrix; assembly: GCA_030280995.1. Taxonomy (NCBI): domain Eukaryota; kingdom Fungi; phylum Basidiomycota; class Pucciniomycetes; order Pucciniales; family Zaghouaniaceae; genus Hemileia; species Hemileia vastatrix. Next base: position 14,441,772 of record JASXTE010000012.1, read on the forward strand.
AAACCACCATTATATTTGAAGAATACAGAGGTTTTGTATTTGCCAATAGGAATTAAGGTAGAACCATACCCTCTCCATTTCTCAAAAGTTATAGGTAATAATTTATTCAGATAATCCTTGTCTACTGAAGCTAAAGCTTATTCAGACACTACACTTCCTCCAGCACTAGAATCAAGAACTACATCAACATTTTTACCATTAATGATAACAAGTGCCTTCAAAGGGGATATGGCTATAGTATTGTTAGTAATATCTTTAATTATCTCAGCATTTTCTACTGAAGATAATTCCAATAAACATTCTTCAGATATATTATCTAAATAATGGACATCCTGTTCCAACATGAAAACATCTTTACTAGATTCATTGTCATAGGAGATATTACTCTCACAGTCACTAGAAGAATCATTGCCATTCATTTCAACCTCATCAGTGTCCTCATTGTGTTCAACAAGATTAATTTTCTTGTCACAAACATGACCTTTTTGCCATGGTTTGTTACATTTATAACAAGTATTTGTTGCATATTTTTTAGGTGCAACTGGGGCAGATGGTCTACCAGATTTTTCAGGGAGCTTTGTAGAGGGTTTATTCTGATCATTATAAGGTTTACCAAGGTAATTCTTAGGTTCATATCTATGGTTGAGTAGAACCTCATTACAAATGTTAATGAAAGAAGAATGTTCCCTCACATGCTCAGTTCTAGCTACAATCAAATCTCTAAGAGAATTTGGCAATTTATACAAAATTTTATCTCTCCAAATATCATAATCCATCTTTGGATCAATTTCTCTCAGGATCTTTGTTACTTTCATCAGAAAAACAATGGGTTTTTCAACAGAGGAGGATACACATCTAGTATATTCATACAGTCTTTGCTGAGCCAACCTAAATTTTGAACCACCAAATTGATTCTCAATCAAGGATTTCCACTCACTCCATGTATAATGGTTATTATCTAATAGAAAAGATTCATACCACAACAAGGCTACATTGGAAAATAAAGAAATTAGCTTAGAAACAATTTCCTCATCAGATAGTTTATAAGATCTCTTTAAATTATCAATCCTTTGTATAAAGTGTTGCCAATCAGATGAAGAATCAACATCAAAGGTAGGATATTGATCCAACTTAGGCCAATTTTTCTGGCTATTGGAATGCTCCATCCTATGGTTTGAATTATTCAAGGTTATCAGTTCTTGAAGCCTTGAAAGGTGTTCAGATATTTCATTATTCACAGAGGAAGCTGGCTCATGGTGAGAATTAAATTTCTTTCTGTTTGATGCAATAGATTTTTCAGAATGAAGTTCAGCTGGTAAAATTGTTACATTACAAGGGAGAGAAGAACTACTTTGTTCAGGCTGTTTATTATTATGATTAACAGAAGTATGAGCAAGATTTTTTAACTCAAGATAACGAGTAGCCTGGACAGTTTGTAATGCAGAAACTAGTTTCTCAAGTTCAGATAATTTATTTCTCAAATCATGAATGTAAGATAGTTGATCATTAATTCTAGAAATAGATAGAACATTTCTGTCCTCATCTACAGAGAATTTATTACTTAAATTCTGAGAATCAATTTTCAATTTTCTTAATTCACTGTGAAAAATCATATTGTCATGCTTTAAAACAGTATTTTCATCTTTTAGATTATCAACAGTTTTGCGTAGGTGATTATATTTATCTGAAAGTGATTTGTGGTCAGCTTTAATAGACTTTTGTTGAGCCAGGACATTATTTAATGTGTCTTTCAATTTGAAATAAGTAGTGTCTTGAACAGAAGAACTCACTTTGCAATGTAGATGCAAATTATTTAATCTATCACTCTCATGTATTAACAAATCTCTTAAAAGTTTATCATTCAAAACATTAAAATCAAGGGTATCTTTCAATATTTCTTCAGAAGTTTTCTCAAGTAAAGTGTAAACTTCAGGGGAAATAGAATCATTCTTGATTGCAAGAGAAGAGTTAATTAAAGAAGTAGAAGTCAAATGTAAAGGTTCATCAAATGATAATTTGCTAATTACATCAATGGGGCTACTTATTAAAGGAAGTTGTTTCTTCAAGGGTTTAATTGTTCTTTCAGACTCCACATTATTACCTGAAGAAGGATTGTTATTATATATACCAACATGCTTATCAAACAAATTACTTACCATGGCAAGGTAGGAAACTTCCCCTGTACCTTCTTTCTTCTGCCCCCTGACAAGGATGGTGCTGAAGAGATGGATTGTAGTTTGGTGTCCTGGATGGGCCAGGGTGTTGAGCTGGTTGTTGTAAATTCTGTTGGTAGTGGGTCATTAAGTAATCCCATTTCCATTGTTCCACTTGCAGAATGCCTTGATTTTGGTTGAGGGAGCTGGATGCCTGAATGGCCTGAGGTTGAGGCGGAGGTTGGGAAGCTGGGAAATGAGGAGGTTGACCCTTTTTGGGATTTAAAAGCTCCTGCATCTGCTGCCAGAGTGTGTCTACCTTTGTCTTGTACTTCATGCTTTCTGTTCTCAGTTCTTTTATATGGCTTGACAGATTGTTTACCTGCTGTGCTAGAGGAATCTTTTTTATTTTTATACCTCTGAGTGGATTGTCCTGATGTACCTGAGGTTTTACTTCCTTCAGAGCTGTTAGGTGAGAGGGGTTTTTTACTTCTCCTGACATTTCTATGTCCTGAAGGTTTTTTGTCAGCTGAATTATCTTTGTAAGTTACTTTAGAAGAACCTACAGATTCAGTGTCAACATCCACTTCAGTCTCATCCACATGTAAGTTATCCATGCTTTTACCCAAACTACTGGACATTTAAACTGTGAAAAGGAGAATCAAAATTAATTAATGATTCAAATTGTTAATTCAAAATAAAATATAATCAATTGGATTCAAAAAAATTTTTTTTATTAAAAATCAATTGATTATAAAATAAAATGTAATACAAATAAATGAAATTACAATGATTATTAAGAATTCACAATAATTAAAATGGGACTAACCAATAAGGTTTAAGAAGTCAACCAAAATAATTAATACCAAAATTAATATAATGGTAAAATTGGGACTAAGTATTGAGTACTATTATGGTCAACCAATATACAAAAAATAATAATAAAATTAATTTAATAATTTATTAAATATTAATTGTCTTCTAGGACTAAGAGTTTTACTCTATTATGGTCAACTAGGAAAAAAAATTTTTATATAATGAAAACTTACACTCAGTGAGTCAGCAATTAATCCACAAACACTGTTATTGCAGTAAAAATATAGTACTATGAGTGAGAGGTACAAAGGTGAACTTACTATAGTGATCGTAAAATCACTTCAAAATAATATATAATTTAATGTAATATAAACCTAAACTATCGAACCCAAGTTTGAAACACGGTTGCGGCAAAAGTTTACTTTTTGGCTTGGGTGGTCCATGCACTTTGTCATTTGTCACAAGGTTTCGTTGTCGTCATTCGGAAAGGCCCTCAATTATCAGCCGGATGTCTAGAAGAATGAAGAAAAGAAGAGGGATAATGGAAAGGAGGAAGGGAAATTATGAGATAGTAAAATAATATGTAATAAAATATTTGTAGTTTAGGGAAGTAAGACAACGAGGTGTTTGAGATTTGACAAAGTTGTAAGAGTTTTACTTAAATTGTAAAATATTATAATTGATGATTAATGTTCAAAGCACGACAGTTCAATGATAGTATTATAAATCTTAAAGAAACCTATAATTATTTATGTAGTATTTAAATTAGATGTATTGAACTAATAAAAATAATAAATAAAAGAAATATATTTAAAATATGTGAAGTGAGTGTATAGTAAGTGATAATCTACCATAAAGATTTATAAAGCCATTATATAGGCAAGAAGGTCCTTCTAGAGCGCTCTAAATGTAATTTACAAAAAAGGTAAAGTGAAAGAAATAATTAAAAGAAATTAATTAAAAACAATAAAAAAAATAAACATGTGATTAACCAAGTATCTTTTCCCATCAGAAATTCTAAAAAAGAATAAAACTAATATAGAAAATAACTACGTGAACATGGAATATGAGAATTATGAGAAAGAACTCTAAATAGGGAATAGAAATAGCTACAAAAGTATAATTAAAATAAAAGGAATTATTTTTAGGGTTTTAAATAATCTTAAATCAGTATAAGTAAAAGTAATTTGATTATTTTAACTATTCCAAGTAATTTAATAATTAAATTAATTGAAACAATTAATTAATTTAATAAGGAACTTATTTAACATGAGAAATTAAATTTAAACATATTAAATAAAAAACTTTTAATTGAGTTAGTAATTTCAATGATACAATTAAGAGTCAAGGAAGCGCCAAATATTTATGAATATTATTATATGATGAGTTGTACTTAGTTTATATAGATGTTATTATTAAAATGGTATTACAGTGTAAGTTAAATTTACACTTATAATATAATTTTAATTAATTTATTTATACATACAAATTACGCCATGATATTATAGAATATTATATTTGTTTATGTAATAAAATTTATTTAATAATAAATTAAGTATAATAATTATTTTATTTATCCATAAAATATTTATAATTTTATTTAAATAATTTTTTGTAATTACACAAAGTTATTCCTCTATATGATTACAGTAATTTATTGTATAAATTACTGGACTCCTGAGATAGCCTGGCTGACATTTTTTCTGATACTTTTTATTGTACCACTCCCAAGGTATGTCTATTCCTCAACTATTTTTTATCATTTGTTTCCTCAATTTTTCTTCTTTATAAATCATTTTTTTCCCTGATTTGTTGATGTTTTGGATTTTTTTCAGGAGATGGCATCATCAAATCTATTTGGAACTCTTCTCAGCATAATCATCAATCAAAAATCCAAGAGATAATCATCAAACTACCAAGGAAACTCCTGGTTTGATATCTAGTAAAAGGATTTCTCATTTTTTTTGAATCTTGTGAAACACTTACTCATTTTAGTTTTTCATTCCAGATCAACCAAAGTCTGATAGACCAGGTAAGTAAAGAAAGCGGGAAGGGCCCTATTCATAGTAAATCTTTAGGGAGGGGTTCCAAATAGGGTAATTAGAAGATTTTCAATTTTTTTTATTTTTATTTCATAAATTTTTAAATTATCAATTATTAAATATAATCAATCAAATAAAACTTTTGTGCAATTGAGACTTGCTGCTGTATAAATTTGTTCATTTAATTATTTATTTGTATTGAATGGATGAATTGTCAATACATTGCTTGTCATATGATTTATTTGGCTTTGGTCACATGGGAAGGTGTATTTCATTTTCAGATGGGGTGTTTGGTAGTTTTTTATGGCATGTTTATATGGAATATTTGATCAATTTTTAGACCCCCTAATTTACTCCATCCCATATCAATTTCATAGAAAATATCTATTTTTTTAGAACTCTCCTTATCAGCAATGGCCTATTTTAGTTTTAAGCTATTAATCCCTTCATCAATCCTCTACCTCATAATTCATAATGTATCAAAGAATATGCATTTTATATTGCCTCTAAACTTTTTTACAAGATTTCAAATGTCAGATAACACTACGAGCCAGGGGGAGCCTGGCTGGTAATAATTTTAAAAAAACAAAAAAAAATCACATAAGCCACTTCCTGTGGCTCGGGATTGCAAAGTAAAAAAATAAAAAAAATGCTGCCAGATTTAAGCTGGCAGCATTTAATAAAAATGAAAAAAATGACCAAAGCCACTTTTAGTGGCTTTGGTCATTTTTATAATACATCTTGCAGGCAGTTTAAAACTTCCTGCAAGATGTTGTGTTTAAAAGAAAGCGAAGTGGCATGCAGCAACTTTGCTCGCTTTTTTTTTATATATTAATGACTTGCAGCCAGTATAAAACTGGCTGCAAGTCTTTTTTTAAAGCAACCAAAGTTGCTTGTAGCGACTTTGGTTGCAATAATATTTTATTCATCTCCCAGCTAGATAACACTGACTGGGAGGTTTAAAGGTGATTGAGCATCCAATGTTGCTTTAAGCAACATTGGCTGCTTAAAAAATTTACTACCAGCCTGGGGGAGCCTGGCTGGTAATAATTTAAAAAAAAGTAAAAAAAAATCCAAGCCACAGGAAGTGGCTCCAAATTGAAAAATAATAATAAATAAATTGTTTCTTTAAAAGAAATAAAAAAAAAGACCAAAGCCACTAAAAGTGGCTTTGGTCAAATTTATAATACATCTTGCAGGAAGTTTAAAACTGCCTGCAAGATGTTGCATGCAGCAACTTCGCTCGGTTTTTATTTTATATTATTGACTTAAAGCCAGTATAAAACTGGCTGCAAGTCTTTTTTTAAAGCAACTTTGGTTGCAAACTGTTTTTTGCATCTCCCAGCCAGATAACACTGGCTGGGAGGTTTTAACATGAGATTTGAGCAGCCGATGTTGCTTTAAGCAACAGTGGCTACTATAAAAAATAAACCACCAGCTTTGTTCTCTGCGCTGGATTTAATTAATAAGAAATAATATGAGAGTTGAGATATTGAAATTTTCCCTACTCTTTTACATGCCATTTGGAATTAATTTTTTGACAGTGTGAAATGTATATGTGCATAATAAAAAATTAAAGCTAGAAAAAGTGGTATTGGATATTTTTTAATGCCAAAACATATATACCCAGTTTTAACAAGTTTAAAATATCAAAATACTGATTTTTTGTGCATATTTTTTTGCAGAAATATACCCTTGGTTGTTAACACTTTTGTAGCCAAATTTCAAATTAGTGGTAACAAAAATAATAAGTGATAAAAATGTGTCTATATCAGATGAAGGTAAGTTATCCCATCTTATGTGAACAAATGATATGGATAAGTGGATTGAATTTGAAAAATAAGTGAAAGTAATTATTAATTGCATCTTTGTGAAACAATATGAGGCTTTGGTTCCTCGAATTATACATCGTGAAACCCTATAAAAATAAGCTGTAAAAACAATATGTAAGTTTTAATTAAAAGCATGTGAAAATGTTTTTTCATCATTTGTACAATATATTGCTGTGTAAAAACCTGTTGCATATACACCTTATGCAAGTCACTGCATGCCATGCAGCCAGCTTCAGTAATTTGCATGTTTCTATACACATAACTGTAAGAAAATTTTCATCCAAGTGGCATATTTTCTACTTCTCTCCTTCCACTTACAAGAGATGGGTTATTAAAATAATTTACTTTCCATCTGTTTCACTTAAGAGTTTTTTATTTTGGTTTGACCCTTATACTTTTTTCTTAAGTAAAAATATTAATTTCACTTTGAATATATGTTCAACTTTTAGGGAATCCATTTTTCTCAATCATTAGGTTTGCCACCAAAGTAACTTATTTACAGATTAATAACTTGGATTTTTGGTCTTTTACTCTCCTTTTAAATCTCTTTAAAAAATAAAAAAAATAGAACTGATGATTGTTTTTAACTCTTGGCAGCTTAATCTCTAACTTGTCATAGTATAATCAAAAAGCAAATTTTTAGTTAGAATCCTAATTTTATATTGGTTTGTCTTTCTCTTTTCATTTTTTTCATTCAAGAAAAATAATACTTATTTTTCTACAATAATCTATTCCTAAAAATTTAAATCAACAGATTAGTTGTCCATTTATTGATCAATCAACTTCTACCAAAGGAGTTTTTTAAAATTTCAAGTAAGAATATCTTTTTTTCAATATTTCATTTTTAAAGTTTTTATTATTCTCAATCATTATATAATAAATAATAAAGTAAAATAAAATATCATAGTATCCACATGTGTATGGGATCAATTTTTTTCTACATATCAATAATTTATTGTATTGGCCACCTGTAATTCTATTAATGGTAGAGGTATAGTTGATTCATGTTTAAGGAAACTATACCTTTCAACATTATAAATTATGGATATCTGGCAGTTTGATATATTATTGATATATGGTGAAAAATTAAATAAAGAATCAACACATACTTATGTATTATTTCTGTATTTATTGTAATAATTGGGCATTGGATTTAAGCTTCAAATTTAATTGTTTATGTTTAGGGTATAGTTTAATCTCGTGTGCCCAATGCATATGGAAGAATACTATACTTGTAAACAATAAAATGAAGCTTTGATTCCAATACTTGATTAATATTTTAAATGCAGCTAATACTCATGTTTTCTACATGCACATTGGATATGATTTTTTATTTATTATTAAGAATATATAATGATTATTTTTGGAGGTGTTAATTTTAACAATTGCATTCTTTTTCACTTTTTTTTTATTTTTGAATTAAATTAATTTCTTATCCCCTACACTACAAAATTCAGGCTTCACAAAGCTTGTTTATAAAGTAAAATTACCGCCGAGGAAAAAAATCAAACAACAAGCATGCAAAAAACATCAAGAATGCATTACTTATTGTTGAAAATTATGGTATTGAGACAGATGGAAAGAGGGAAAAATATTTTTCTATGAGTTTTGTGAAAATTTAGTTAATCCAGAATGGTATTTTACCTTGAATTCTAGCTGTTATATTTTCCATCCAATCAGCTCCTCAATTCAAAGTGTTATAGTGAAAACATTTTCTGTTGAAGATCTCATTTGATTAAACATGCCTGAAGCGACAATTCAGTGCATCAAAGACTTTTTGTATTGTGAACATGGAGTTTTACAAAATAAAGCTCATAAAAATGGTGGTGGATTTGGTAATATGTTAGTTGGTGGTCGGTGTTTAGATAGGAAAAAGTCTCTATTAATTTGTAAGTATTATATAGTTTTATTTATGAATGGTTTTAATCTATTATTATTTTAATTACTTTTATAGGTAAATATGCTTCTAAGCGCTTAGATTTGGCAGAGTATGATTGTTGCATGAAGCAAATAGAGTTATTCTTTAAATTTTTTTATCAAAATATATCTAATGTTAAGTATTGAGAAGCAGTAAAACTCTGTCAAAAGCTTGGTATTCCTGGGTTTGGAGAAAATTTTGATGATCAAGAAATTGAACCATTTTCTGGCATTGTTACTTGGAAAACAGGCTCAAATGGAAACAGGTTTTCAAATAGTCCTCACTGTGACTCAGACCATAGCGAGTATACATTTGGACTTTTCATGCCTAAAGACACTGAGAAAAATTCTCTTCATCAATCTTATGACTCAAATCAACGACGTCAAAAAGGTGGAGAGCTTCATTTTCCTGAAATAGCTTGCAAAGTAGACATGGAGGCCACTAATGGCATCACAGCAATTCTATGGCAAGCAAAACTTCTTAATCATTTCACTTCATGATGTTATGAAATTGGTGGATTCACTCGCATTGGCTCTTCTATTCAAGTTAGTACAAGAATTTTCAATATATTTAAAAAACTCCAAGAGTTTGAAATAAATATTTCTGAGTACTTAAATATAAATGAAGAGTTAGAAAGATGTAACTTTCTTTTCATGAAACTTTCTAAGTACAATGAAAAGACTGATTTAACAAAAAAAAGTTAGTGAATTACTATATATTTAATGTTACTAAAGATATTAAAAAATTAAATACAGAAAAAGATTCTGATATACATGTTAATAAAAAAAGGAAAAGACCATTAATTAGTGATAGGAAAAAATGTGATTGTATTGTACAGGTATAGTTTTAGTTTAGTGGTAGAATGATATATTTAAACACACGTCTATAAAACCTTTTTATGAAGCTGATTATTATGTATAATCTAGTGAAAAACCTAAAACAATAAAAGTATGTAGAAAAATGGATGTAAAAATTGAAAAATCATATTAAAATAAAAAATTATCATTGCTATATGTAAAATAAAATAAAATATATTAAAATATAAGAAAAAAAATAGCTTTGTAACTTGCTTAAATATTGCAAACAGAAACTAAAAATATACAATATTTTTAGTCTCTGTCCTAAAAGATCATATCCATCAATATAAATAGATCTTTACTATTAATATTGTTTTTAAAAATATCAAAAATATGCTAATTTTTGAAATACATTTTTTCTTATTAATAACTAAAGTAAAACCATGTATTATTCTATTCTTATTTAAGTAAAAAGAAAAAAAAATTAATGGACAATTAAATATTAATTTTTTTCTTTGAGTCATTCATTATTTACTTTCATATCTAACTTGAATTAATATAGTGGCATTATTCAATCTTAAATTTACTGAAATTTGTACACTACTGTGACTTATGATTTTTTTTTTGATAAATTGAATATTTTTCATCACATAATTATATTTTAGTAAAGCATATAACTTCAAAAGTAGAAGTGAAATAATCAATAAAATGAAATGAGATATCTTGATAATGAAGAATCTATCAATCAATTTAGATCTCCAATAAAAATTAATTCTAATTTTAAAATTTACCTTGTAGAAGAGGAATATTTAATAATTATGAATTTAAATTTCCTTGTATATCTTGACTTAGCCTTCATCATCTATCTTTAATTAAGGTGCAGAATTCCAAAAGCTGAATTATATGATGATATTTCTATATATCTAATTGAATTTTTTTTAAATTCATAAAACCAAGTATGTAAAATAGAGACTACTACATCATTTTTAAGTAAATTTTATTATATTATAATAAAATATTAATAATTATAAAAGGGCTTTTACTTTTGTCAGAAAGTGTACCTCAATATATTTTAAGATAAATATAACACAATCAAATTGAAATTTATTTTAAAGTGTTTGAACATTTATCCATTGAATTAATTTTAAGAGTTGCGGAAGAATATTTCTTTTTTCTTGGAGTTGAATGAATCTTAAAAACCGAGAAAAATATTGTAGATACATTTATATTGAACTTGATCTATTAAGGTAGATGTAAGTAGAATTTGATTCATATGAAACTTTAGAAGAAAAATAACATTTCAATAACTTATTATTGACATTTAAGGATGAACAAGAAGGATGACAATCTAAAAAGGGTTTGTTTCAATATTTATAAAAATAATATTTTTAAGTTCTTAATAAGGAGTACCCTAGTTGCTTTCTTTTATTTTTTTGCTTTCATACAAAGAATTAAATATATTTTTTTTCCAAATTATTGAATGAAATTTGATATCTATACATGAATCTGTAAGTGTAAAAAATAATCAATATAAAGCATGAATCAAAATACAGCAAGCAAAATTATAGATCATCAAAATGTAGAGTAAGTATTGTTTTTCAAAATAAGTGACAATTATAAAAAGATATTTTTTAAATTTAACTAGTTTTTCAAAGACACTTTAATATGATTTCATACCAATATGATGGCTTCTCATTATTTAAATGTCTAGATATTATTTTATCATGGTACATATTTATGTTACTGTTATTAAATGAATTGAAAATTATTTCCAGGAGTTTCTCATAGAGAATACTTAGTATAATTAAGATAATTATGCACCTAGAAATTATAGAAATTAGATTAAGAAAAGTCTACTTAAGAAAAAGCTTTGATGAATTGTGAGCAAAAATTCATTACACTTAATATTTATTACTTTTTAACATGCTGAAAAGAATTGATAGAAAACTGTTTCAATTTTTTGTAATAATTATCTTAAAATTTGCAACAAATTCTAAGATGTATTGCCATCTTAAAGTAATATATAGTGTTATGAGAAAAATGACTTATAATGTATTCTTAACTTTTTTTCAAATTTTTGATCCATCATGATTTTGAGTTGTGATCATTGCAATAATATTTACTGAATAGAAAAAAGGTGTAAGAAATTTATACAATAATATTTGTTGATAGTTTAAGCATCTTTATTCAGATTTGGTAATAAATCTCACATAAATAAATAATTTGAGTTACACAAAAAAATGTAGCAATAGGATAAAGTATATATTTACATGAAGTAGGATTATGTATTAACTACGTCAACAACAGAGAAAAATGAAGAATTCTGCTTGATAAGATTCCAATAATCAAGAAATTCAGCTGCCATTGCTTTAGCAATATGGCTCATGGCGGGAGTATTAAAATTAAGTGGCATAGGCCAAGAATTATCTATTAAGGGTTTTATAATATTAAAGATATAAAAATTAAGGTTTTTCCAAATTTTTTCACTGCCCAGATTATTATTATCACAGTATTTTCTAAGGAGGCTGAGTTGTGTTATGAATTCTAAACAGTCTGAAGCTGACACAAGCCGGTGGTCATGTGAGGAAAGAAATAATCCATGAACAACATCAACCAAGTAAAAAGTAAATGATTGATATTTATGATGTGCATATTCTTGATTCATCTTCTGAATAGAATCATTATGAGACTCATCAAATTGCTGCATATCTGTTGTTTTTTTTATTCCTTGAACGTCGTCGTTTCTTGCTTTCAGCTTGAGTTATATTTTAAGCAGCCTCTCTAGATTTTAAAATAATTATTGAAATCATGACATCGATTATTATATTTCTAAATTGACACAGGGGAGTGATTGAAAAATTTTCACCAATTAACTGTGATGTTGAGCTGTCAAACATATCAGGAACTTTGCTTTTCAGATGTGTAATGCGGGCTAGAATATGTAGGGCATGTTCAATAGGACAATCTGGATTGAAGTCGGATTCTTCAGCAGGAAGGGTAAACTATTGAGAAGCAAGATAAAGAGATGATGCGACAAGGGATTCCCATAAAGAACGCAGGTGAGCACTTGGGCTAACTAGTCTTGATAGCATGCGTATCATCGATGATTCAGGGTGATCAGTCTTCTTAAACAGAGAAAGATTAATTGAGTTTGGCTCTTCAGAGTTACAAAAGTTTTCCAAATTTTCAAAGTTCAAATTATTGACCACCCAGATCTGAAAAGTGTCAACATTAAGAAAATACAAAGCTAAAAAAAAACAAAACAATTAGTTATCATAAAATAAATTAACCAACTTCCAGTAAGTGATACATACAGAGTTCATTAATTTTAGTAAGCATTTTGTCATGAGCAGATTTCATCCATAGAAAATTGAATTTGTGCAAAATTTCATGTGGCTTTTCAAGAGAAGCAGACAAAAATATTTCAAATAACTGATCAATTTCTGGCCAAGCCCTAAGTACCTTTTGACCATTGATTCTACCTTCAGCAAATCGATGAATTTCAGCTATTTGCTTCTGTAATTTTGAGTTTCCAATCATTGTTGGAGTATAAGGAAGGGAGTTATTAGCAATTTTTATCAATGATGAATAGACCGTAGGATTTTTGGAATTTCAATTTTAGATTTTGAAGATACGGCAACTGTAAGCTGTTTCTTTGAACTTGAAATATTTTTGTGTGGCTGGCTAGGTGGATCAATTCCTTCATTGGGTGTTTTCTCAACCTCATCAGAAGAAGTAGCTTCATCATCTTTTTGAGTTAGAGAAGCTTCATATTTTGAAACTTCATCATCATCATCTTTTTCTACTTCTTCTTCATTAGAGCAAGATTCCCTATTAGTTGATGCTTTGGAGTGATTGTCATTTTTAGAGCTGGATTAAAAGATAAGAAAAAGACAAGAAATAATAAATATGAAAGTAAACAATTTGGAGATAGCTTTAAACACTAATATAAAATTGATTGCTATATTACTCATGAAAGAAATGACATACCCTTTTGACACATTTTGACTAGTTTGTTTAGATTTTTGAGATGTTGAGTAAGAGGAATCCTTGGCAGGAGGAGTTTTAGTAGCACTGAAAAAACTTGAGCCACTAGAAAGTCTCATTCTTTTTGAATGTTGAAGAATATTCTTATCTCCCCCTTGAGATGTTGATGCACAGCCTTCAGCTTCAGGTATTTCATTATCATCATCATCTTTGATGATAATGACATCATCAGGAGGAATGATACCTTTTTAATAAGCTGAATTTGAATACGTTTTAAAGAAAAAGGGTCAATAATCTATCCTTCTGAGTTTAAAGAATTTAATATAAAATAATTACTTACATTTTTCTAGGTCATCAATGTATTCATGCACATTGTTGTAGGCATTCGAAATATAAGATGGCAAAGGCTTCTCGCTAAGAGTTGACAGTAGTTCTTCAGTTTTGCCTTTAGCAAATTCAAGTATCTTGCTATATTGAGATTGGGTAATTTCAGTCCTTTTGTCTGAAAAAGAAGGGGGGTTTAAAGACATTCCTAGAGGTGGTTGTTTCTTGAGTTTGAAGGATTACAATCGAGGATGCTGATGAGATTTTGTCAAATAACTACTTGGTGCTAATATATCAAATATATTAACGGAAAAGAAAAGTTAGCCTAAGAAGATATAAGAGATAAAGCAATAGATCTTACATAAAGGAGGTGTCTGTTTATCATGAGGCATTTTAATGACTTATCACTTGAATAAAATAAAAAATTCTTATATCAAGGTAATAAAGAGATAAAAAATATATATTACTATTTGTATTTTCAAGCTTTAATAACACAGATAAATGTGATACCCAAAAGATAATAGTAGTAAAATTGAGAGAAATAAACAAAATGAGAAATGTGGTACAAAACAAGAGGGTTTATATATTACCAGAAGCTGGTTTTTGATAGGGGTTCTTTTACAATGGCATCAAGCTAGCGAGCATATTGGAAAATAGTCTGATTATAATAATTGGGTTAATAGTAAAAGGGAAGTAACTAGATATAAAAATTGGGGGCTTTAAAGTATGACAAACAAAGAAAATGTCCAATTTACAATTTGAAAATTGAAAAGTATAAATAGCTGAGAATATTAGTTTAAATAATTTAAATATTTAAATTAATTTGTAAATATCAACATCATGCAATATGACAAAGGTATCTATCATTGGAAATTTCAGCATCTTTATGTGTTATAAAAAATAGGGGACAAAAACAAAGGAAAAAGATAATTTAAAAAAAGGGGATAAAAAAAGTTAACAATAAATAGTATTATATAATATTATTAAGAAAAATTAATTTATTCTATGATAGGAGCTTGTTTGGGCTGCGCTGACACCCCCTGGCACAAACCTAGTCTAAACTTAGTTAAAGTTTAATTTATATAATAAATCGGAATTAGAAACACTTAAGAATCTTAGCATATGAATAAAGTATAAAATTATTTGAAATTATTGCCATATAAATCCAATAACCAAGTACCAAAGTCACAATTTTTTAAAAGTATTTTAAAGATTTGTACAAGGTTACATACTGTAAACATCATTCAATAGTAATTGATGAAAATTTTCTACTGAGATAACAAAGTTGAAAAAGAAAATAGATAAAGGATATATGTTTCTTAATTGAGCTATTATTGAATAAAACAGTCAAAAAAATATAGCAGGATTAATCAGGGTATTTATTACATTGATGTAAAGCTTGGTTGATAAAATAGTAAAAACCTTTAAATCAGGTCTAAAACAAATATTCAAATCAAAGAGGAATATTAGGAATAGGTGTTATAAAAATTATAACCAATATCTTAGAAATATTGAGGGAAATAAATTACTAGTAATTGCAAAAAATATTGTACTCTTTTACATTAAAATGGAAATATCAACTACTCATAATATACTCAAAATAACTACAAATAGCTAAAGGTTTCCCTCTTTACCAAAAGAAAATGGTAAGGAATATGTAGAAAATTGATTCCATAAAACTGTTTTGAGTAAAGTGTCCAGCACAAGTATGGCCAAACTTGTGCTGAACACTTTTATGAGGAAAACCTCACTTCTCTTAAAAAACCATGCACCTTACCAACTTCAAATTAAAAAAGTGTCCAGCATAAGCTTGGCTGAACTTGTGCTGGACACTTCGGTCATGGACAATAACTTATTACTTCAAGGAAATAAAATAAAAATAGGCTATAACATGAAGATATTTTTTGGCATCAAATTTTTTTTTTTTGGTAAAGGTCTCCAGCACAAGTTCCGCCGAACTTATGCTGGACACTTTGGCCAAGACCAGTGACTAAAAATTGCAAGGTAAACCAAAAATCAATAGGCTATAAAGGAAGTTAATTGATGGCATCAATATTTTTTTTGGTAAAAGTGTCCTGCACAAGTTCGGCTGAACTTATGCTGGACACTTTTCCAATTTGAAGTTGGTAAGGTGCATGTTTTTTAAGAGAAGTGAGGTGTTCCTCATAAAAGTGTCCAGCACAAGTTTGGCCAAACTTGTGCTGGACACTTTTACCAAAAAAAAAAAATTGACGCCATCAAATATCTTCATTTTCTAGCCTAATTTTATTTAATTTCCTTTAATTAATAAGTTACTGTCAATTACCAAAGTGTCCAGCACAAGTTTGGCCAAACTTGTTCTGGACACTTTTATGAGGAACACCTCACTTCTCTTAAAAAAACATACTCCTTACCAACTTCAAATTGGAAAGGTGTCCAGCATAAGTTTGGCCAAACTTGTGCTGGAGACTTTGGCCAAGACCAGTGACTAAAAATTGCAAGGAAAACCAAAAAAAATGGCCCATATAATTAAGATAATTGATGGCATCAATTTTTTTTTGGTAAATATGTCCAGCACAAGTTCGGCTGAACTCATGCTGGACACTTTTAAAATTTGAAGTTGGTAAGGTGTATGTTTTTTTAAGAGAAGTGAGGTGTTCCTGATAAAAGTGTCCAGCAAAAGTTTGACCGAACTTGTGCTGGACACTTTTACCAAAAAAATATATATATATGCCATCAAATATCTTCATGTTATAGCCTAATTTTATTTAATTTCCTTGAAGTAATAAGTTACTGTCCATGACCAAAGTGTCCAGCACAATTTTGGCCAAACTTGTGCTGGACACTTTTATAAGGAAAACCTCACTTCTCTTAAAAAAACATGCATCTTACCAACATCAAATTAGAAACGTGTCCAGCATTAGTTTGGCCAAACTTGTTCTGGACACTTTGGTCATGGAAAGTAACTTATAACTTAAAGGAAATTAAATAAAAATAGGGTATAACATGAATATATTTGATGGCATCTATTTTTCTTTTTGGTAAAAGTGTCCAGCACAAGCTTGGCTGAACTTGTGCTGGACACTTTTATGAGGAACACCTCACTTCTCTTAAAAAACATACACCTTACCAACTTCAAATTATAAAAGTGTCCAGCATAAGTTTGGCCAAACTTGTGCTGGACATATTTACCAAAAAAAAATTTGATGCCATAAAATATTTTAATTATATGGGCTATTTTTTTTGGTTTTCCTTGAAATTTTTAGTCACTGGTTTTGGCCAAAGTGTCCAGCACAAGTTTGGCTGAACTTATGCTGGACACTTTTCCAATTTGAAGTTGGTAAGGTGTATGTTTTTTTAAGAGAAGTGAGGTGTTCCTCATAAAAGGGTCCAGAACAAGTTCAGCCGAACTTGTGCTGCACACTTTGGTCATGGACAGTAACTTATTACTTCAAAAAAAATAAATAAAATTAGGCTATAACATGAAGATATTTGATGGCATCAATTTTGTTTTTTGGTAAAAGTGTCCAGCACAAGTTCGGCCGAACTTGTGCTGGAAAGTTTTATGAGGAACACCTCACTTCTCTTAAAAAAGCATGCACCTTACCAACTTCAAATTAGAAAAGTGTCCAGCATAAGTTGGGCTGAACTTGTGCTGGACATATTTACCAAAAAACAATTTGATGCCATCAATTATCTTAATTATATGGGCCATTTTTTTGGTTTTCCTTGCACTTTTTAGTCACTGGTCTTGGCCAAAGTGTCCAGCACAAGTTCAGATAAACTTGTACTGGACACATTGCACAATACTTAAATTCTACTGAAGTATGATTATCAATTACATGTTATTAAAGCCTCTTTTTTTTAAGGCATGAAAACCAAAGATAAATTGATGATTTTTTGGTTTTTCATGATTAATAATTTTTAATTATTGTTGCAATAAGTGAAGTTTAAAAAAAAATTCTTAAGATCCTTGTGAAAATGAATTCCCATTGGTTGAATGCTTTAATTTATGTATATATTTTGTTTATTAACTATGGTAATGGATTATTGAGTGCCTTTAATGATGTTTCTATTTTGGTGAGGGATGATGTTAACTTTCATAAATTTTTTCACATGTGCATTTTTATACTAATCATTGGTGGAGTTTAGCCAATAAAAAAGCAATTATAATTATTGAAAAACAGGTATTTTATATTGAAATTTAGAGTCTAATTTTATTCTTGTTTTAGGCTCTAATTTGATCTTGTTGTAAGTATCTGAGAAGAGATTCAATTTAATTTATTTCAAGTTCATATATTGTGCATAAAAAAATTTCACATTTATTTAATCAAAACGTTTATCATGTTTTAAAGTTTTACAAAAGTATATATCTGTTTTTCTATCCTCAATAATTTTATAATCGTTAATTCTTTTGCTCTCTTTTATCTTATACATCAATTGGAATTTTTTATAAGAAAGAATGATAATGTTATATTTAAAAAATGATTACTATCACTCTATATACATGGTTACAAGTGGGGTAAAAAATTTAAGGTGCTGCTGCTCGATCTAGTGCTTCATTAACTTTGGCAAAATCTATATCTTCTTGAACCTCAAGTAAATGCCTCTCATTGACCAACAAATTTTCTAAATAACCAGGTGAATAGCAGTTTTTTGGCGGAAATTTGGGCACATTCTAGATACCATCTGTTGAAGCTGTCTTTTTAGTTGAGCAATCATAAAGTTTCTTCATTGAAGCCATTTCAACATTTGAATGGGCCGTCTTTTTAGTCAAGTTGTCCATTTTATCTAAAATTTTATCCAGTTTTGGATTTCTCCATCCAGGAACTACTTATTTAGGACGATTCTCTTCTGGATCGGGTGGGGCTTCTTCTAAATCAGACATGATACTTGTATCATGAAAAAGTGCTACAAAGCCTGGCTGATCAATGCACTTTTTTCTTTCCATGTCATAGCAGGTTTTTGAAATCTAAAATAAAATCACATTAGTAAAAGACTTTCTTTAGTTATTATGCTTTGAATAAATAACTTTGTTTGATAATGTTTTATCTGTGCTCTTGATCTCTTTTCCTTTCTACTTGCCCTAATCACCTCACTGTTTTGACCAGCCACCTTTTGAATCTCCTTTCCCTTTTTGACCACCCATTGCTCAACAATGATTGGTGTAAGCCTGAGTTTGGCTGAATCAATATTTTTCAATGTTGAGAGCCAATAGTACAATGGTCTGATACTACACTCCCCATTACTTGATTCCATAGTGACTCAGAAAAATTTTGACAGTTACAATCAAAAGCAAGTTGACAAAATTTTTTCTCTTGAAGCTCTTGTTCCAAATTTTGTTTTACAGAGATCGGTATAGCAGCTCCTCCCTTTAGTCCTCGGGGTTCAGGTGTTGAAATAAAAGTTGGTAGATGAATTTTGGAACGTAAGAATATAGCAGTATTTGTTAAAATAAATTGACAATCAGCAGCTGAAGTTGCCTGTGGTGCGTTTTGAACCTGTTTTAATGCTGTTTCAATCGTCAATAGCTTGTACTCATGCCAATTTTTCCAATCTGTAAGTTCTTCATTTTTTGGGCCTTTAGGAAACTCAGATACATTAATGGGTCCACCAATACAGAACTTCAAAAAGTGATAGATATTTCTGTTAATAGAATCTGAGCTACTTGGTACATCACACCTCGTAACTATGCTTCTAACCATTCACAAGTTTCAGTCATTTTTAAGTGACTCAGCATCAAATATTCTTTGGCTGATCAGTAGCTTGAATTATAAGAGAGGGATTAACTGCCAATTTTTGAAAATAAAAATTGGTAAACCTATTTTAAAACATAAAAGCATGTTGAAAAAGTTTACTCACCAGGTCCACTGGTACTGGCTTCTGGGTTAGTAGAAGTGGATCCCCCACCACTTCCAAGAAACTGATTCAACAACATAATAGCCCAATCATTACCTACACTTTCTGCTTGCTGCTGAAAATTACCAGGTGCAGATTGACCATCTGTATTTGTGATATTAGAAGAGCAATCAGTTGATCAAATTTGGGGATCTGATGAAGACTGAGGAGGAAGTTAGGGTTTACCTGGATTTCCACTAGGTCTTTCAGGGGGAGCAGGACCCAATGGAGGCATTCTAGGATTTTGAGGGGGAGGATTATTTTGCCCTTTAACATTACTTGCTAATGGAGGATCAACCTGCATGGCATCACCAGTATTAGACATTCTGTGCTTTATAAAAAATCAAACAAAAATTATTAACTTTCAGAATATAGACAAGATAATATTAAAGAGAAATTAGTTATACATTTTAATTGTGAGTTTAATGAATAAAATATTCAAGCGAAAAAATTAGTGGAAAACTCAGTTTTATTGGCTTGAAAAATATGGTCCTTAGATTTTTCAACCCTGGTTCTGAACTATTTATAATATTTTTCAAGTATAGGTAGACTTTGTATAGTACATTGAATTCCTTTTAGTTGGAATTACATTTACAATAAAATGTCACTTATTAACAGCAGGGTTTCTAAACTGTAATGAATGCTATTGTTATTGTTTTCTTAAACACTTAGGAAAATATCAAAAAGTTTTATTTATTAATCTTGCATCTAGCTGTTACAAAGATCTATTACAAACCTTCCAAATCCTCCAAATTCTTACTAATCCTAAATAATTTCAAACATATTAACAAAAATAAAATGTCCATGTTGCTTAATTTTTTACTTACTAGTGTCTGAAGTCCAACAGCAGTGATAACATTGTACTTTATTCCAAACATTCCCCTTTGGTTCTGTAAAGTGGCAGCATGTCCAATAATTGAATCTTGATTAATCACAATTTGTGTCGCTTTTTCTACTCTTACTAAACGGCAATGCACTTGTGGAAATGCCTCATAGGGATCCTTTTTTGTATCTTCTGGTATAAGCTCTTTAAATGGACTAATAATTAGATAGAATTTTTCATTATCGTCCTTTGAACTAAAAAGCTGATTAATATGCCCAGACTGACTATCTTTTCTAAAGTAGAACTCAATGGTAGAATTCCCAGAATTCTGGTCATGAGTCATATAACGCTTTCCATGGACCAATATGCTTGCTATATTTTCAACTACCCAGTCTCTTACCTTCTCTGATGGTAACAAAGCCCGTTTATATGTCTCTTTTCTTAAGCATGCCCTTACCCATTTTGTAAATAATGCCTCAGTTTAATGGAAATCTATTTTTTTTGTATTGTGCTCAATTTTTTTAATATTAGATCCATGCTGAGCATCATCTTCAGCTTCACCTAGTTCCAATACCCTAGACTTCTGATGCCAGTGCTTGAGCATGGTCCGTGGTATTTCTTCTATGTTCAATAAAAATAAATCAGCTCATTTGCATTTTTAAGCACCCAATTACCAAACCAAATACCTGGATGATGATTGTTTGGAATTTCCGATTATATACCATTAACTCTTTTAGCAGCCCAAGTAGCCATACCTACAGGTGGACCAAAACGTTTAATCATTTCTGGAAGTTGTTGAGTGAAATGGATATTTGGCTTAAAGCTGATATTTTTACAACCTTCTTCCAAGCAGTTACGATAGTCTAATAACAGTTGTTTTAATTCATAAACTTCATTGGCAGACACATTTTTTAAAGTCAAAAAGTTGGTAATTGAACTTAAAGTGGTGAGTGATTTGAGAAGATAATATTCTATAGGTTTGTGGTCTGACGTCACGGATGTCTTGGCTTGGTTTAATTTTTCTACCCAAAGGGGGATAAGTGACAAAGGAAAGTAAACAGTATAAAGTGCATTCCACTCTGCAGCTTTGAGGGAACCTATCTTTTTAGATCCTACTTGTTTTGGCACTCATGAAATCCAGGAAGGTTTTTTTGTTTGCTCAATCACATTCCACACTGCCTCTAGCTCAGTGGCTGAAAATTGTGGATTTCTAGTTCTTTCGCTTTCTTTCTCTTTGCCCTTTTTTTATCTTCCTTACTTCTAATAGTCTCAACAGATGAATTATATCTTTCACTTTTGGATATACTAATACTTTTCTGCCTTAAGTTATAGGTCGAATTTTTACTTCCACTTTCAGAAGCATGTTCAGAGCCAAACTCTAAGGTTTGAAAGTGATGTTCAGAACTTGATGACTTTGTCCGGCTGTTTGATCCTTCCGATTCAGCTCCTCCACTATCCATTCTAAGATATGTTTGTGACCGTCTCATTGTACTTGTATATCGTAGTCTTTTTTGACATCCCACTGGTTCAATATTATTGGCATCAGTGCTGATTAAGCTGATTCTACGTTTTTTATATTTCTTATTTAGAAATATATCAGAACGTGTATCATCATTGTCTCTTTTTACATGCCAATTTTTTTCCTTTGTCAGCTTTTTTTCTAGGTTGATTGCGGCATTTTGTATTAGATAAAAAGTAAGACTGTGATCTTTAAGATTTCCAAGCATGTGTGAATGCATCAAGTCAATTGAGCAATATTCTGTAGGATGCCAATATACAAGGTTATTCAGCTTTCTCCATTGAGCCCCATGACTCCTAACAATAGATACCCTCTCCCAATGTGACTGACACTTTTTCCACTTCTCTGCCCAATGCATATGATCCTCATGAGTACATAAGGAAAATTTTTTAACTTGATGCTCACCAATTTCATCTTTTGAAATATGACAGACAGAGAAGAACTTAGTGGCTGAGTGACTTGAAAAACCAGCTATGTTTTGCATCTCTGGAATGTCTCCTATTAAAGAGAATAATGCAGCCCTTATTTTTTGGCCTTGTGGATAATGAGGTGTTTTTTCAATAAATATACCATCCCATAGAGTCTTTAGTTCATTGACAAGAGGCTTCAGAAGATGATTTATTTTTTCACTCGTTGGCTCAGTTGGACCGGGAATAATAGCATACAAAAATATTTTTTTGGTTTTGTATTGATCTTCTGTAGGCAAGTTCATACACACCAACAAGATATTACCCACAGATTTCTGATGACCTCCAATACAATTGCCACCCAGCCTAAACCAGTCAAAATATAAACTAAACATTAAATTACCTCGTGTTTTTGTATATCCATTGACACTTCTATTTAGAGTTGTAGAAATATCTGGAAAATTTTTCCATAAAAAACCATCATATACATCTTTCATCACATCCCTTTCAATGTTTTTTAGAAAATCATTTTTTTTCTCAATCAGTGTCTCAAATTTGATTATTTTAAGCTTTCCTGAAAGCCATTCAACTAGACTGTTGTGATGAAATGTTTTAGGAGGATGGTAGATTGCTTCTTATTTTTTGTGCTTAGCCAAATACAAAATCTCATCACAATTGACAGTTTCTTCTCTCTGTCCTAAATCTTTCAAATAGCCCTTTGAGGATGAATAAAAAGGTTGAGTACAAGATAAGATTGATTATTGGTGTTTGGGGATACACTCATAAAGAGCAAAGCACTTAGCACAGCATGTCTTGGTGATGAATAATGGATTGAGTTGCAATTGACTAAAAAATGTCTCTATAGAGAGGGGAATCAGGCTGATGATTCTGCTAGCATCTAGTTTAACTACATCACTAAGAAGTTTGAGTTTGTTGACTTCATCATGCAAAAAATCAGCACAACTTTCTTTGCTTAAATGATGTATAAGAGAAAGTTTTGCTGCTTGCCACATTAATTTTTGGCTATAAAGCTCTTCCAAATTAGAATTGTTTGACCATAGTAGAGATTGAATTGTTTCCAAAACAGGCTGCCCCTAAGCAAAGAAAAAAATAGAGATTATTTGAAACATAATTTCTCTTTATTCACCAAATATTTATGTCTTACAAGATCTTGGATGTTGGATCCTAAGTTAGGTGAAGCGCTGGATGTACCAACCATCTGATTTTGCAATTTCTTTCCTCTTCATGTTTGGGGTATGACTGAGATGTTTTGAAAGCTAAACCAACTTCAAAGCTTCCCAATGAGGTCTGATGCGTTCTTGATGAGCATCCAAGCTCTACACACTTACAAACGCAAAAAAATGGTGGCATTTTTAGACTTCTTGATATAAGAAATATGTTACTGGATGGTAGCAATTGAACAAACTATTTATTTATTGTGAAGCACTTACTAAAATAAGCTAGTTTTTACGTCTCAAGAAGTTTATCAACAAGTTGGTTACCATGGCTTTCTTTGAATTTTTGTTTCATGCATATCAACCATGCATTAAGTAGGTATCAATACTGTGAATCAGCAAAATGTTTCAGACTTGCTACATTTTACAATGTTGCATACATGTTTATCAAACAGCTTATTTTTCACAAAGCATAATACTATAAGAGAATACAAATTGATTGCATTTTTAAATATAGGAGAAAATATGATTCAACTTGAATCAAAATAATACCATTTAACTTATAATAATAAACTTATTTAAGTGTTGCATTTTTTTTCTACAATAACCTGCATTAATAAAATTCTGCCAAATAACAGAAAGGTTTTCACTAATAATCACTATAAGATATAAAAAAATTTATAATATTTATTTTTCACAATATAGAATTACAGTCTAAAAAATAAATATTTTTTCAACAAAATATATTATTTTAGAATTTTCAAATCTAAGAGGTCATCAAAGTAAAGCTTCCAGAATTCAAAAAAAAGAATTTTTACATTAAGTTGCTTATTCCAAACTCTGAAAAATTGGTATGGTTTCCAAGTAATCTTGGTAAATAAACTATATACATACTAAGAAGGTGTTAATATAAATTTTTAAAATAAGTTTGTCAGCACAATAAACAAGCTCAAATAAGGTCATTATGTGCATTAAAATATTATCAAAATAAGTTGAAAAATAAAAATGATTCTGCATTATATTTTTACCCGTTTATCATGCAATAATTTTCTATTACAGCTGAGTTATTTCCTTTTGAATCAATTATGAACATACATAGATATCCATATTTTATAGAGAAAGATATTCATGAGAAAGCTCATCGGTCCGTCCACTCAACTCTTCATTATTAATTATTTTCAAAATAAAAAATTTATTATAGTAGTGTTTTTGTTGCCATATCCTTTCAAAATTTTATATTTTTGTTCATTTTGCTTTTCATAACGTATATGATGAGCTCTAGTTTTTCTTATTTTCCTCAGGGAAAAATACCTACTACTACCTGTGTACTTAATAAAAGATTCAATGAGATACTCCCTCAATCAACTTCTCATTTTTGCTGGTCTATTTACAATTTCTGTTGTGTGCTTTTGAATATTTCACCTCAGTCTAATGAATGGAAGCTGAACCTCACCAAAGAACAACTACATAAGTTCTAATTGTTCAATATAAGCTCTCTCAACATTGATATTAATTTGCCATATCCTGAACAAAATTACTGTGTTTCTGAAAAAATACCTGCTATATTCCACAATGATTTTATCCACTTTCTTCATCAATGCAACCTTCCTTGATAAAAATTTGCTTGGAATCTTGATTGGTTTCATGAGTGGAATCAAGTTTTGGCAAAAATTATCATTAAGCACTGGGATAAAGCTTTGGAAAATAATTATTTGGTTTCTTATTTAATGGACTCTACTCATATTTCCTACCTAAATCAAATGGATGTTCTTCACCGCTGGTTTATAGGTTATGCTGATAAATTACCACTTGGAAAAGATTCTGATAGTTTCCGTGAAATAGTTAAAATAAGAAGGTATAAATATAAAATAAAAAAGAAATTAAGAACTAATATTTTTATCTTATTTTTTTACACAAGCTTATATAAATTTGAAAAGCTTTTTCAGAATTCTTTTAACCGAACTCACCTCCTTAAACAAATTTCAAGTGGTGAAACTTATGAGAATATTTTCAAAAATGTCAAATGTTGCTCAGACACCAAAATTGATGATGAAGGTTCTTTTAAGCAGATTTTATTGCCATGGAGATCTGAAGAATTTTCAAGACTTGCACAAAATCTCAACCAGAAACACATTCAAATCCGAGAAAATTCCTCTTATTCAGGAGAAATACTTAAGAACTTGGCATTATATGATAGATTAAATTTGGTATCCTCAATTGAGACTCACTTTAATTCTTTTCCAGTCCCCAGGGGTTTGCCAAGTGACTGCTATTCTTCATTATATCTTGCTTCCCTTAATCCTCAACAATTAAGACTTCTTAATTGTCAAGCCCCAATAAACATTTCCTACATACTTGAACAAATTTCAAATTCTAATGTGAGTTATTGATGAATTCCCTAATAAATAATCTAACAGACTCATATTCCTTGTTTCCAATGTTTGGAACACTTAACCTTAAAAAATTAGAACAGATAAATATTATTAGCTATGATGCAACTTTATATAAAGAAAATTTCACATAAATTGATAGCTCAATCTTTTTTCTTCGTATCTTATAAATGCTGAATTCAATACTTCTGCTTACAAAATACTTGAGTACATGAACTTCATTTTGTTGGCCCATTCTATACAGACAATCAACTGCTGGATTCCAATTAGGCTCCTGTTTCAATATTTTAAAAAATTCTCTTTTCAACCTTTTTTATTTCAATATAAGACTCTTTGACTTACCATTATATATAAATTTTGTGCACACCTCAAGTCTATTCCAACTCCTGAAGCCATGATTGTACCAAGAAAAACTTGACATCTTTCATCATTTTTGAATTTGTTCAGATTTTCATCCCTTTTTTTCATGCTCAACTTTCCTACAAGCTCTGTGTAGCTAATTCCATGGTCATCTAAAGCCTTTTTTAAACTGTTTCAATGGATAGAATATTGAAATGTTGTTTAAGCTAAAAATAAGTTATTGAGATAATTAATAGAATCCCTTAAATTTCCAAAAAGTCTGCATATTCTGAAAATATAACAGCCTTGGGACAAATTATCCCACTTTCTCCCCTGAAGAAAATTTCTAAATGACTGATTAGATGTATAATCTTTGCTGAATGTTTCCATGTGAAAGGAAATGTTGGAGGTTGATCTGGGTTTTTTTAGACAGTGTGGTTACAAAATTTCCGTAAAATTGATGGTTCTTGGAGAAACTCAGCTGAGTCCCAAGGGAGGTTGGTGTTTTGAGAAGGCCCATAATAGTCAGAAAAAAAATTCTTGAAGCTTCTTAAGTTTTGAGCGCCAAGGTTCTGATAATTCTACAGGTATTCCTTGCTCAATTTTTCAAGGAAGTGATAAGATTGCTTCTTTAGTCCTCCGCAGGCATATGACATTCATGAGAGTATTTATCAATTTTACTGAGCTAGAGCTTCCTCTGTTTAAGCCATTTATAAGAAAATTAATCCACTACCAGTTTTCTTGCCATCTTTTGATTCTGAGGAATGATATAAGGCTTTGAAGATCAGTTGTCCGGTTCTGAAGTGGTGTCCCTGTCAAGCATAGTCGATACTCAGCCTCCAAGGCCAATATATTCTGATTCTTGTGCAACTGGGGATTCTTGATTAAACTTTTAAATTATGTTAAACATTACATCAACTTTTATAATATTATGTTCAAAATTTTTAGTAATTCAAATGAATGCTTACTGAGCCTCATCTAAACCTTTTCTGTACCAAATGAGTTTATGAGTTACTGGCAGAATAGGTTGAGGAGTTTTCTTTGAAGAAGATAGAATTTCTGTCTCATAGGTAGTAAAAACAACTAGTTGGTTCTGAAGCTCCTCAAAATTAATTTTCTTTGAATACTTCCCATAAAGAACCTTGAAAGGTAGTGCATTATCTTCAAAGTGAATTCTTATTTCATTGACCCAGTTTGATAATGTTGCAAGTGGGCAAATGATGAGAGTTGCTGATGTCCTATCTTTCTCTTGTCCACTACCCAAGATATGGAATAGTCTGGCTTCACTTTCAGTTGCAGTAATTAGGCCAAGAGTTGAGAGGGTCTTTCCCAAGCCCATTTCATCAGCTAGAATTGAACCAATTCCTGCAGAGGATAACTCTTCTTCAAGAAATTTTTCATAATAATTATTAGAACCTACTCTCAGCCAGCTGTTGTCTGCATGCCTCCACAGGTTTTCTAACTTTTCGGATAAGTTATTTTCATTGTCTATCATAAAATTGATAGCTTGAATCTGATGCGTTTTCAGAGTTGTTTTGATACCACGTATAGATAGATTTTCAATTTGATTATCCCTTGTCCCAGAAATTTCAGAAGTTGTGTGAATACAAGAATGAGGAATATTGAAGAAGACGGTTGGATTGTAGTGTGGAATTGGTGTCAAATCAATTTGAGCATTTAGAAATACTTCTTTAGCCTGACTAATAAAATCAGTCAAACCAAAAAGGAGGCCACAAATTATATACTGCCTGTTTAAAAGTAGAACCAAGTAAGAGCAAAAATAATAAGGTATTTGGGGATTTAAAGCCCTTTCTCCAGTTAAAATTTGAGAACCAGATCCAATTTCTCCAAGTAGTTGTCCAATTTGGCTGCTCTGTTTGTTAGAAAGATCACCAATAGGTTTTGCTTCTCCTTCTTTGAATAATACAAAAACATGAACTAAAGATCTTCCTTGTTGCATAATAACTGGAGTGGATACTTCATCAAATACAGATCTTTCTTTTGGAAAAATAGGTTTAAAATTTAAAGAGAATTGTCCAATGCATCTTAAATTTGACATTTCAATTAAATGAATTTTATGGTGATGGTGGTAGTTTAAAGAAAGAGAGGGTGAGAGTAAAGTTTTGAAAGAAAATAAAGTAGAGAATATATATAATATTGGATGAATATTCAAAATTGAACTTTTCATGTATGTTAATAATAAATGTTGACTCACATTTTAATAATAACTAAATACAGATAAATAATTAAAAAAAGTGCATTATTTTAGAGCCTAAGTTTTGTGCCAATATATTAAAATTAGTTTCTTTAATAGCGTAAATTTTAAAAAAAATACATAACTATTTTTTCCCCTTATAATATATATATATATTTTTTCTCCTACATTAAATTTTTTGAAAATTGTCTTATACTTTTTTATTCTAAGGAAAAATGAGAAATTTCTATTGATAAGGGCTCAATATCTACTTTTGTCTAGAAAATTTAAAATTATGTGCAAATATTATTACAGAGTTATATTTTTATTAATAAATTTTTTAAAAAGGACTTAAATAGTACTCTTTTTTATATATTTGGGGAAATAAAATTGATAATTGAAATAATGTTCCAGACCTAGTATACTATGTGTCATTTAAGATATTTCTACTAAAATCAAACCTGACCTCCCAACATTAAATGGATCTATATATAAAATTGATTATTATGGTATGTTAAGTGTTGTGGATCAACCATTGCTCAAATTTGGTCCAACTGATGCTCAACTTATGTCCAAAGCTCTGTTCAAGAAGGGATAAATTGAGGCTCAATTTAGGGCCAACTTTTTTTTCAAAATTGTTTCATATAATTTAAAAACAGTTTCCTAATTCTTTCAAAACATTTCCCCAAAAATTTCCCAACCTCTTCCTGAAAGTTTCAAAGAGAGGGAACTGCTAGCAGTTGACCCCCTGATTTTCCGTGGTGAAAT
The DNA here is from genome assembly GCA_030280995.1 of Hemileia vastatrix. NCBI lineage: Eukaryota > Fungi > Basidiomycota > Pucciniomycetes > Pucciniales > Zaghouaniaceae > Hemileia > Hemileia vastatrix. The sequence continues at coordinate 14,471,133 of JASXTE010000012.1, forward strand.
ATACAGTTTTTTTAGATAGTTCTTCATCTCATATTTTACAATTATATGACAAGAGCTAAAGCTACTGTAGAAAAGCTGAAAATTATCATTTCTCTTATCCCTTTTCAAAACTAAAGATCACATGACTTATTCTTTACTTTTCTCAGTAATAGGTTAAATTTTACATTTCATATGCATTAATATTTAATTTTGCATATGCTTTATTCATATATATGCAATATTCAATTTACAATATACACACCACAAAAAATCAAGTGGCACCTGCTAGCAGGTGCCTATACCTATATTCAGTTTTGATTTAAGAGTAAATTTGATTTGATGTTGTGTGAGCTAGGGTGCTCAATTTTTAGTGTGAATTCTTTCCAGAAGAATTATGGCTGAACTGAAATTGAGTTAAGTCAAAGATAGGGAATGGCTCCCACTATCAGGTGCCCATGTTTTTTTTCTGGTGACAATATTCAATATAAAATATGCATATGCAAGATTCAAAATGCAATATAATGTATTTAATATGCAGAATGAAATATTCATTATGCATTATAAATCATGCATCATAAAATATGAAATATGCAATATGTATTATGGAATATGTGATATGTAATATGCAACATGTAATATGAAATATGAAATATTCAATATGCATACTTATTCTTAATGCATAATAGATACTGAATATGAATAAATTTTTACAAATAGGGCATATTGAGTACACATGCATAATGCTTATGTTAGACTAATCTATGCTCAATGTGTGTTCAATGAGGGATTAAATTGGGGTTTTGTAGGATCAACTTGTGCTCATTGTACAACACACTGGGCTTCAATTAAGAACATATCTCAGACTAAATGTGATTATAATTTTTTCTTAATGTAGTATTTATGGTGGGTCCAACACGTGGCATGAAATAGGGCCAGCATTGAGTTCAAAGAGTGAAAACTACAAGCATCTCACCCCCAAATTTCCCATGGTGTATTAGTATCTAATACATTGAATGGAATCAAAAAATAATCTACATCTTTTTTTGGTCAAAGCTTTTTTCCACATTGAGCAATTTCTGACTCAATGGAATAGTTGTACCATAAATGAAGCCAATATATCTTGGGAAGCCCTCTGCTTGCATAACCTGAGGTGATTCAAGTTGCTCTTATTTTGTTTTCCAGGTGAAAAGTTAAGATTCCAAGGAGTTGATAGCAGTGATGAACTCTTTTGTATAAGTATTAACAGAATAATAACATAAAGAAAAGAAGTTTTACAAATCTTTCAAGGCAGCTCCATTACCATTAGAGCCCAAACAACATAGTGTGCTGGCCATTTGAATTGAAGGATCATGTTGTTGTTTTTAAGAATTGTTTTGAAAAATGGGGTGATCCTGAATAAATTAAACCAATTTAAGGAAACATTCCTGAGAAGTCCTGAATGGTTGTCTATTACTGGGAGCAGATAGTTTAAGAAGTGTTTGGATAGTGCACATGTAGGTATAAAGTACTTGGGGCTTTCTTGGAAGAAGGTAATGTTTCTTGGCCATTTTTGATAAAAAAATGTTCTTCAAGATCAGAATTAAAATCAGAATAAGAGTCCAAGAGCAAATAAAGGGTTCTGAAATTCTTTTCTTGATGTTATTTATCACTATTTGTGAGAGAGTAAGACATGAATCCTATATGATATAAGAATGTAAATGTTGTATGATGCTTTAAGTTATGAAGTGTTATTCTGCAGAGTGCTGTTTATGAATGCAATGATGCTGAAAAATAAGTGAAATGGGAATTTATGGTGAAACCAGCACTTTTTTTTGAGAAAGTGTGGATTTGAGTGAAATATGTTAATTATTCCACTTCTTAAATACACCAGTTTTGGAGCTAGTATGTTTTAAGAATTCACAATTAGATAAGTGTGAATTTGGATAAGCTTAAGTGTGGATTTGTAAGTGTGAATTTTCCAGAACTGAAACCCTTTATCACACTAAATTTGAGTGTTACTTTTTTTAGAGAAGCCCAGCTTCAAAAAAAACATATCATAATTTTGGAATTAAAAGAATAAAAAAACAATGCACCTTACTATAATTTGATCATAGTTCCAATAGTGAGTTTTTCTATGGTTTATTAAGTAAGTTTCAAACTTTCTAGAGAATGTTTTCTCAAATTGATATGTAAAATATTCTGTTTTCTCACTCATCAATTTTTTCCTGTTGTAACTTAAGAAATCACACTTTCCTCTTCCTTATGTGGGTTATGATTGGGGTATTATTTTTTCTTAGGATCACTGGAAATCAAACTGAGGAAAAATTTATAGTCAGGAATTTCATGTGTAGTGTCTAAATAAACATATAAAAAGGTCTGTTTTTAAAATGATTGTTAAAATTTTGATAAATCTTGGTACCATTGAGATGGGAAATGACATAGCCTGGAAAATTTTAAAATGAGGTGCTTTACAAAATTGTGTATCTACACTGATTAATTGAGAAGGTAATTTCTTAAGGAGGGTATAAAAGAGAATAGTTGGGTGTATTTTGCTTAAAACTTGGTAGAGTATAGATATCAAGTTATTTTTCTGAGATGAGTGGAGATTCTCTAACACCACTAAGCAACCAGGTATGCAAACTTCAACCATTCCTCAGAAATGGTATAATTCAAAAAGTTTACCTGAATTGATTCAGAACTATCCCCTTGCATTTTATATCACTTTAAATAGGAACTATATCCTATAGTTGTATTTATTTACTTCATAAGATCAATTTCTCTTCAAGCATAAAAAACATTCACAAAGTTTGGTTAGTTTCTTCAGAAGGATCATTTATGAGTTTCCTACTTCCCTGTAAAATCAATTTCTGAAAATTTAGATTTGATATATACACCTTCCCTACTGATGATTTTTCAACAACAACTATTTTTTCCTGTATTTTCACTTTTATTTTTGAAAGTTTATGGATTCAAATTTTCAGTGTACGCTAGTACTTCAGTATGATTTAATATTAAATATTAATGTTCCTACTACTTAATAATAAATTGTTTATGGATTAAACCTCAGGGAAAAACTAATAAAACTATGATACTCAATTCTTAACTCATAATATTTGGATTGGTACAGACTTGTGGTGAAAAATAGGCTAATAAAATATAGTTATAGCTAATATAAAGATAAAATAAATTTATAAGGGCTTTATAATATATTTTTATATTTTAATAATTTTTTAATACTGTTTAATTAATTTATAGTAAGTAAGTGTTGTCCAATAACCTGCCAAATCCTCCTTTATTTATACCAAAATCCACTGGAGTGCACAGACCTTCAATCCAGATGATGTCACTACTATCCCCAGCAATTACAGCACTTTAAGGGCTCATCACCTCCACATAGAATCCACTTAAAGCATTTTCACCACCCAGACCTCCAGTAAGGTTCTTCCATCACAATTAATGATATCATACAGCCATACCATAAATAGAAAAAATAGATATAAGCAGATACTATAAGGAAACAAGTAAAATAACTCATCCAAAGAGGATAAAATGAAAAAAGCATATAAATGAGCAAAATAAAATTTACAAGCCCCCAATAGCATTGCAAAGCCTCCAAATTGACCCAGTAATCATATCCCAACTCATAAATATGTGAAAATTCATTAAAGGAAGCAGATTAAATGTCCAAAATGGATATATGCATCTGAAAAAGGTGTACATGTTTGTATAGGTGTGGTGAGTCCATTTAATTCATCCATATGACCTAAAATTAGCAGAAAAATAACGCTTATAGGCTATTTAGAATGTTCAAACCACATATAGACCTATATGTACATAGTATAACTGCATATTTCACTGAATATGAGGTTTATGCATACATATAAGCTTATTTATGTCTCTAATCACTTAATATCACTTAAGATAAGTAAATTATGACACCACAAACAAGTCACTGGCTTTCCCAATTCAATCATCACCCGGGGGTTTGCATTGGGTTTACATAAAATGTGTGAACACCACTGCAAACACCACTGCAAATACCAATGCAAACACAGCACAGATTTGAAAATGCCACCAACTCTCTGGAGCATAAGTGTGAATGCCTTGCATGCCTCTCACCTTGATTCACTGGAAACTAGTTTGGCTTAGATATCTAAGTGAATCAAATTTAAAATCAACTAGCTGCCCATCTACCTTTCTGTTCTTTCTCATATTTTCTGCTTGCCTATATTATCATTTACCTCTTTTTCTAATTAATTATACTCATAAAAAGTTAATAGGAATTCAAAACACCCTTATTTCTTTGTTTAAAATGTTTCAAATATTTTTAAACTGACAATCTTGGAATCACTTGCAACGACAAATATATTTCTGCTTGGGACAAGCTTAAGCATTACTGAAGAGATGGGGAAAAATTAAAGTTACTGATGTCCTTCTGAGGAGTGTGAAAATGAGGTGAATGTGCCATCACAAGTGGAAGGTAATGTGGCCAGTTGCATTTATTATTTCTTTATTTCACGTATTTGATGCACTTTTCCTGATAAAATGTTGTTCTGTCCATCAAAAATAATTATTAATATCATCCGTGATTAAAGAATTGGTTTGGGTTGATTCAGTGCTCACTGGTGGTGGCTGAGAAAGGCTCATTATATCCTGAAAAATTGAAATCAAATTAACTGGAGCAGTAAGTATCATGAAATTTTTAAAGCTAAAATGAAATCTACTGGTATTATTTTATTTGTTCCTTCCTCCATGCCCCCAGCTAGTTGAGACTGTATGAAGTAAAGAAGAGAGTGAAGATAAAAGAAAATGAATAATAGAAAAATAATTAACATTGAGGGAGGAATGATAGACTTATTGATGGGAAACAAGTGCAAGGCGTTCACACTGACACTCTAGAGAATTGGTGGTGCTCACACATTTTATGTAAACCCAATGCAAACCCCCGGGTGACAATTGCATTGGGAACTTCAGTGATTTGTTGGTGGTGTGACTTCATTAGCACCTTATTAAGTGCTATAGGCCTATGGATAAGCTATTTAAACTCATATAAGGCATATATTAGTATAATAATTATATATATAAGCATAATAACCAGATATATAAGTAAAATAATTATATATATAAGGATAATAACCATATATTTAAGTTATATAATTAATGCAATTAAGGTTATCTTATTTTAGACACATAAATTACTCAGTCCTCAGGATATCTAGGCTGACACAAATAGTCATTATTGACATCTGTATTTGAAAATATGGTACTCTTATCTTTGAGAGATATCTTATTCTTAAATTATTTTGTTAGGGATTTATGAAAGATTTAAATTTAAAAAGATTTTTCTAACATTACCTAATTTTTATAATGATAAATGTATTCTACAAACTGACAGGAATCAGAATATGAGTTTCCAAATTAAAAAAAATAATATTGTGGTTCTTATATAGCCAAACAAACGTGTGAGAACCTGTTTTAACCACCAGAATACATACATTTTAATTCATTAAGCCAATTTGGCTAAACTTCTCATTATACATCTAGTCAAACAGCTCCATTTTCAAATCGTACTTTCCCTTTTTTTTATGAATGAAGATTGAAAATCTTAGGAAATTAAAAGCCTATGTTTAATTTAAATTTCTCTGACTATTTGTGCAATCTTAATAGGTGGTATTTTTGATTAAATTAAATTTAATTAAATTTAATTTAATTTAATTTAATTTAATAATATTCTGTTTTACTTTATTTTATTTGTATTTTTTATTTAATTTAAATTTCATTTTTATTTTATTTTATTTTCATTATTATTTTTAATTTTAATTTTAATTCTAATTTTATTTTTATTTTTATTTTTATTTTTATTTTTATTTTTATTTTTATTTTTATTTTTATTTTTATTTTTATTTTTATTTTTATTTTTATTTTTATTTTTATTTTTATTTTTATTTTTATTTTTATTTTTATTTTTATTTTTATTTTTATTTTTATTTTTATTTTTATTTTTATTTTTATTTTTATTTTTATTTTTATTTTTATTTTTATTTTTATTTTTATTTTTATTTTTATTTTTATTTTTATTTTTATTTTTATTTTTATTTTTATTTTTATTTTTATTTTTATTTTTATTTTTATTTTTATTTTTATTTTTATTTTTATTTTTATTTTTATTTTTATTTTTATTTTTATTTTTATTTTTATTTTTATTTTTATTTTTATTTTTATTTTTATTTTTATTTTTATTTTTATTTTTATTTTTATTTTTATTTTTATTTTTATTTTTATTTTTATTTTTATTTTTATTTTTATTTTTATTTTTATTTTTATTTTTATTTTTATTTTTATTTTTATTTTTATTTTTATTTTTATTTTTATTTTTATTTTTATTTTTATTTTTATTTTTATTTTTATTT